>QLOH01000842.1:0-327791 GCA_026901365.1 Sesbania bispinosa
TGAAAGGTTAGGTAAGTTATGATATTAATTTTGTTAATTAATTAATGAATTAATTTCTGTGGTGAATTTGTTTGAACTGTCATTTATGTTGTATTAGACGCTGGACGCGGTTCCTAAGCTTTAGGACTTATGTAAAATGATTTTCGCTAACATACTACTATTTTTTATGCAAGACCATAGGTATCCTCCACGGGAGGCAATTCTACTCGAGCCGGATAGGAACTCTATGGACGAAAAAGCTCTCCCTCTAAGTATTTAACACAGCTAAATACAAGGCTCAAACTCAAGACCATAGGTTAAGTTGGAACAACCCTAGGCCAGCTGATCCACGTGCTCGGTGGTTAGCACACTACTATTTTTTTTGGGTGTACAAAGAAAGCAATGAGGTTTGAACCTAAGACCTCATGGTAAACTACCCCAACCTCCCACCACTAGGCCGACCACAGTGGGTTTAACACACACACACACTAGTAATGTGTAAAAATTTGATTTGTTTTAGTTAACACAAATGAATGAATGTTTTCCCCATTTTTTAACATATAAGACTAACTTAGTCAAAGTTGGATGGAATTTTACCATAAAGCATGTGTGAACTAATATCCTAGTAACAAGTTTTCTAGGCTTATTAACATTTTTTAGTTTTATACACTCCCACACACATATATTTGTGTGCTAGTTTAAAGCAAGGACCTTCCAATAGAGTATACATGAAGTTAATAAGTAACATTTCTTATATAATTTTGTTATTTTAAAAGCAATTAACCAACCTGACTGACTTTCTTGATTATCTTTTTTTACACTAAATTATTGTCTTCCTACTTTAGTGAGGAGACTCAACTATTACAAACCCGTAGTGTAGTAGTGCAGGTCTATTGACGTAGCTTTTTAAAGGATAAATTCCTTTGTAAATGTACAAGCAGGGGACTAGAATAAAAATGCACACAATAATATACTAAAGTAACTGAATTTCCTCAATGCATGTTACACCTAAGACCTTTACTGACATAAATGAAAAAAAAAACACACACATGTTTCTCACCATAAAAAAAGAGAATGTTATCATTTGTAAATATGAAATATTGATTTTAGCATTTACAAATCCAATATTGAATCCTTGAATTATGCGTCTCGTAGCCCTCAATCTGCCCTCACAAATTCAATTAGCAAGGGTAAATACTAGTTTTAATTTGAATAGTTCTAAATTAGTTTTGTAGTTTGCCAAACATCCCCTTAAACTATAAAAGGGAGTAGTTTGTTCTTTCCTCTTCATCTTTTGGTTTGTTCTTTTCACTCATTTTGAATGTTCCAATGTCAGAGAAGACCAAGTGTCAACACCTAATTTTGACCAGATCATCTTAAATAAAAAAGAGGGGAAAATATTTTGAGATAGGTGTAACGTGTAGCTCTCAAGTCCCATGTTGGGAAGAATAAACATTGAAGTATTACGTTGGAAGTGATAGAATTCTCATTTGAAGTCCCACATCAAAGGTTGCACACAGTTCCAACCTCCCCTTCTCCTATATAAGAAGAGACACAACAGGAATCTAGCAATCCAAGAAGTAAAGCAAGTTGGGCTGAATATAAAACAAAAGGTCTATTTAGGCTTTAATGTTTTAAGTCCTAAGAAATCTCTTAGGTGTTATGATCCTTTTATGGTATAGCGGAAGCTCTATGTTTTTTCATACCCTTAGAGGCCTTTTAAGTAGTGTTGATATTTAACATAGTTAGATATTTCAAAAGGATAACAAACGAGTAGTGAGTCTTTCCTAGTTAAGAAAAAGCAGAGTGCGCATAAAAAACCTTAGACACTTAGTAATAAGCTATAGATACAATGAGGAAAGAACATCACCCAAAAAGGAGAAAGTATGTAGAGTGAGCCAACTTTGAAGGATATAATAAATTCCAACAAGAAATGTGAGATGTACCTATAGGAAAGGAAGAAATTAAGGTTAATCTGTAATATCTTTGATGATAGAACTACCTTATCTCAGATTTAAGGATATTAGACATCATAAGTTGGAGTGCCTATACGATTCGTTGAATTATTCTCAAGTGATACTTAGTTATTCATAGATTAGACTTCATTTTCTTACAAGGATTTAATAGGGTAGATGCCTCAACCGAGTTGGGAACTTAGCTAAACAATCAATAGACAAAATAATGGAACATAACACTTTAAGATCATATGTCTATAGGTTCAAAAAGTGATAGGATCTCCTTTCCCAGATCTAGAATTGGAGCCAAGGAACACAAAACAAGAGTTAGAGCCGAATCAAAGAGAGCAAAATGGTGCAGTAGGTCGCGGCCTATATGGTACCAAAAAGAGGAAATTAAAGAGAAAAATGGATAAGGAAGAGATGGTAATGAACACCACTGGTGCAGACAACCCCCACAACAGATAAGTTCAGGTGCTAGACGCCACTGATTTAGGAGAATCAGATAAGTCTCTGGTGGGTTTGAGCAAGAAACACCAAGCCTTCTCTACTCACAAGTTGAGGAGGAATTTTGGCATAATGCCTTTACTTCAAAATCAAGGTTACAAATGAAGCAGAGACCTCTCCTATTTATAGGAAAAGGAGGTGGCTAGGTGGTGGGAGGGAAAATACAAGATGACTAAAATCTATCCTAATTGGGTGTTGAACCCATGACCTCCTAGACACTTAGCTAAGCCAACTCTTAGCCAATAAACCCACTAAAATTAGCGCCCAAAACAAGAGTGAGAATTAAGAAAATTACAAACATGTCCTAATACAATTAAATCCTACTTAATTCCTAATTAAGTGGAATCTTCATGTTGACTTGGGTCAATTGGTCAAAAGTAAAAGTTTGACCATTGGAGGGTTGACTAAAACATGGTTGACCAAGGCTTGACTCAGCTCCAAGCACCCCAAACATGTCTAAGCTTCCCACTAGTTCACCAGCTCCCAACTCAGAAGTCCACTGGCGGTTACCATCACAAAGATCTTTAGGAATGAAAGATAGGAAGGGATGTCCAACTTAATGTTATAGTTCACCCATAGGAAGGGTTATAGACTTAAGAGGATAGTAAGTCAAATTTTGAGGAAAATTATAAGAGGAGGAGAATTGTAATTCCTAAATTTTAATCATAAATAATCTGATGAAAAATCAAGTTAGAGTATAAGATTTTAATAATAAAAGAGTGAGGAAAATAGGTTAGACAATGGCTTATATGGTAAGATAATATATAAATGAGAAATAAAACTAACAAGGAAATTCTAGATGTCTAAGCTTAAGCGTGGAAAGGGCCACACTCAAGCGTGCTTTAGTTATCCATGTTAAAGGGTGGATAAGGCCACGCTCGAGCATTAACATCAATTTACAATTTTGTTGTCCACGTTCCAGCGTGGGTTATGTCATGCTCAAGTGTGCTTTGGTTGTCCATGCTTCAACATGGATAGTGCCAGAGCGTTAACATCATTTTCAGCCTGCGTATCCATGCTCAATCTTGGGGTTAGGCCACGCTCAAGCGTGGACGTTGCAATGTCAGAAATTATACATGGGCTTTTTAAGCCCTATTTGAGGATTAGGGTTCTAGTGAATCTTATTTTCCTCAGCCCTAAAAAGGGAGAAAGAGAGAAAATAAGAAGAAGGAGGAGGAGGAGGAGGAGGAAGATTAGAGGAAGATATTGGGAAAAAAGGAGGAAGAATGACAACCTAGGACATTTCACAAGCCAAGAACCTCACCTCGATCACACACGAGGTGAGGCAACCCAACTCAACCTGGCTCACCAGTGGGTTGAGTTAGAAAATTAGTGGCTCACATTTCCCCGGGTCAATTTGGCCCGACTCACTTAACTCGTGAGCCAAGGTGGGTTTGCGTTAGGTTGAGCTAGACCAACCCATTTTTTAGTTTTATTTTATTATAATTAAAAAGTGTTTTGAAATTTGAAAGAACACAAGCCCTAAAAGTAACATAAAAAAGCGAAGTGCCTCCTCTCCTGTCGCACATTCAAAATCTCTTTTCCCTCTTCTCTTACACGTCTCTTCACCAAATGCAGCTCATCAATCTCATTTTGTCTGTTGCTCTCCTCTCATTCTTCACTCCAATGAATTTCCGACCTTCTATTCTCCCCTGCTTTTTGCACTCTCCCTCTCAGTAGCTTGCTCTCGTCACTGTGACGTGCTCTACTGCTTTGCAAGTTCACCGGCATTGACAAATTGTTTGCTTTTATAGCTTGCTCCCATCGTGATCTCGCACTCTGGACGTTCATCGACACCGCACAATCAAGCTGTCTTATTCGCCTTTTCTTTGTTCATCGATGTGAAGTCTGCTTCCCTTGGTCCCATCAAACTCTGTTGATTTTACCTCTTTGCTATAATTTTTTCATGTTGAAGCTTGAATCGACTTGGCCTAATGGTCTTTTGTTCCTCCTTTTTATTTCACACTTTTATCCTTTTTTATTAGAAGTTTCAATTGATTTGGTCTAATGAAAGTTTGAATCAATTTTCTATGTTGAGATTATTTCACAATTATTTTACTTCTATTTTGGTGTTCTTTTGATTTTTTTTTGCACTCCTCTATTTCTTATTTTTCTAAGGGTTAATAATGTTTTTATTCCCTGAAATATAGTCGAGATTTGCTTTTAATCCTTGTAATTTAAAAATGGTAGATTTTGTCCCTTAAAAAGTGAAAATACCCTCTTTTCATTCCTTACCGATTAAAATGTATAGCTAATCCGTAGCAAAACTATGCAATAAGGACTAAATTGGTGTGATTTATGTAACATCCCAAATCTAGGTCTTAGGAATTATAATAGAAGCCTAAGTTATGGTTTTAGCGAAGGGTCAGAGGATAGGGAACAATATGAGGAATTGGAGTTTGGAATGTGAATTTATGATGGAAATTGGTTAACTAATGAGATTAGTAAGTATGTGATTAGTAATTATTGGGGACGAGTGCATTATCATAGGTTTTGGGCCATTAAGTGGAATAAGTTAACAATGGAGACTACCCAAGGAATAATGGAATTGTATAGCAAGATGTGAATGAGGGAAGGCTTTGGATGAGATGAATTAGGTTTGAGAAGGAGATGATTGAATTGGAAATCAAAGAGGGGTAAAAACTAATGTTATCGCTTGATTTTAGTTTTAAGCCTAATGACCTTGGTGCATTAAATTGCAAATATCTAGAGTTATCGATATCCAATTAAGGTGATTCCACTTGGGATAGAAAGCTAAGATCCGGGGCTTCAGTTTGATAGGTTATATTATAGGGTTCTGATCTATTTTCCACCTTCAAACAGACTTAAGCGAGAATGAGCTCGCTTGAGCGAGTTATGCAGAAAAATCTTGTATAAGTTTTTGCTGTCATACTCGCTTAAGCGAGCAGGTCTCACTTAAGTGAGATTTGTCCAGAGAGCATGCATTTTCAGGTCACGACAAGCTCGCTTAAGCGAGAATATCTCGCTTAAGTGAGAAGTCACTTTCAGGATCACAAAACACGATTAGGGCTCGGTTTTCATTCATTTTTCTTCTTCATCTTTGCGTTTTAGAGAGAGAGGCCGAGAGCTTTTAGAGAGAGGAAGAGGTTTCTTGTTAGGATGAGTGGATGTGGAGCTTGGAGGAAGAAAAGGGGGCCATGGATCTTCACCTTCAACCTTCTCCAACTTCTCTTCTCTTCTCTTCCCTTTGAGCTCCATTGAGGTGAGTACAACCCACACACCCTCACTTTCTCTGGTTGAGTATCTTATATATGAACCCAATCCTTTAATTCCCTTTCTTCTTGGTTATGAATGTTGATTGTTAGTGATCATGTGTATTTGGTGAGTTAGGAAGGTTCATGCATAATTATGTAAAACCCTAGGTAAACTTAGGGAAATAAGGTTTTATTTACATGATTGGATTTTATTCACAAAATTCTTGATGTTTAATAATTTATTGAGATTGTGTTGATTTATTTCATTCACGTGATTCTTATTATTGTTAATTCATTTACGATTATAAGCATTGAGATAATATAAGCCGGTTTCGACTGTGAGTTAATATAAGCCGGTTTCAACTGTGAGTTAATATAAGCCGGCCTCGGCCGTGAGTTAAAAATAAGTTATTATGTGAAAACTTGACTTCGGTCCAGTAATGGGTGAGATTCGTCCCCGGGAAAGACGTTTCCCGTGGTCTGAGCTCAGTTCTAACTCCAGTTAAAGTGATAAGATCATGCATGTTGGGCACAATAGTGAGTTGCATCATAAATTGCATTTACTTTGAATTGATTTTAATGAATAAGTTTATGCCATAACTGTTATATAATGTTTAATTGCATTCACTTGAAGTTGCTATATAGTTATTCTGAGTATAAGTACATGTATTCTTATAATGAGCTATTGAGTTATGAGCTTCATGCTAATGTGTATTATGTGATGCATCTCATATAATTGATCCCCACACTACATTTGCATAGTTGTACTCGCTGAGACTGTAGTCTCACTCCACGTTTCGGGGATATACTTTAGTTGTGCAGGAATACCGGGTGATGATAAGGCAGGAAAGGTGATGGTGGAGCTGAGTTTTGATTTAGCATGGAAGCTTCTTGTAATAGAATTAGTTCCTTTGTACTAATGGATAGTTGAATAATATTGTAAATGTATATGTATATGTTTCTTATCAATGGAGGTTTAATTATGATTATTGGAATTTTCATTTTGTTAGACTGTACTGGTTTTTACTGAGTTTCAGGTTGAACTTGAAATTGGTAACATCCGGTTTTTAGGGGAGACTCTGCCGGTTTTCCGGTATGGATCTCGTGAACCACACTACTCCAAGTGTAGGTTTTTCCCCTAAGTTTAATTAAGATTTTCAATTATTAGGAGATTAAGATGTATGTATTTGGACAGCTTAAGCTAATCGTTTGGGAGTTTAAGCAAATTGTTTGACGATATTGAAAATAGAACGAAATAATTTCAGAATTTTAGGAATAATGTCTCCAACGGGCATTAATTCTGAGTTGGGAAATTAGGACGTTACACTTTAAATTTTTGCAGGACCAAAACAATCAGTTTTTAATTTTATGGGCTAAAACCAAATATTGATTATATTTCAAGGACTAAAAACATATCTAACCCCCTTTTCTAATTATTACATTATCTTTTTGATTTTATATTTTTATGAGTTTTTAATTTATTTTGAAAATCAGGTGAGCCTACCCACCAATCCCACCAACCTGTGGTGAGCCTACCCACCAATCCCACCAACCTGTGGTGAGTTGAGCCTAGTTAGTATTTTTTCAACTCACAAAAAGTGGTCCAATCCGGCTTAACTCACTATATACAACACATGCTGCAGGATGGAAAATGGTTGTATAATGGGGAAATGCATTTAATACTGTTTAGAATGTTCAAAAACCGAATGTCCTGAAGCACTATTTATCATAGTGGAATTCTTGGATGTATTCAAAGACCGAATGTTGCTCTTGGTTGCGGAGTGAGCCGATATAAATATCTTGGTATGATCCTCCCTACTCCAAACCCTTCTTGTATTAACTTTTGTGTATCTAACCTTGGGATTAAATTGTGAGCTTTTCAAAGTTTTTTAAAAAAGATGGCAGTGAAAAAAATCTGAACACTAATAGATAATTGTGATTTAAAAACTTATTTAGTGACTGATTTAGCTATCAAATTTGCGGAAAAATCCACTACATTCACGTTGTTCTCTAATTCGTTCGAAAAATAATTAGAAGTCAAAATAAAGAGTGAATTTATACTAAACAATAGTGACTGAAGGATTCATTTCTAAATAAAATTTAGCAACCTATTTTCTGGTCTTTAAACAAGAAGTTGACATTTCAAATAAGAAAAATAATATGGTAATAGAGACCAAATATTGTATGGCTAAGAATATGTGTAGCGACTAAAATTTTGGTCACTAATAAAGTGAAAAATTAGCGAAAAATTTTTCAGTAGCTAGATGATGAATTTTGCTCTATAAAATTAAGAAGGGGAATTTGGTACCAAGAGACTTATTTTTTGGTTAGTAATTAGTAGATTGTTTAGCAACCGAAATATCAGTCAATAATAAAGAGAAACATTAGTGATAAATTTTGCGGTGAGTAAACAATAAATTTATTGTAAAATTGAAACTAGATTCAACATTTACAAACCAAATTTTCAGTCTGTAAAGATTTAATTAGCAACTTCAATGACTGATTTTGTCGTCAACATGTAATCAAGTCACATGAGAAATAAAAAAATAATTGGTTATTAGAGACTGGATATTCCATCGTGTTGAGTTTGAAGGCTTCACAACTTTAAGACACCTCATTAAATTTTGATGATAGCAAATACTCTATCTGAAACAATCCTAACACTTTGTTAAATTTTTGTGTTTCAAAAAACTCTTGATTCAGACAAGCACTCTATACTTCAAACAACAACATTTTTAGAGCATCTGAAAGTCATCCTATCTAAAGCTCTTTGAACCTGTCTGGTCATATGACTTAAAATAAAGTCAAATGATCTCTTTACCTCGATAAGTAAAGATAACCAAAGAAGGAAATACAAAATAAAAATTTTCTATATGGTTTAAAAACATTACATGTAAAAGGAAACAACTCTACACAAAATCATCAGAAGACACAAATCAGTGTTGAACCTCGTACGACACAAGTCTGCTTGTATCTCAACGGTTTCCCAAGAATTTAATGCAATTCAGATCAGGACTATTTCAAATGGGAAGACTAGAGAAGTTTAGAGCGTTATATTTATGATAAGACTTCAAGAAGAAAATAAGAACTTTCCGCTAATCTATTGTGCCCAAACTCTGTGAAAATTTCTCTTTGAACTATTTCTCTTGTATAATTTCTTCATATTTTATACTAAGTACAATAGTCCTTGTACATAATCTAGAACAAGTTACTCCTCTGAGATAAATTGTAAATCTATTCCTTTCAATTACTTCATAAGTTTGTAGAGATTGAAGAGGCTTATAGCAAAAGAATACATGTAACTTTGCAAAGATGGTGAAGTGTTGTTGTTGGGACTAGACCTAGCTCACAAGTGGGTGTGAGGAAACCAGATAAATCACTTGAGCAAAACTTCTCTTCCCTAAACTTTTTTATTAGTGTTATTGTATTTTGTAAAATAACAAAGGGTTAAAGTGGGTAATTTGAACTCAGCTTTGCGAAAATCTTGTGAAAATATTTTAAGAAAACTACTTGTCTGAAACTTCAGACAAGTAAGCAAACCTTCAGACAATCTTGTGACCTGTCTGAAGCTTTTTAAATCTACTTTTGAAAAGATTTCCATCTAAAAACTTGAAAAAGTTTAGAAATATAACTCAACCCCCTTCCTGTGTTTCTACACGTCATTATGGGTAGTGTTTTACATCTCCTTACTTAACTTTTATCTCGCAAAATCCCTAACCCTAATCACCTAATATTTGTCCTGTGAAATCCCTATAACCCTAAACAAAACTATTTGCTCATCTTTATTAAAGTTTCATCTTAACCCAATAAGATAGAACAAATTCCATAATCAGTTTCCACATTTGTCTCGCGCAACAAAAACTTGTTGTTTAGTTCTCCTCACTTCTATTGGATCATTTATTTCTAGCAGACTTCAATTTCCAGTCATCATTGTCGAATCCAACCCACCGACACCACTTGTTAAGTTCCATTCCTTTAATCATTTCCCAAATCTCCACAGGTCGCTACTTCTCATTACTACTTCTCAATCAGTATGTATTTTTATTCTCTTCAATTCCCAATTGTCACAAGCTTTGTTTCTTATTTATGCTAGTATTAGGCTTTATTTAAAGTTCAAAAAAAATATGACTGGTCATCAGCACTATGTTCATAGAAGTGTGTCACCCTCTTCTTAGTAATGCTTTCTTTTCTCTATCATTAGGGTTCTAGACGGTGAATTATGACTGGAGGTGTGACCTCCCACAATTATTTAAATGTTGTGATTTATGTGTTTGTTCTTCGATGTGGGCTAAGAATAAAAGTGGTTCCTTCAACTAAATTACCCTCACATAATGTTAAGTCATTCATCCGTCTAATAGATGGAGGACATGCTCTTGGGTCAAGTGAAACTCATGATGCATCACAGACACATAGCAATTGTTTCTAACCAACTTTTTACCTTGATGAACAACGGTAAATGCTAATATCGTAGTAATTTTTTACACATTGTTTTGACTTGTAACCATCTACATGTAGTATTTGTAGATTCTTGCCATAACACCTTACAACCAATAGCATAATGTAACGTCCTAATTTCTTAATTCGAAAATAATGTCTGTTAGAAGCACCATTTACAAATCCGTGAAACTATTTTGCGCATTATCGATATCCACATACAACACAATACAAGGCTTAGGTAATCCAATAGTTACGTAAGCAGAAAATACAATACGTCATAACCAATAGAATCTACATACACTATTGCCAACAAGGGCTCAAATATACATAATCCATATATAGGCATGATGGGATATGAAAATACATATGTCCTGGAATGATAAAAATATCCCTGACAGCTACACATGTACTTAATTATCCCACCACAACAAAGAATCCTATGCCTATACAAAATAATAACAATCAAAAGGGTATAACAATAATAAAAAAGGTTGGGCCACCACAGGACCCAACCTACAGCTCCTACTCCTGATTAAGTATCTGAACGGGGACCTTACACATCTGCGTATAATTCCCGCAACGTGGGGTGAGACTAACGTCCCAGTGAGTATAGTAAAACATGCAGTGTAGGTAGTCAGGCAAATGGAATGCAACAAAACAACATCATACATAAATCCTCAAGAGTACAATACATAAAAACAAGTAAAGCATGACAATGATGTGTTTTACCTGACACCCGGGGTCTTTTCTCTATCTGTGATTATGACTGAGCGCTAGACCATGTGACCAAGGACCATCATCCAAGGCCACTTATGATTAAGTTTTATTTAACAATCAATAAGTAATGCTTGCTTTTCATTTTAGCTTGAGGACCCCCATCTTCGTCTTGGCCGAGAGATCGATATGGTTACCTCGTTCTTTCTTATACATGATTGTCCGAAGGCTTGTGATGGTTCGGAGACCCTGTGACATATGTATGTTCCTTGGCCAATTGATAGCACCTCCTTTCCCAGATCTAGAATTGGAGCCAAGGAGCATGGGAGGGCTGACCAAAACATGGTTGACCAAGGCTTGACTCAGCTCCAAGCATCCCCAACAGGTCCAAGCTTACCACTAGCTCACCAGCTACCAGCTCAAAAGTCCATTGGCATTTGCCATCACCAATGCCCTTAAATGCTTAGAATACATGCTTCTCTATGAACATGAATGGCATGGTAAACACTAATAACAATTTCATACAGATAACTATCTCAAAACCTAGGCATACACAGTTGCTTTGTGGAAAACAACAGGTTTACAACTCAAAGAAATGAATACAATGAAATGAAGGGAAAATTACAGCAAATTGACAATTGTATTGTTGGGCTATCTTTTTACTGTTTTTAATTTGTTTTTCTGTATTTTCAAAATTCTTTTGACTTTTTTTGTGTCTTTTGACTTTTGCACCCTTTTTGCTTTTTGCACCTCTTTTTGTATTTTTGGCTATGTATTTTATTTAATTCTTTTTGTTTCTTTCTTTTTCTTTGCTTCTTGCCCCAACAGAAAATTACAAAAAATTGAACAAAATTACAAAAACTAGAAATATACCTAAAATAAAATTTGCAAGATTTTTGCTAAAAATTGGACCAAAACGGTACCAAAAAACTGAAAGAATTGTCTGTTTTCAAAAAACTGTTTGAAAAATGACTAAACTAGCACATCAGTCCCTAACTCTTAGGGGACCATGCAGTTTCATACCTGAATTTTTAAATAGCACTTTAGTCCTTGACTTTATTAAAGCATGCACTTTCGTCCCTAAAGTGCATGTTTTTTATTAAAGTGAAGGACTAAAATGCTTGTTCTTTAAATAAAGTAAGGACTAAAGTATATGTTTTTAATAAAATTGGAGACTAAAGTGCTATTTTAGAAAAGTCAGGGACGAAACTGCATGGTCCCCCAAGAGTCAAAGACCGATGTTCTAATTTAGTCTTTTCAAAACGGTATGGCAAGTTGATTCAAAATTTGACCAAAAAAATTGTTTAGCAGTTCCTTATTGATTACACAATCACAAAACATTGTTTCTAACATGCTAGATTCAATTTTAAGATTCAAACTAAATTTTGAAGGAAATTCAACAATTATGTTTTGTTGAACTTCTTCCAAACTTATGAGCCAAGAACCAGTCTATTGGTGAGCGTTTTGCGTAATCAAACAAGGAATTTCTAAGGTCGGAATAGCAATCAGTTAAAATTTGAAATCAGAATGCCAAGAAGACAAACAGAACAAGAGCAGAATATGAACAAAACAGTGTCAAAAGAAAGCGCAAAAATGGCAAAAATAAAGAGGAAAATTGCGCAAAATTAAAGAGCAAGAATGTAAAGGGGAGAGCTGAAATTAAAAGGATAAGGAGGACAGAAAGCAAATGGTAGAAAGTAGAGGGGATGACAGAAATTAAAAAGGATGGGAGAACCTGAAAATAAATGACTGGAAATTAAAAGCGTAAAAGTAAAGAGATGAATATGATGAACAATATATGGGGATGAACAATTAAGAAGGTGGATTGGGGAAGAAATGTAGGTGAAAGATCTTTGAAAAATGAAGACAACAATGTCTCCACTTACCACAATCCACCACAAACAGCAGTTAATTCAAGGAAGTAGTTCAAGAACAACTATGAACAATTGAGCAAACATATTATCAAACACCTAGAGGGGGTACATAAACCGCACCATACAACCCCCTATACTATCTCAAACCAAGCAAGAAGACAGGAAATCAAAAGCTGCAGTGCAGCATAAGAGCACCTCGGACTCAGAACAATCCACAACTCCATCAGTTACATGGAAATTGAGCTTGAATACATAGAAAAAGTAAGGAAAAACAATGAAAATTCTACACCTATGGAGTGCAAAACCCACAGCCAAAAGTGATGGAAAGACACCCAAACAACTCCAAATTCAAGAAGCTATGATGACCAATTAATAGCACCTCCTTTCCCAGATCTAGAATTGGAGCCAAGGAACACAAAAACACAAGTTAGAATCGAATTGAGTGACCAAAATGGTTCAGTAGGCCGCGGCCTATATGGTACCAAAAAGAGGAAATTAAAGAGAAAAATGGATAAGGAAGAGATGGAGATGAACGCCACTGGTGCAGGCAACCCCCACAACAGAAAAGTTCAGGTTCTAGGCGCCACTTATTCATGAGAATCAGATAAGACTCCAGTTGGTTTGAGCAAGAACCACCAAGTCTTCTCTACTCACAAGTTGAGGAGGAATTTTGGCATAATGCCTTTACTTCAAAATCAAGGTTACAAATGAAGGAAAGGCCCCACCTATTTATAGGAAAGGGGGCGGCCAAATAAGGAGAAAAATAAAAGGGGAATACTCAATTCTATTCCTAATGAGTCTTGAACCCATGACCTCCTAATTAAATGGTTAAGCTAACTCTTAACCACTAAACCTCACTAAAGTAGCGCCCAATACAAGGGAAGAATTAAGAAAATTACAAATATGTCCTAATACAATTAAAATCCTACTTAAGTCCTAATTAAGTGGAGTCTTCATGTTTACTTGGGTCAATTGGTCAAAGGTCAAAGGTTGACCATGGGAGGGTTGACCAAGGCTTGACTCAGCTCCAAGCATCCCCAACAGGTCCAAGCTTGCCACTAGCTCACCAGCTCCCAGCTCCCAGCTCAGAAGTCCACTGGCAGTTGCCATCACCAATGGCCCTTGAATGCTTAGAATACATGCTTCTCTATGAACATGAATGACATGGTAAACACTAATAACAATTTCATACAGATAACCATCTCAAAACCTAGGCATACTCTAGGGTTTGGGAAAACTTCACACATACCATTCAAATAGAGATTCCCAACCATAGAAACAACCAATAAAATACATAAATAGGGTATATAAGCATGGGAAGAAGGAAATAGGGGACATACAAGAGATTAAGCAAAATGGTAGTGAGTGGGTGACCATACTCACCTCAAGAGTTGAAGGAATAGGGCTCAAGGATGAGTGGAGAAGGATGAATCCAAGCTTGCTTGAGGGCCTTGAAGGGTCCTCTCTTTCTCTCTCTACGTCTCTCTCTCTAAAAAAGGGCAAGAGGTATTAAATGAGAAGCCTTAATCTGAAATCAACATTAAAAACTGATTCGCGGGTTCTCGCTCAAGCGAGAGAAAGAAAAGTTGAATCCTCGCTCAAGCGAGAGTATCCTCGCTTGAGAGAAATTCACTCCATAAAAAGCCCCAACCCCTCTGACTTTGCCTCGCTTAAGCGAGAACCTGCTCGCTTGTGCGAGAGCAAGTCAGAGAGTAAAACCCAATTTATGAACTGAATTGCGCTTGGGCAAGAGGCTCTCGCTCAAGCGACCATATCAGTAGCCAAAGTCTCTGGTTTTTACTGATATGCTCACTCAAGCGAGATCTCCTCGCTTGAGCGAGAACGCCAGAATCCAAATTTGTTGGGATGCTTGCTTAAGCGAGATCTCCTCGCTTGAGCGAGAACACCAGAATTTAGATTTTTGGTTTTTCACTCTTAAACCCATTTTACCCCATTCCTTTTATAAAAACTTATTTCTATCATTATTCCTACTAATTAAAATGGTTAAATTTGGGATGTTACACATAACAAATATCTTCATAAGTCCATTACGTTGATCCATTGCCATCATGGAAGGAGGTACCATATGATACAATAAGCATGTGGTTTACGAAGTTCATGGCATGTTTCATACATTAATTATAATGTTTGTTTAGTATATTTTGTATTCTAGTTTTACCTAGCTTGTTTACTTGTATTATTATAGGCAAAGTCTTTCATTTGTTCATCAGATGAAAGGTGGGCAAAAAATAACTTTGAAAGGCAAGGTACAGTTATAATGAAGAATCAATTGAATAAAGTGTGTACCATAATGAATAGGCCGAATTGGATTGGAGAAAGTATATGGAATAGAATATGTGAACATTGGGCAAATGAGGCATTCAAGAAGAAAATCATGCAAGCAAAAACAATTTGATCATCTGTCTGAAGAGGATTGAGTGTCCCTTCACATTGGTGGTTCTATTACCATATCTCAACACAAAATAAATTTGGTTAAGTTGCCTCTATCACTCTTTATTCTAAAAATTGTCTCAAATGTTGATTAAGTGCATTAATATATTGATTCAAGTTAAAATATTATGGTTTTAATCTATATTCTCTCACAATTCTTTTAAATAAAGTTGACCATCACCACTCCTACTCCAGTGGAGTTGTTTTGTCACATGCACGAATGAAAGGATAATACATTGGTGGAAAGAGATTATAACATGTAGATGTAAGTACTTAATATAATAATTTATCTTGATTGATGGTTAATTAAGTGGATATGTTTGATATAAATTGGAAATCTAATACCTCATCTTAACACCAAGATGCTAAGGTAGACTTTGATAGATCCTACATAAAATCTTTTATTATGGCATTAGGAAGGTGTGACTCTACTGTTTGTTGGAGATTGTGCTATATATAAGTATATTTTTTATTCTTTTCTATATTATTTTCTTGAAGCTGACTAGTTACTCCAAAAATAAACTTGATGCCAATGAACTTGAGGGAAATTTGATCCTATCTAGGAACAAGTATAGTAATTAGTTGTAAATAGAACATTCATCTAATAAATTATATGTTTTGTGTAAAAATAGCACACATGTATCCCAAGTTTTGTGTAAAGAACATGCAATATGGGAAACATAATCATTGGGATAATTTGATCTTCAATAATGATTAATGAAAGCCAATTCTATTATTTTAGCCTAAACCTAGTGCATAGTCTAATTTGGTGATCCATGAGTCTACTTAATATTTGATTTCATTGAGGCTTTCTTTTGTGAAATGGTGTAGCAGATCAATGGTTGGGATATTTCTAGGGAAATAAGACTTCAGCAAATTAGTACTATTTAAACATATTAGCAATAGAACCCTTTACTTGCTACCATTTTCAACATCTGTTACTTAGATTTCAAATAGTACCAATTTATTTTCCTTTTATTTTATTCAATTTTTTGTGTATAAAACTAAATTATTGTAAGTGACTACATTTCTATCATAACAAGAGCAAGCTTCTAAGCCATTGTAAGCACTATGATCATTGTAATGATAATTAAGTGATGCAAGAGTAGATAGGAAGGTTCAGTTTGGAAAAATGCATACAAAATGGGGCATAATCTCTAAGAGATAGCAATATGGAAATTCTAATATCAAAGTGGTGGGTTTCAAATTACATGACGACTAATTTCATTTCCATATTCTTTTTTCCAAATTTAATGAGGGATAATTGTTAGTCTCTGTCATCATTTTTATAAATAGATCTACACACTTATTATTTTGATTCTACATGTTGATCTCTTCATAATATTGGTTAGCTTTTTTGGTGCTAATAGGTAGAATTTACACGCATTTGGGAAGAGTTGAGTGAAAAAGCATCTAAGCAAGGAACTCCTCCGCCAAATGAATTTTGAGTATGGGGCCATGCGGCTAGAATGAAAAAAAGGTAGAATATATGGTCTTAGATTGCAATCAACTATAATGGTGAGGAGACCTTTATATCATGGCTCAAGTTCTTCATCATTTGAATGGGTAAATAGAGAGGAACTTCAAGAGTTAAGAAATAAAATTGAAGCAATTGAAAAAAAAATGTTAAACTTCAAAACATAATGATGAATAATAAAAGAGATATTCAACTAATATTATAAAGGATTGAAGTTCAGGCTTTGAATGACACGAGGTTAGATGAGGAGGGTTCAAATGAGGAGTGGGTTAGAGACAAGAACTGTATCAGAGTGAAAAACATTTAGAATTTGTAATTTTTTTATTGAATGTTAGGGTTTTAGAACACATTTGATGTTTGTGTTGAATGTTGGCTTTTAGAACATATTTGATGCATTTTGTTGGATGTTAAGACTTCTACAACCCATGAATGTAATTTGAAGTCATTATACAAATGCATTTTGCTTCTTAGTGTTTTCTACTGTTATGAATTTCAATCAAGTAAATTGACTTGAAAATTAATAGAAATAACAACTGGATTTACCGATTGTTTTTGCTAGTAGCGACCGATTTTGTGTCTGTATTTGCTCATAAAAACAAAAATTTTAGTCAATAAAACAATCTCTAAATTTGATCACTGATTTAGTCTCTAAAGGAATCCCATGGTTCAATCTAGGCTAGCAGAAAGGGGTCACCAAAACGGTCTTTGAATACGGTCACAAAACCAGTACCTAAAATTGGTCACAAAATCAACCTCTAAATTCAGTCATAGAATCAATCACAAATTAGTCTCTAAAACTAGTCATAAAATCTGTCACTATCTATTAGCGACCTTCGATTTAGCCATTAAAATTTTTTTAGTTACAAAATTAGTCGTTACACAGTTTAGAAACCGATTTACCCCATCAGTGACAAAAAAGGTCGGTCACTATTAGTCGATTTTCTTGTAGTGATCACAATTGCAATAAGCATGAATGTGTAGTTAAACTTGATGCTAAGGTAGTGATTAAGTAAAACTATCCCAAAGTGGTGACTTTAACATTTGAAACCAGGGCAATGATAGTAATTTTTACTTAGGTCAATGCATTTATATTATAACCATCGGTTATTGAGTAATTATAGATTTATATTAATTACACATATTTGATACTAATATTTTCCTATTAGGATTATGTTCAGTAAAAGTGTAAGGATCCTCTCCAACCTCTCCTGCCTCTCCAGCCAAGTTTAGCTACAGAATAACTACGGAGTTTAATTTCCTAGTTACTCCGTAGCTAAACATGGCTGGAGAGGCAAGATGGCTGCAGAGGATCCGGATCCAGCTGTGTGAGATTTTTTTCTTCTTATAAAATTTATTACGATCTGGATGATTTTTGGGTCCGTTTGATTTGTACAAAAATAAGGGATTGCACAATACAAAATTATTCAGAATATATCATTTTCGTGTTTGATTTAAAAAATGCTTGCAGAACATAACAAAACAAGGGATTAGGTAAGTTAATAGGCCTAGGTTTTTAGCGGCCTTCGTACCTGACCTGTTTAGCACGTTAATTGTAGATTTAATAATAAATAAATGAAATTAAATGGGCCTACATTATTACTATAACTAGCAAATGTGGTACCTGGTCCAATGTAGACTACTTGCTATAACTAGTCAAGTAAAAAAAACGGGCTCAATTCAGGCTTCCAACAAATGTGAACTTTTTTTAAAACCATTTTAGTACGTTTCGGAAGGTTAAACCCGCCATTCTATATATCACGTCAAGCTTAAAAAACCCGGATTTAGTTCATATTCAAAATTTAAAGTCTAAGCTTTGCTTTTCATCAAGTATATCGGGCCAACTCAATCAAGCTAGTGTCTATTTTTTTGTTTTTAATTATATTAAATATAAAGTTGGTAAAACAGGTTATTCGACTCGACATTGGATGACTCAATGCGGGCTATGAACTATGACAACCTAAATTCGGGCTTAAAAGTTGATGCCCAAATTTGGTTATATGCAACCTTTTTTTCATAATTTTTAGCAAGTTTACACGCTAAGCAACCATTTTTTTATAAAACAGGCTGAGGTGAAAAACCTAGATTTAATTCGAGCTTAAAATTTAAAGCCCAAGCCCTAAAGGGTATAAAGGAAAATTCACATTATTTTGTTGAGGAGGGCTAGCAACACACTCTTTTGAACACTCTCTCAAACACACTTCATGTGATTGGTTAAAATTCACATGGATCCCACCACTTGGGAGTGGGAAGAGTGTGTTCCTAGTATTTCTCTATTTTGTTTAGTATACAATATAAAAAGTTGTCATGTAACTCGGGTATTTATCATGTATTATTCCACTTGTAGTCTTATATTGTCCTCTAATATGCATCAAATGCACCCTTAGTAATAAATTATCGCCTTATCTTGAGAATATTTGGTAGATAGTTTGGTGATGCACACCAAATATATAAATTAAATACTATCAATTTCTGATTGCATTATTGTATATATTTCTTTTCATAATGTATTTTTATTTACATTTTATCTTTGTCATTTGATTTTGGTTTTAATTGCGGGTGCATCACATTGGTATAAAAACTAATTAGTTTATTATATTATGTTATATCAACTTTTATTTTATTAATTCTTTTTGGATAAAAGGAGGCCAAAAGCTAAAATTACATAGAAAATAGTCTAGGAACAGAATTCCCAATGAAGTCAAAGAAAAGACAAGAATGGACATAAAAAGGGGGAACAAGAATAATATGGATCCCCATCATTCTCAAAATGAGCCGCATTAGCAATCCTATCTGCAACAGAATTAGCTTTTCTCCAAACATGAGTAATAAGCACTTCCCAATCATTAAGGAGCAAATGGGAAATTCTTCGAATAATGGGTGAAAGAGGATGATAGGAAAGTGCTCCCTCCTTAATGAGCTTGACAGCCACAGTAGAATCACTCTCAATAATCAGCTTACAGACACCAAAATCCAAGGCCACTTGAAGAGCATTGAGGATACCTCTCAATTCAGAATTTAGAACTGTAGATGAACCTAAATTCTGATTAAAACCAACCAGTCATCTACCCAAATGATCCCTAAGAACACCACCACAAGTAGCATAGGTCCCATTAGATTTAACTGACCCATCAGTATTAAATTTACTCCAACCATATGGGGGAGGT
Organism: Sesbania bispinosa; assembly: GCA_026901365.1. Classification (NCBI taxonomy): domain Eukaryota; kingdom Viridiplantae; phylum Streptophyta; class Magnoliopsida; order Fabales; family Fabaceae; genus Sesbania; species Sesbania bispinosa. Next base: position 19,774 of record QLOH01000842.1, read on the forward strand.
CTCCAACCCACTAACACCTCCTGTGTCTGTCTAGTCTGTACACACTTGGCTGAATGAGATAAAATTGATTCATGTAACATAGACCGAATTTTGTAGACCGTGTCCATAACTTGGGGCAACACATTTTGGAAAGTATGCCCATTCCTACTACGCCAAATATACCAACAAGCAACTGCAAACTGCACCGGCCAATAACGATTGTGCACCTCTTGAATAGCGTCCAGGTTATTCACGATCCCTCCCAGCTGTCCTGAGTGTTCCAGTCAATGGATAGAGGTGGCTGAAGCTGCTCCCAAACAGCCGCCAGCAAAAGCACAGCTCTCAAAATATGGAGAACCGATTCATCATGTCTATGACAGACCGAACACTCTGCAGAATCACCCAAATGGCACCTGACTCGGTTCACATTATATTAATTTTGATACCTCACTCTAAGAATGAGATATCACTTTTTATATTCTCTTAACTAGAAGTCACATCTCACTTACAGAGATTTTTAACATATCCCCCAAATTTCTCTAAATCCTTTAAAAAATTGACATTTTATAATTTAAATATTTATGATTGTGATAATTAACTATTTTTTTTCTTGTTAAATCCCTTTTATTAAAATTTAAAATCTTATTATAATAATTTAATAATATATAATTTTAGTAATAATTAAAACAACAGATGATTGAATTTTAAAAGTTTGAATATATAATAATTAATTGATTCGAAAAATTTAAAACTTTATAAAAGATATAATAATTTTAAAAGTATATGAAATATTATTGAATGAATAGTATGGTTGGAATAATTGATTTTTATGTATTAATAATTCATATTCAAATGATTATCTTTTAATGCACACATTTAAATTAAATCTCAAATTCAAATTAATTATACTATAATATTTATATATTAAATTTAAATTATTTATTTGAAACTCATTGTATACTTCATGTTTTAATATATATATATAAATATTTTAATTATATAGAGATAGATATGTTTTTCATGTATGAGATAAAATGCTACTATTATTATAACAAAAGTGTATTCGAGAAACCATATATAAACAAGTGTACAAGTAGAAAGGAAAAGGAGAAAGTGAGATGAATTTCTATAAATACATAATATACATGAGGAGAACGTTCCACTGTGGCTAAGGACATGCACATTTTTGTCACCCTAATATAAGACATAAATGATGAAATGCTTTGATTTTCTTGATTTCTACATGCTACTCATTTCCATTTCTTGTCCAGTCCATCTCTTCATCCGTTCTGATGCCTGTTCAACCTGAAAATTGAAATTCATAAGGTGTGAGGGAGAAGATCCAATATACATTTTCTCATTTAATATCATTAAATTCAATTTAGAATCAATTGTTTTATGGTGTGTTTGGTTCACATGGATCCACGTTTTGATCCGGGTAGAAGCTACTCTCTATAGCGTTTGTTCGGATACATATTTAAACGTGATTTTGAGGTAAACTAAACACACACTTAATTGATGAAATGTGATTTTCATACGGCCTCAGAAAAGCACTGTTCTCCCTCTTTGTTCAGTTGGTTTTGTAGATAATATAACACAAGATGGCTGTCTGCAACATCGTCCCCACGATCATTCCAACCCAAATACCCTGAAATAGCAATTTCCATCATTAAGGGTCAGCTTGACAAGGGGGTAGTAAAAATAAAGGTGAATTCACATATCAGTTCTTATACAATTTCATTAATAAATCTAATCAGTGAAATTTTCACCACCATTTTTACCATAAGGAGTAATAAACTGATGCAAACAGTGTGAACATGATCAAATCAACTGGGCAAATACCCCTCACCCTAAGGGGAGAAAGGAAAACATAATTTCTCTTTTTGGTGTTTTATCAATTTAATAATGAAATTGGCTAGTTTTTAACACTTGAGTAACAATACCAAAGAGTTGTGGCCTCAGTTGGCAACGAAGCTGGAATGGTGGGAAGAGCTCCCGGGTCAATCCCCACTAAACACACTCTTAAGAGGGGTGGGAGCCTTAACGGTGACTAAGCCCCGAATATGATTTGCTCCTGATAATATGGGATATCTATGGCTGACACAAAAAAAAAATACTTGAGTAACAATGTTGTTCTTGTACCTCTACTCTGTAACCCCCACTTGTAACCAGAATAAAACCAAGAGGGAGTCCCATGATGTAATAAACAAAATAGATTGATGTAAGCTACTAAAGCCTGCCAACCTCCTCCTACAGCAACACCTGCAATAATATAGAAGCATTTCATGATATATTTTGTTTTTATTGCATAAGAATGTATATCATAACTGCTATTGGGATCCTCTTACCTGATAAAACTGGCTGGACACTGTTTAGAACCATGGGTTATACCAAGAAGGGATGCTAAATTAGCAACTGCCTTTTGCATATCTTTACTGTCAGTGAAAATAACAGCAAAATCATCTTTTGTAAGTAAAATAATGACCTGAGATATAATATCCCAATGATGAGGGACTCTACAGCTGTGACAATGACTGCATACTTTGCAGCTTTGGGTGTCCCTGATCCAAGCTCATTGGAAACCCTTACACTGAGAAAAGAAAAAAAATCATTCATAAAGCTATTAAAAAAATTGAACTGAAATGTAGAAAAAAAAAAAATCAGCCATAAATCAAGAGTTTACTTATAGCTGCATTGATCCCTATAAATAACATGCCTTCCCATCCATTAACATTCATGCTGATAGAGGAAAAACAGAACTAATGTCAAATCAGTAATTTAAGAGTATGATTAAGAGAACAACATAAGAGATAAATAACAAAATCAATATTGTTCCACTTCCAAATCATGAAGTTTGTGTAAAAAAGTACATGCAATATGTTTAATTCAGCAGGTAAAATCTCTTGCAGTGGATTCAAAGAATCAGGGTTAATTGGGAGAGAATTTTTCAAGGTTCACTTATTATGTTTTTGGATGGAGAATTTTAGAATTTCCAAATTGTCATAGGAAATGTTGAGTGAATTGTAAGTATGAGAGGAATTGTAAATGATAATCTAAAAAGTTAAACGTAACAGAGAAATGTTGAAATTCTCTTTCAATAGTGTCATTTGAATTTCCTTCTTATTTGTCATTTGAAATTCTTTATTTTACTATCCTAACACCTAAAATTTAGGAATTTCAATTACTCTATCCAAACAGAAGGGGATTCTAAAGTAGAATATAATAACTGTTTAGGTATGATCTTACCATATTGAAAGTGAACCAACAGCAATAATGGGATTATCAAGGTGTCCAGTGAGAACAATCAATGTCATAAAATACCAAACTTCTAGGCAAAGCATAACTGCTGAAGCCAAAGATAGTTTCACCAAAGCCCCAAAGATCCTTGAAGGCTAACCATGACAAACCTCTCCACCCTTCCTTGCACCAACCAACAATATAAACAAGTTGAGACAAAGCAATGCCCCAAGCTGATAAGTCATATGCTGCAGCAGCACCAGCTGTACCCCAACCAAATATTTAATAAAAAGAATAAGAATCAGAATATGAATAATGAGGGCTATGAAACCCAGCCATGCCAGAACTCCCACTCTGCTTTGTGCCTGCAAGAACTTTGAGTAGGAAAATTGATGGCTAAAGAAAACATCTGAGGGATAGATTGGATAGTAAATATCCCAGCAAGCTCTGCTATATCAGGTTCTTGTCCAAGGAGAATTAAGATTGGCTCAGCATAAATTGTAAAGTGGCAATAGGCAGAAGCATGCACCAAATAAGATTATCCAAGAGCGTTGCATATAAACCCCAAGCATTTCTACTTGTCCAGCACCAAATGCTTGTCCACATAATGTCTCTAATGCACTTGCCATACCAAGCTGCAAATTTTATGCAAAAATTTAAGGCCTTACTTTTTAAACTCAAGCAAAAAACTGTCAGAAATGTATATGCATAATTTATTTTCAACTATTAATTTCGAATCAATTTTATCTAACTGTAAACCACACAGACACAGTCAAAGCCAGAGCATGTAGTTCAATTTTAAAATAAAGGAAAGGTTTAGATTATCCAATACAAATAAATGATAACATGTTCAACTTATATGTTCTTAACTAAAACACATGGAAAATGAGTGATTGGCTATTATTTATTATTTTTTTGTAAAATTGGGAAGGAGTTTATAGTTCAGTAGAATGTCTAGTAACAAGTGGAAAAGTTAACATTGCATGCCATTGAAGAAATCTTGTAAAGGAGCCAAGCATGAAGTGTCTAATTTCTATATAAACTATAAATAGAAAAAAGCATGGGAAATGAGCCCAAAAGTTCATAGAAACTAACCAAGAAGCCAAAAGTGAAATTTGAAACCAACAGAGAGAGAGATTGCAACTGCTGAGAGTTCTATATCTCCAAGATGTCCAACAAAGATATTTGTGAAGGTATTGATTGCATAATTGCATAGTATTTTGAAAGCAATAGGACTTGCAATTGCCCAAATCTTTATAGATTCCAAATAAAATACATTTTTTAAATCTTCAAAACTATTTATTCCAGAGTAGTCTCCTACATTAGTCTCAATTAGACCTTCAGGGGCATGATGAAGTTCTGCTGTCCTCCAAGGAAGAGGGACCTTGGAACAATGGTGTATCCCCTTTGATGGGCTTCTACCAGGTGATGTTTCAGCAGAGGACAAGCCAATGCTCTCCTCTGCAAAGTGTGACTCATTTTTTGTACCTATTTTTGCAGATTTTCTTGAACCCTCTTTGTAATGACACAGTTGCACACAAAACTTAACTCAAGAAAGGCTTGAAAACCAAGAAGACAATAGGTCTTTGTTAATGAATTTTATTTGTATTTCCCTTTGTTCCTGGTGAATAATTTTGATCTATTGTTTCTTTGGTGGAGGAACATGCAAGATTTATTGGGCTATAATTTAGGTTTGCCTTAGAATGAAATAATTTAGACCAAGAAAAAAGATGACCAAGTCTCCTCATTCACTACCTGACAAACAAGTTTAGTTATGTGGCTGCAGAATTACCTTCATTCACTGATTCTTATATCCACTTTTCTGCTTCTTTTTCTTTTTTCTCTACATTGGCCAAAGATAGAATAACACTACATAACACATGTTCATCATATATTACACAATCTATAAGGATAACTGCTTACCCCCCAAGATTCCTGCAGCAGCTAATTACAAGGAGAAAAAATTAAGAGAACACATTATATTTCGTAAAAAAGAAATTATCAAAACATAAATAAATTTTTTTAAAGTTAGAGGGGGTTTGCCCCCTCACCCTGTATGTAGTTCTGTTCTATCAAATACTAATACATACTTAATATTATTTGACAATATAATAATAATTAATTTAAAATTTTTATTATTAATATTTTAAAATTATTTTAGTTATTTTAAAAAAAAGTGAACATTATAACGTAAGAATTCCAAAATGAATAAATATAGTTTAAAAACATTAATAAAATTTTTTAATCTATATAATTTATAAAAGCTGAGACGCATAATTGCTATGAGGTGTCACTCTACCATTCATTTTTGCTTGTAATATCCATTTGAGAGACTAGCTAGCAAAATCAAACTCTTACTGTTACACATAGTTAGAAACTTACTTCATAACCCACTTTTACTGTTTTACATAACCACTTTATTACTTCATAACTTACAAAATTTTTATAACTTAACATAATTTTATTACTTGATTAAGTTACAAAACTTATCACAATCCCATCTCTCTTGCTAATTGTACTCCCCAAAGGCCAAAAATTCATTTCTGTGTCATTTTGCACGTGGTTTGGATATTTTCTTCTATTGATATCATTGCCATTATTTTACAATGCCAAAAACCATTTTTATTAGACTGTTGATAGTGTGAACAACAATTTAAATATAAATTTAATGAATACAAAATATTTTTAAAAGTAATTATTTTTCCAAAAGAACAAATCATCCATGAAATTATTTTACTTTATAATCACGTCACTAATTTTTAGTTTCATAAACTAATCAGTATTTGACAAAAAAAAAAGATAAACCAATTAGTATCAAAATCATATTTTTATCATTATCATAATAAATGGTCAAATATACATGAAAAATGTAAAAAATATATATATAAGTGAAAAAAATTATATATATAGTATTATTTCAATATTTAATAATATCTTCACCATTATTTCAACATTATTAAATAAAAAAAATGCATAAATATCTATTATAATATATGAAAGCTGAGACGCAGATTATTGCGTTGACACACCAGCTTCAAAATTGCCACATACATTTAAATTTACCACATCAAAAATAATATAGGTGTCATCTACCATTCATCTTTGCTTGCATATCCATTTGAGAGACTAGTTAGAAAAATCAAACTCTTACCGTTACACATAGCTAGGAACTTAATTACTTCATAAACCGCTCTTACATAACCACCTTATTACTTCATAACTTACAAAATTTTTATTACTCTTGATTAAGTTACAAAACGTATCTCATCATTTCTCCCTTGTTAATTGTACTCCCAAAGGCCAAAACATCATTTCTTTGTCATTTACACGTGATTTGATTATTTCTTCTATTGATATTTTTGCCACTATTTTACAATCCCAAAAGCTACTTTATATTAGACCGTTGATAGTTTGAACAGTAATTTAAATATAAATTTAATGAATACAAAGTATTTTAAAAAATAATTATTTTTCCAAAAGAACAAATCATCCGTGAAATTATTTTACTTTATAATCACGTCACTAATTTTTTGTTTTCATAAACTAATCAGTATTTGACAAAAAATAAATAGATAAACTAATTAGTATAAAAATCGTATTTATATCATTATCATAATAAATTTTCAAATATACATGAAAAATGTAAAAAAAAAATATATAAATGAAAATCAATTTTATATATATAGTATTATATCAATATTTAATACTATCTCTGTTGAGATGAAGAGAAAACGAGAGACATATGATAGAATCCGTGTGTCTAGAATACACAACGAAAAATAATATATATACACATAAGTGTATTTACAAATATACATAGTGATAAGCCCAAGCCCATATCTATCATATGATACACTAACAATAACAATCTAACACTCCCCCTCAAGCTGGAGCATATAAATCATATGCACCAAGCTTGTTACATATATAATCAATCCTAGGACCCCTCAATGATTTGGTGAAGACATCTGCCAACTGATCATTGGAATTAACAATCTGAGTAGTAATGTCTCCAGATAAAATCTTTTCTCTGATGAAATGGCAATCTATCTCAATATGTTTGGTCCTCTCATGGAATACTGGATTAGAGGCAATGTGAAGGGCAGCTTGGTTATCACAAATGAGGGACATTTGTGTAATCTCCCCAAATCTCAGTTCTTCAAGTAACTGTTTGAGCCAAATAAGCTCACAAGTAGCTGAAGCCATAGCTCTATACTCTGCTTCTGCACTGGATCTCGCCACCACATTTTGCTTCTTGCTTTTCCAGGAAATCAAGTTGTCACCAATAAAGACACAATATCCAGAAGTGGATCTCCTATCAGTAGGAGAACCTGCCCAATCTGCATCTGAGTATCCCAGAACTCGAGTATGTTTATTGTCTTCATATAACAAACCTTTTCCTGGGGCTCCTTTAATATATTTTAGAATGCGAATGACTGCATCCCAATGACCAGCACAAGGAGAATTAAGAAACTGACTTACCACACTAACTGCAAAAGAGATGTCTGGACGAGTGACGGTGAGGTAGTTCAGTTTTCCAACCAGTCTCCTGTATCTCTCAGGATCTAAAAGTGGCTCCCCCTGACCTGGTAGAAGTTTAGCATTTGGATCCATAGGTGTGTCAACGGACTTGGAATTCATTAGCCCGGTCTCCTCTAAAATATCCAATGCATACTTTCTCTGGGAAATTACAATTCCATTCTTGGATTGTGCTACCTCAATCCCCAAGAAGTATCTCAGTCTGCCAAGGTCTTTAGTCTGAAAATGATGACAAAGGTGTTGTTTTATCTGTGAAATGCCATGGTGATCACTACCTGTAATGACAATGTCGTTAACATACACTATCAAGTAGATACACCCAACAGCTGAATGGCGATAAAACACAGAATGGTCAGCCTCACTTCGAGTCATACCAAACTGCTGGACTACTGTACTGAATCTACCAAACCAAGCCCTGGGAGACTGCTTAAGACCGTATAAAGACTTGCGGAGACGACACACTAAGCCTGAAGACTCCCCCTGAGCAACAAAACCAGGAGGGTTGCTCCATATAACTTCCTCCAACAGGTCACCATGAAGGAAGGCATTTTGACATCTAATTGATAGAGGGGCCAATGACGAATAGCATCCATGGCTAAAAATAATCTGACAGAAGCCATCTTGGCGACGGGAGAAAAAAGTGTCACCGTAGTCTAACCCGAATATCTGAGTATAACCTTTGGCGACTAGTCGAGCTTTGAGCCAATCAATTGTGCCATCAGGGCCAACTTTCACTGTGAAGATCCACCGACAACCAACAACAGATTTCCCAGGAGGCAAAGGAACGAAGATCCCAAGTACCACTGTTCTGAAGAGCACACATCTCATCAATCATAGCTTGTCTCCAACCAGGGTGGGCTAAGGCATCACCTGCAGTTTTAGGAATAGACACAGAGGAAATGGAAGAGAGACAAGTATAATGGGATGGGGATAACCTGTGATAACTCAGAGTGACATAATGAGGTGAAGGATTACGAGTGGAGCGTATACCTTTACGAAGTGCAATAGGGAGATCAGACTCAGGAGGTGGGGCCGGAGGAGACGGAGGAGTTGGCTCCGGAGGAGAATCAATAGGCGGCCCGTCTGGAAGGCGTGGAGGTTGCCGACGATGATAAACCTGTAGAGGTGGCTGAGGTGGTGGATCTCCCTGCACAACGGGCATGTCTGAGGGATCAAAGACAAAAGGGGGTGGTGGTGGATACTAAGTCAGACCCAGAGGTTAAGGAACTAGACTCAAAGTAGAGAGAAGACTCAAAGAACGTGACATCAGCTGAATGAGATATCTACGAAGAGAATGTGAGAAACACTTATACCCCCTCTGAGACCGAGGGAAACCTAGAAAGACACACTTATGAGACTTCGCAGAAAATTTATCAAGATCAGGACTATGGTTGTGAACAAAGCACGTAGACCCGAAGACTCTAGGAGGTAAGGGGTGGAGAGGCTCATGAGGGAACAATATAGAGTTGGGGACCTGGTTGTTTAGGACAGAAGAGGGCATGCGATTGATGAGATAGCACGCGGTGAGAACAACATCACCCCAAAATTGTCGAGGGACATGACCATGAAGTAAAAGGGTTCGAGTTGTTTCAATGAGATGTCTATTCTTGCGCTCTGCAACCCCATTTTGTTGTGGGGTATATGCACAAGAGGTCTGATGAAGAATAACATGAGAAGCCATAAATGTTTGAAAAGAATGGGAGAGATATTCACGAGCATTATCACTGCGGAGAGCACGGATAGAAACACCAAATTGATTTTTCACTTCATTATAAAATGATTGAAAATAGAAAACAACTCAGAACGTTTTTCATTAAAAACAACCACGTACATCGAGAATAATCATCAATGAAAGTAACAAAATACTGAAACCCTAAAGTAGACCTAATACGACTCGGACCCCAAATATCAGAGTGAACTAAAGCAAAAGGAGACGACGCTCTGTTATTGACACTCCTAGGAAATGGACTACGACTATGTTTTCCTAATTGACATGACTCACACGACAAAGTGGACAACTTAGACAGACTCGGTACTAGTTGTTGTAGCTTGGCAAGGCTAGGGTGGACCCAACTGAGCATGGATGAGAAGGGGAGAATCCACCACCGAGCCAGCATGAGCAGAAGTACGAAGCTGATAAAGGCCATGAGACTCACATCCGGCGCCAATCATCCGTCCGACCTCGGTCCTGTAAGAAAACAGAGTCTTTAGTAAAAGAAATGACACAATCAAGAGTACGAGTGAGACGGCTAATGGATAATAAGTTAAATGGTGACCCCAGGGACATAAAGGACATTATCAATGGAGAGAGAAGGAAGAGGGTGGACACTACCAACACCATGGGATGGGGCCTGGGAGCCATTAGCCAAAGTCACAGACGGTAAGTAACCAGAAGTGGAAAGGGTAGAGAAAAGGGATTTATTACCAGTAATATGATCGGTGGCACCAGAATCAAGAACCCAAGGGCCAAGGGAGGTGGAGGTGAGTGAGACCAGCAAAGGAATTACCCGTGTGCGCAACAGAAGCAGTGGAACCGGAGGCCTGACGATCCTCATACCATTTAAGGAAGTCGTTGAAGATAGCCGGCGGTCCTGGATGAGCAGAGGAAGTGGCATCAACATCAGAAGGCACAGAGGGAGCAACCTGGGCAACATTAGCAAACCGAGGAGGGCGACCATGCAATGCAAAACACCGATCAATAGTGTGGCCCAATTTGTGGCAATGATCACACCTGTGACGAGTCTTGCCTGGTTTGCGAGAGCGGCTACGATCATCACGCTGGGATACTAAGGCAGAAGAGTCAACAGGGGGTGATAGGAGAAGGTATGTCAATAGATGACTTGGGCGGCACACCGCAACAACGTTGACCAAGTGGAGGTCAAAGTGGGCACAGTCGGAGATCCCAAAATCTGATCACGGACCAAAGAATACTCGTCTGGGAGCCCATACAATGCCATCAACATAAAGAAAGTTTGGCGTTGCTCCAGTTCTTGGGCAGGAGTGGAAGCGGGGGGCAAGAGTTCATTGAAGTCATGTAAAGACCATGAACTTTGCCCAAGTACTCAGCCATGGATCCATCAAGTCGTCTAGGGACAATGGTACTCAAGAGATTGTGGCAAACACCATAGAGGCGTTGAGTATCATTGGTGTAAAGCACCCTTGCCTGCTCCCAAACCCCAGCACATGTCTCATGGGCTCGAAATATCTGCTTCAGGGTAGGATGAATAGTCGACTTAAGAACACTGCAAATCTGAGCATCAACTTTGGACCAGCGGGGGCGATCTTTTTCGTCGACAGAATCAGCCTTCTGAGTAAGATGATCAAGATAATCCTATCCCTTTAGCCAGAGTCTTATATCAGAGGCCCAGGTATCATAGTTACTGCCATCTAACTTGTCAATAGAGAGTGGGACATTGACATAGTTAGTAAAGATAGGAGTATCAGACTTAGTAGCAGCAGGAGTAGCCATGGGTCAACTGTAGGAGAGAGAAACAGCCACATGAGAGAGAAAACGTCCAAAAAAGGAAGAACCCGTGAGGACCAGACCTGAAACTCACAAACAAAGACCAGATCGGGGTAGAGGACACCGAGGCGAGTCTGGCGGCGGCGAGGGCGGCCGGACGCGCCTCCACGCGCGTCTGACGGTGGAGAAAACGCTCCGGCGAAGAAACGACGCGTGAGAGCGCGTCGCTGCTCCGATGGACACGATTCCGGCGGCGTTGGACTCGGATTGACGGCGCGAGTCCGACGGTGGTGGCCCCGGTTGGATTCACGGCGGGCGGCGGCGGCGGCGGGAGGCGGCGGCAGCGGCGGAAAAAGAGAGAGAAAGTGCCGGAAAAATAACACGGCAACACGGACAGACCGGAAACCGGAATGAGACAACGGTTTCCGGAAAAAAAATTTGACACCAATGGACAGTGGGTCCACTGGGAAGGCACGGACTAGGGTTATCTCTCGTTAGGCTCTAGATACCATGTTGAGATGAAGAGAAAACGAGAGACATATGATAGAATCCGTGTGTCTAGAATACACAGCGGAAAATAATATATATACACATAAGTGTATTTACAAATATACATAGTGATAGGCCCAAGCCCATATCTATCATATGATACACTAACAATAACAATCTAACAATCTCCATCATTATTTCAACATTATTAAATAAAAATGAATAAATATTTTAATTAAAATAAATCTAATTTTTTTTATAAGCAAATAAATTAATTAAAAAGAGAGTGCAAAAGGTACTCTAACCCGTACAAAATGTTTAACCAAAGTGAGAAAAAAGACTACAAGGAAGAACCCCAAGGCAACACAAAGACCTCACAACTGGATTATTCTCAAAGTAATATGCAATTGCATTTTACGCAAATAAAGCATCCATAATTCATGCTCCAAGCCTTGAGTCACACCTCCAGCACTATAAGCTTCAAACTTGAATTACCGTACAATACATGGGTCACAAGACAACAATTGCCCCACTTGACAGCAAAAGTGATAAAATACCACAACACCACTCCAAGACGGCGACCACCGGAAAGATCAAAATAATACTACCAATATCAAGTGAGAGTAGACAAAGAGAAGGAACCAACGACATCCGTCCAGCATCCAAGCCAAGATAAATCAATTACACCAACAACTCACAAAGCAACAAAGTTGCTTAGAAAGTAAACCAGCAGCAGTTCAATTGTGTAGCAAGGACATCAAAAGGATGAAGCACCAAATACCAACCCATAAAGTCACACAAAGGGATGAAGAGTTATTTATCACACACCAACCACCTCTGAAAAGGATACCACCACACAAGTTAACAAGTGATGACATTACAAAAGCTTAGACAAATCTACGGTTCAACACACCAAAGCACAAATAGGTACTTGAACAAGTAGTCTTTGGCTTTTAAATAACTCCAACTCCTAAATTTAATTAGCTCCACAATGTCAGCAGGATCTAAGTGCTTATTAGAGAATAAAACCTCATTTTTGGCTAGCCATAGAGACCATATAACCACCACCCAGATCAGAGACCAACTCAATCGATTATCAGCACTACAAACCGGAAGACCCACAAAGTGAATAAAATTCTGCAAACAGTTTTTATATAGTACAGAATAGAAACCACACCACTTCAAACATTGCATCCACACACTATAGGAAAAACTGCATTCAAAAAACAAATGATCAGTTGTTTCAATGACTTGGCCACACCAACCACAACCACCGTCAACCTCTTGTAGCACCTTCCTTTTAATTAGATTATGCTTGGTAGGAATCCTATCAAGTATTGCCTTCCAAACAAAACCAGAGATCTTAGTTGGGACTAGCTTAGACCAGAGGAAATTATGAATTGGTAAAGGTGCATAAATTTCCTCATTAACGATAACTTTGTAAGCTGACTTTACAGAATATAATCCTTCAGGATCTGCCTTCTAGCGCCAGGAATCTAGTTTTCCTTCCGATAACACCACCAGCTGCAAATCAAGTATAAGTTGTTGTAGTTGATCCCTTTCCCATTGGAAAAGGTCCCGGCGCCAACTCCAATCCCAAACTATTTCATTCTCATAACTAATAGTCATCTTAGCTACAGAGAAGTCTTTATTAGTAGCAATCATGAATAGTCTAGAATATCAAACACACAAAGCCTTCCCCCCACACCACACATCCTTCCAAAACAAAGTATCACATCCATTCCCCACCACCTTGACACAACTTCTAGAGAACCAGTCCACCGATATATTACTACAGTTATCCAGTGTCCATAAATTCGACCACCACATAGAACCCTTAACTCTCTCCCCACCCACCACTACCGACCTATCACTATAAATGGAAGATAACACCTTATGCCAAAACCTACCCCTTTCCGTTAATAGCCTCCATCTCCACTTTCCTAAAAGAGCAAGATTAAAAGCCCTCAAATCACGAATGCCTAAGCCTCCATGGATTTTTCCCCTACACACATCCTCCCAAGCAACCCAAGAAATTTTGTTTTTCTCTAGAGAACCACCCCAAAGAAAAGAAATAAAGAGTGAGTTAAGTTGAGAAATAATACCTTTGGGAGCCTTGAAGAAAGAAAGGAAAAAAATCAGAATGGAATGAAGAACCGACCGTAAAAGGACAATACGACCACCAAAAGACAACACTTTACCCTTCCACTTTGACAACCGTTTCCTCACCTTCTGAATGACAGGACTCCAAGTCGCCAACCTCCTGGGGCTAGCACCAATAGGTAATCCCAAGTACATAAAGGAAAGAAATCCACTTTACAATTCAAAAAGCTAGCAGCAACAGTCAACCACTCCTCAGGAATATTAATCCCAACAAGCTTACTTTTATGAAAATTGACCTTGAGTCCCGCCACTAATTCAAAGATCTGAAGGACTGCTTTTATAGCCCAAACATTACGTAAACAAGCCTCACCCAGTATGATAGTGTCACCGACATACTGTAAATGGGATAACATGACATGATCACATCCCACCTCATAACCAGAGAAAAGATGAGAAGTAACAGCTCTACACATCAAAGAATGTAGACCCTTAGCAGCAATGAGGAATAAAAAAGGAGCCAAAGGATCTCCTTGACGTACTCCCCGACCAATACTAAACTCACCTGTTGGGTTTCCATTAATTAACACTGAGATCCTTGAAGTTCTCAAGCACTCCGCCATCCATCTTCTCCATCTGTCTGGGAATCTAAATCAAGTATTAATCTCTAATAAAAAATATATAATTCCTAATATGAACTTAATTTCTAAATTCAATTACCCGTACAATATTTCTCTTATTTAATTCTTCCTTCCACAATTATATAATTCAAATATATAACATGTAAAATTAAATAAATGTCGGCATACTAAAAGTCTTTTATATCATTGATCAACCACTCCCTTTAAAATTATAAATATAAATATGTAACAACGAAACTCAATCAAACATTTTATCAATACATGAATCACAATTTTGTAGACAACCTAAATATTTAGCCAATTATTAATTGATAGTGAAAAAACAATAATCAATATCTAACAAATTATGTCTCTGCCAAATTACCATCTTGTCTTAATTATCATATTGAATTTTCCTCTGTCTTTAGACACATGCAAGTTGAAACTTAAATCTTTCCATTTTGCATATCATGACATGTCATGCAAATCGAAGCTTGATATCTTTCATGTTACATAAGCCGAAACTTGACATCTTTAATGTTACATATATTGTTTCTAGAATTTGAATTATGAAAAATATGTACTATCTTTGAATTAAAACTACTACTTTTAGAAAGAGGAGATAAAGTAAAAAAAATTATAGGTTGAAAAATGCATGTCTTAACTTTCTAACAAAAGAAATGACACTCAATTTTGATTAATATAGCTTGAGTACTTATGCATAAAACGGTGATTGCTGCTAGGAGGCTAATGCTTAAGTGTTCATAGAGGAATGCATAGGGGAAAGCTTGAGCATTGACCAAATGTTTGAGCCTTTCATTTTGAATGCTCGAGTGTGGGCTGAGTGTATTTGGTAAAATTAGTTGAAAGCTGAAAAACTAGATTTTAACTACGTGATGCGCGCTTATTACTACAATTTTTATGACATATAAATAATAATTAACTAGATTCTAACCGCGCGATGCGCGGTTATTTTTAAATTAAATTTAATATTGATATACTTAATGATTTTTAAGTAATAATAAGGTAATAAACATCATTATGTTAAACATAATTAAAATAATATTTAAATTTATTAAATTAATTTAATGATATTCTCGGGTTTGAGTCTTGTAAATGGAAAAAATCCTCGCTGGAAGAGCTAACACTACCATGATGTGGATGCTCTTGGCACGAAAAGGATTGTCTACCGTTTAGGATACCTATGATTTATACCAAAAGAACCTTATCATTGGAGTATCACTTTTTTTGGTGCAATACCACATGTATCCTCCACGGGAGGCAATCTTGTTCCAGCCGGGTAGGACCTCTATGGGCGGCAAAGCTCTCCCTCCGAGTATTTAACACAGCTGCATACCCAGGGCTCGAACTCGAGACCATTGGAATATCACTTTGATTGCAAATACAACTTTAAAGATAAGTTTTTTATTAAAAGTCTTCCTCATTTCTAAGTAACATTTTTAAATAATTAAAAAAGTTTAAAATAAATTTCATGCTTAGACACACATTAAAATGAAAAAAATTGAAATTTACAATGTCAAACACAAAAGACAACTCTACAGTACTGTTGACCTGCAAGGGGGATGCTGCGTGCGGATCCTCTGCAGCGCAGCAGGAGCCTGCAGCAGAATAGCTACGGAATAACTAGGGAATAACTACGGATTTTAACTACAGAATTTTTCCGTAGCTGTTCCCTAGCTATTCGGTAGCAGATCCTGCTGCAGGCTCCTGCAGCAGCGCTGCAGAGGATCCGGATCCGGATCCGGATCCGGGGGATGCTCTAAGAGCTCTAGTTAGCCGGCATGAAAATTGAAAAGACTTGTATTAAGAAAATATGTTTTGTATGCGACAATATGATTTATATGGATTATGTTTTGTGCATCTCATCTATATACCTCTTACACTGCATGTGGGAACTAGCTAGTTTCATTATGTGGATATTATAGACTTGCAATCCCAATGGTCTCCCAGAGCTTGGAAGGCCTAAATCTGACTATATGTGTGACACCTATTAGTCTTCTTTAAGGTTATGGGGTCAGGATTAATTGACATCAACGGTTAAATTTCTAGACTTACATACCAATTAATAATTGTTTGTAGAATGTGAAATTTATTAATCTAATCGTTGAATCATATTATATTACCATCATGATCATGTATGTTAAATCTTAAATCATTTAGATATGTGTAGGTATGCTAGCTAGCAACGGATTTTTACTGATATTTAAAAAAATATTACGCATTAAAACACAATGGTGTGATGAAGTACAAATTAATTAGTTTCCGATTTGCATGAAATTTTATAGACTTGATCTACTTCATAATACATTTCAATTCAACGGTTGGATTAATCAATTTCATATTCTACAAAATATTATTAATTAATGTAAGTCTTGAAGTTTGACACTTGTTGTCAATTGATCCTAACCCAAGATTATGATTATTATTGCTTAGTTTTTAGTATGATATTGTGTTATGACCTTAGGATTTTGGTTACAGTTATAAATATGCATATGTTAGTTACTCCATGTTTCATTATGATTAATTTATGGTTCTATGTAATCTTTGTAGTATAAAGATCTTTTTTTTATTTTCTTAATTATTTCAAAATAAAGTTTTCTTTTGAAACATATTTTGATATTTAAAGTGACACGTGTTTATTATTAATATTATGTCTTCAAAGAACATTTTCTTTAGTATTAAAATTAGTACATTACATATTACAAGTGAATGCAAACATGTTAAGATAACATTACTCTTTCAATAATAGGTCAAGGTTTTATGAAACTTCTTCGGGCTAAACTTGGAAGCTTATATGATTCAGCAGGATAAAGAAGTCACATCACTTGGTTTTGCTAAGATTGAATTTGTCTGCCCTCTAGTTTTATCTCTTTAGGAAGTTCTTCATTCCTTAGAGAAAAAAAAAACACTAAAATATTGTAAGTCTTGAAGTTTGACACATGGTGTCAACGGATCCTGACTCATATATATATATATATATATATATATATATATATATATATATAAGAGTCACGACCAATTAACACCAAGTATCAAACTTGTAAAGTTACACCATTAAATATACTTTTGTTAAATGAGAATTTGACTAATCCAACCGTTAAATTAAAAGTTCATAAAAAAGTAGATCAAATTTACAAAATTTCATAAAAATCAGAAACCAATTAATACTTCATCAAACTAATTTATTTTAACATATAATATATTTTTAAAATATAGGTAAAAGTCAACTATTAGATAACATACTCATGAATATCTAAATTATTTGAAATTTGATATACATGATCATGAAAGTAATATAATATGATTCAACGGTTGGATTGGTCAAATTCACATTTTACAAAAAGATATTAAGTGGTTTAACTCTACAAGTTTAACACCTGATCTCAATTGATCCGGTCTACAAGCCTTTAAATTAGAGACAAGTTTTGTCAAATTTTATATTTTCTCCTATCAAATAGGTGAGCATATTTCTTTGTTTTTTAAATAGATTTCCATGAAAAAACTAGAAAAGTGAAGTGTATGGTGTTTAAACTTACTAATCTAATTTGATGTAGTTCATAAATGTACTTAAAATAGGATTTATAACTACTAATTTACAACATTTGTATTAGCCACTTGAAAGAAAAAAACTAAAAAGGTTAAAAGGGATGAAAAGTTGGGTAATTATAGGGTGAACCCTTTGAGTTTGGGTCCACGGTAGACCTTTACCATAAATAGTATAAATTTAATATTAAAAAATTTATTAATACATATTAAAAAATTAAAATTACTTTTTATAGTAAAAAAAGTTAGTGATCTATGGTAGACCCAAACTCAAAGGGTCCACCCTATAACTACCCACGTTGAAGCAAAAAGTTGAGTTGGTGAATAGAATGAAGTTTAAGCTGATTGGGTAGCTAAGATGCCAATGCTTGTGCCTCAGCTTTTATATATTATAAATAAAATTAGCAATACACTATGGACTCTTTCCAAGAATGCCTAAGAAAATATATACAATGAAAATGTAAAAAAAAAAAAAGACATAGAAGAACAAATAAATATGTAGAATTTTTTCGCAAGCATATGGAGAGAAGCAAATCAACACAAGAAAAAAGACATCTGTGAACAAGAATTTTGGCATCTAGAGAGCTGCTGCATTCTTCCACTAATAATAATAGGCAAATTCCAACTAAAGAAATTGCAGTCATCTGTCCAAACCTCAGTGTTCTTCTCAATACCCAATGATTAGGTCTACCAAAATAATGACTTCATCAATGCATCATGAATTGAAAATGAATCTGTAGCTACCATCATCTAACCAGCTATCATACAATGAACTTCATCTATCTTCCATGCATTTAGCAAGCTTGGATTTTAAAACAATCAAACTAATTCATTGTCTGGTAAAAATATCATCTCCTGTAACATCAAAGGAAAAAGAGTATTTCACTAAAGCAAAGCATAATTGATTCATAAGATAAAATGGTCAGACAAATATAGTATTGTATTGTCAACATGAAGATAATAACCAATAATCTGCATCTAACTGAGACTGCTGGAGTTAGTTTGCCAAGATAAGAGGTAGGGGGAAATTTTTATTTTCCTCCCCTCTTCATTTTTTAATCTCTATTCCTTATATTTGGTGAATAACCCCATAAAAGTGCAGTTAGCATGATTATTGCATTTAAGGGAAACAAATCTATGACCTCCTTTTCCATCTATAGTTAATACAGAATTAATACAAAACCCAAACCTGATCACATATAGGACAGGAGTCACTTCTTTCCATCCACTCAAGAATGCAAGATAGGTGAAAATGGTGTTCACATTTTGTCAGATTTTTAGGATTCTCATCATCATATTCTGCATTAAAAATAAAAAAATCTCAAATGATTGCTTTCATCATCTAAGAGATAGAGAGGGAGAGAGAGAGAGCTCATTCCTCCTGATATGCATGGTTCAAACATGGAAAATCTAACTGAAAAGTTAACTTTTAATTACACAAGCAACTCACCTTCAAGACAAATTGGGCAGACATCCTCTTCTTCTATCACTAATACTTGAGTTTCATTTGCTTTTGATAGTGCTTCCTTCTTTGGAGATATAGGTGCAGATTTTGCTGGAGCTTTGAAATCGGATTCTTCAATATCTTCACGTGTCATTGAAGTTTCATAGCTACTAACACTAGCTGTTTCTCTGCCAGACTCAGAATCGGTTGATGCAGAACCTCCCAAGACCATATCATAAGGTAAAGGCACAGGAGGGGGATGGAAAGTATCAGGTATGGATGCATCCAGGTTCAAGCCAACCAGAAATCCAGCATTGAGTGAAGCATTTGTGCCATCATTAGCGGTTAAAGACTCACTCTCTTCAGAAGTTGGTGGGTACTGCAAACAGGAGTTTTTCAGGTTTCAATCATAAGCTCATATTATAAACCATAATCTAAAACATAATCTAGTAGCCAGACCAGATTATTTTTCTGGAAGTAAGTACTTAAATTTGAAGAGAAAATTGAAAACAATCCATGTCACAGTACAACTCAGCCACCTTCTCATTTGACATCTCAGAGGAGACAATGCCTTAAGGTTAAAAGAAAGAAAGGGCAAAGCATAGGAATTTTGGGAAGAGTTATAGATACCATAGCATCCATAATAATTTTGTTCAAGCTGCTAAAAAATCTTTGCAAATTGTAATATGACAGTTAAGTTCCAAGATGATATACTCATTCTTGTCACTTGTTAGCAAATATCCAAAAAATCTAAGTCCAAGCTAGAATTTATCAATTGAATATGAAGCTAGTTATGGAACTTTATTTATCTTTCTTTCCATTTGTCCACCAAAGCCTTGAGATGATAAAACCAAACAATAAAATAGAAATTCATTTTTTTCTAAAAAAGCTTTAATAATATTCCGTAATTTTGCATCAGCCTGTACATCCTCCCCTACATTCCATTCAAATAGCAGGTTTCCAAAGTTCACTTTGAGCATCATGAATGTGATTTTTTTGTCAGGTGCCAAAGTTAATATACAACCATACCTGTAATGTTCACTAGCTCTTCTTTTTGTAAGGAATCTGATATTGTGTTAGAAAATGTGATACAGTCCAAAAAAAGAGAAATAAATCCATGTTCCTAAATTACTACAAAGGAAACCATTTGATATTTCAGTTAAGAGAATCTCCAGGGTCTTCTCATCTGAAAACATGAAATTAGTGATTTCTGTATGCAAAACAAAGCAGAAGTCACATTTTGCTAATGAGATGGGTCCCCAAGGCTTTTATTAGTGATTTGACTATGAAATAGTTTGAAAGAATAAATAAGTGAGGATGGTAGAAATAAAATTGGTAGAGTGAGATTACTACATAGATTTATCAGCTAGCATATGGACTAAATGAGCTACAAATCATATAAGAGAGGTTAGAAAACTACTAACATAGTAATACACTGGTGTTCCTTGCTGATGAGGTTTTTTTGCAGAACAACAGCAACCTCCCATTTTCAAATGATCATTGATAATTTCATTCTCTTCTGTTATTTGGCATCAAGAGGGGGTCAGATCAGAGACCACCAGACTTTATTGGTCCATTCTGCTTTCACAATCACAAGCCTAAAAGATTCAGGATTAATTCACATAAGAAAGGAACTAATTATATTTCACAAAGCCACAATGAAAAATATGCAAAACAACACTAAGTATATATGTACATGGTTATAGCATATAGATTGCAAAAGACACAATCACACAAATGCCTTGATCAGCAGTTTCAGTCTTCATGCTTATTATGACTCTATTTCAATAAAAATCACATAAATTTCAACAAAAACTGAAACTTTACAAAAGCAAACAATCCACAGAATCAATAACATCAAACTAGAGAAAGAAGAAGAGGGACATAGAAACAATCAAACAACAAGAGCCACCCTAAAGTCACCACCTGACACAGCAAAAACAGAGAAAAACACCTTGACCCACATCACCCAAATAACAATATAAACAATAACCCTTTTGACAGAAGAAGAAGTGGGTGAAAAGCCAAAACCAACACAATCAAATTCAGAGCATAAAACCCTATTTGCAAGGCGCAAGAGGGTGGCCAAAAACACAAGTGGATGGCAAGTTACACTCCATGAAAATTAGCAAAGCGAACAGTGGCCATAATAGAGAACAAAAAGGGTTTACCTTTTTGGAAGGAAGAGATTAAGAGAAGAGAAGAGAAGAGAAGAGAAATTGTTGTTGTTTGTTATGGAATTGGGTTTCCTCCTTGAAGGTGGCTATGGCTGGCGGGCTAGGCTATGACTGTGTATCTTTCTTTCCTTTATATTTATGAATTATTTATATAACTAACTTTTACTTTTCATTCTTTACATTTTTAGTGCTTATCATTAAATGCAAAAGACATAAATATACAAATAATTAGTTTTACATTAACATTTGTTAATGCGAAGGAGTAACCTGTATTAAATATTATATTTTTTTAATAAAGGTTTTTTATTTTTTTAATCAATATTTTAAGAAAAATCAGTTGTGGGACTCAAAGATAAATACATAAATATAATATGATAGTGAGTCATATAAAGACATTGATTAAAAAATAGGATTTAAATTGATATACACTGTCGGTGTAAAGAAGAGTTTTACATAGGCATCCAATGATGTGCCGGTACATCATTTAATGAATATAACACCCCATCTCATATATTTTTAAATTCAATGAATAATGTGGCACCACATCATTGGATACTTGTGTAAAATTTCTTTACATTGACAGTGTACATATATTAAACTCTAAAAAATATCCAATATAATTTTTAAAGCTATATATTGGAGAGAATACTTGTGTTGAGTATGAGGAGGATATGGGAGAGAATACCATATAATCAAGCTTGATTAGTGAAAAATCTCACTGAGATAGGTATTAGACGTAGCCTAAAGTTTGTGAAGGTGAATCAATATAAAAATAATTATGCAGTATCTCTTACCTTTACTCTATTTCTTTTTTTTTTCTACACTACTTTGATAAATTTGTTGATTGTTATTCATATATGTTGATTGTTATTCATATATTGAATATTTGAAAAGCTAAGAATTGAATCTTAACAAACTCGATTTTAAACTAATATTTTTACATATATCAACTTTATCCACATCAACATAATAGGGATGGAAACATACCAGAATATGGTGGACATGAGCTTGACTCCTAATTCTTAAGCCTAAGTCTGAGTATGTTACCTGTTACAGGCATTTTTTTAATGCATGGCCTGTGCAAAAAGTCTGACATGTCCTGTAAGCCTATGCAAGCCAACATGCCTATGAGCTTATGCAAACCTATTTTCATAAAAAAAGAATGCAAGAGATGTGTCATAAATATATTTATACAAATTTATTTATAGTTATTTATATAATTAATTTAATATATTATATGTATTATTATATTAAACATGTCGACCTGTCAGACCTAATAGGCTTTTTCATTGGCCTGAAACCTGAACTTTTTAACTAAACATGTTTTTTAAAAAGCTTTAGCCTAATATTTTTAATAAACGAGTCAGGCCAAACTAGACTTTATACAAGAAACACCACAAACCCTGACAAACCAACTAGCCTATTCCCACCCCTAAGTATAAGCATTAATCTGGAAAGTTTCATTGAGATATTTGATACTATTTGGTACTTCAGAAGCCCACTTTCAAAATATGTTCATTGCCTAACATTGAGACTTATGTGTTAAATACTATACCTTTTAAAACTTAAGTTTTAAACTGATTTACTTATATATTTTGATTGTTTATCGTTTGAATATATAATTTGGAAATTTTCATCAAGTTTCAAATTCATTAGATACTCTATAAACATCATTTATTAGATTTCACATTTGCAACTTGATTTAAAATTTCATATTGATATAAACTTTCTTCTAAGCAATTCTTCTTATAAAGCCTGATTATATACTTAATAAATAAGTATTCTAGAAACTTTTATTTAAAAATATCATCATATGACCTTTTAGAAGCATAGTTCATAAGATCGATTTTATCATTCGGTTACTATAAAAATGTCGACTAGCTATATTTTTCTTTTGAACCATATTTGAAGTTTCATTTATATTATGTAACATCATATTTTTCTTTTGAACCATATTTGAAGTTTCATTTATATTATGTAACATCAGTATTAATTCTTATGATATTATGTGTTATTAAAAAGATCACATTGATTAATTGTTATCTTCTAGAAGTAACCCCTGATAACTAAATAATTTCTTGAGCAAAAGTCAATAAGATTTTAACAGACTTACAAGTTAGGCCATAAATTTTCCAGGGTTACAATTCAATCCCTATTAGGAAATAAGCTAGCCCAGTAATTGTTTAGCCCACTGTATGTGTTGTATTTTTTTAAATCTATAGCTAGCCCAACCTAGTTAGTGGTGTGTTGGTTTATTAAAGGTGTAATCTGAATTCTAGGTAGCTGTTAGAGGCCCAAGCCCATTTAGTAAGTCAGAGTATTAAGTGAATATTTTGCCAGCTCAGCAACAAATTTTGTTACTAGTATAACAGATTGTAAAGCTTCCTCTGGAAGCTGTTCTCTCTATAAATAAAGAGGTTGTAACTGTTTTCATTCAGATCAAAGAGAAAAGAATATTCAGAAACTACTTTTCCCTCTAATTCTCTCTCTCTCTCTCTCCATTTTCCCTCATTTTTCAGTTTTTCATGGATTCTCTGAATTCTTTGATGGTATTAGAGCTCTGGTACACTCATCTTCAACAATGTCTTCGCATTCCAGATCTAGATCTTCCGGCAGAACTTCAAGCAATAGTTCGCTAGAATCTTCACCCTTTCCTCCTCCAAAACACGAAAAAAGAAGAAGCTCTTTAGTCACCTTTTCTCAGCCGATTTTAGCAAAGCTAGATGATAAAAATTTTCTCGTGTGGAAGCATCAAGTAGATTGAGCAATAAAAGGCCACAAACTTCACAGGTTTTTGGTGGATCCACAAATTCCTCTGAAATTTCTCTCTTCGAGCGATGAAGAAGAAGGCAGAATAAACAAGGAATACACAAGAAGTGGGAACAACAAGATCAGTTGCTAGTTTCATGGCTTTTATCATCTCTGTCAGATTCGTTCACCACACGTGTAGTAGGATGTGTCCACTCTTGGAAAGTTTGGGACAAAATAAATGTTTTTTTAACAAAGTAACAAGAGCAAAGGTAAGACAACTCAGACAAGAACTCAAGAGTGTGAAGAAAAGTTCAGATTCTCTTGCAAATTACTTGTTGCTGATTAAAACAATAATAGATGCACTTGCATCCATTGGATCTCCTGTTACCAGTCAAGAATATTTAGATTTATTGCTGCAAGGATTGTTTGAGGATTTTGAATCCTTTGTAACAAATCTGGTTAGCAAGCTTGAACCATATAGTGTTAATGATGTTGAGTCAATGATTCTTACACATGAGGCAAGGCTTGAACAGCTGAAGAAGAGTGTACCAGACTCTTTCTGCAAATGTTGCTCACGAACATCCTCCTGGATTTGCTCTTAATAATCTAGTTCCTCAATCTCAATCTACTTAATCCTCGGACAACACTCCAATTCAATCAACTAATCCAGTTTATTCTCATCAATTCAACTCACAGTTTCAGCAACAGAATTTCCGTCCTCCTTATAGAGGCAGAGGTAGAGGGGGCAAATTTCGAGGAAAATGAGGTAAGTCTAATAACAGATCCTATCTCTACTGTGTAATGTGCAATAGATTTGGACATGATGCACAATTTTGCTATTATCATTTTAGTTATAATATCCAGGAAATACTGCAACACACAATAATTATCTTGGTTCAAGTCACCCTAATAATGATGGTTATTTCAATGGTTCTGCTAGTACTTTTCATAACCATGCTACTGGTCCACATACTGGTGACAGAATCCTTCATTTCATCACTACATTCCTGGTGGAGTTAATTTTGCCGATGGTTCACACAATATTCCTCAATCTGTTTATCCTTTTAATTCTCATCCTCAAGCACATTATGGTACAACAGCAAATCCTTGTCCTCACAATTGCTATACTAGTGTTGCTCATACTAGTCATGGTCCTCGGCCTCAACAACATGCAACTTTGGATTGGTTTCCTGATTCAGGAGCTTCTCACCACATCACTCCTCACTCACAACTAGTGGATAATAAGGTTGGTCTTGATGGCATGCACTCAATCTATATGGGTAATGGACAAGTTGTTCCTATTAAATCTTTTGGCACAACTCACTTCACTTCACCCCTACAATCACACACTAAGTTAACTCTGCTGAATCTTCTTCATGTTCCACATATCACACGAAATTTAATGAGTGTTAGCTAATTTGTAAAGGAATATTCAATTTATTTTGAGTTTCATTCAACTCACCGTTTTTTCAAATCACAGGAGAGTAATGAGGCACTCCTTCAAGGAAATATTGGAGTTGATGGATTGTACAAATTTTCAAATCTGCACTTGATCACTGCAGCTACTGGCAATTCTTCTCCTTTTATTGGTTGTAGTTCAATCAATCTTAGTACAAGACCTTTTACTTCTTCTTACTCATTGTGGCATTTGAGACTTGGACATGCTTCATCCTTTGTAATAAAGAAGGTTTTAAATTCCTGTAATATTTCATCTGTGAATAAAAGCCTTGAGGATTTTTGCTCAATTTGTTGTCTTGGCAAAATACATAGACTCCATGCAAGTTCTTCTACTTTTGTTTATGATGCTCCACTTGACTTAATATACGTTGGCTTGTGGGGTCCAACACCCATGACCTTTCATGGTGATTTTCGTTATTTTATCATCTTTATTGATGCACACACTAGATACACTTGGATTTATCTTATGCGCAATAAGTCAGAGGCCTTGAGAAATTTTCTACACTTCAAGAAAATGGTTGAATTACATCTAAATCTGAGAATTAAAGCAGTTTAATCTGATTGGGGTGGTGAGTTTCGTCCTTTCACCAAGTGTCTGCAAGAGTTTGGTATTACTCATCGTCTTATTTGTCCACACTCATCACCAAAATGGTACTGTTGTGATTTTTTCTAGTCAATGATTATAAAACTGTTGTGAAAACATATAGAATAAGTGACACTTTTTTAATTTTGGGGAATTTTTTAGTCAATAATTGTAAAACTGTTGCCAAAACTTAGAATGGACAATGTTTTTTCAATTGGGGAGATTTTTTTTAGCCATCAATTATAAAATTGTTGCCAAAAAATAAAATGGGCAACAATTTTTAGCAGCCAACAAATAAAAATCGTTGTTTAAACTATTAAAGAATATTCATTTAATGTTTAAGTTTTCAGGTTTTTGTTTTCTTAATTTTTTTTCAAAACCTTTAACATAAAAAATTAGGTCTTTGAATTTCAACTAAGTGATTTTATAAGTTTTTTTTTTAAATTTGTGGTTTATATTATATAAATATTAGAATTGATACTATATATAACAATATATGTGTTGGCTTAGCGGATATAACTTAGTCCTTAAACATGAGGAACCTTGGCCTTAGTAAGAAATTTTATTTGTCATTCTGACAACTGTGGCCTATTCCCCTATTTAAGGCAACAACTTTTAAGTTTCTATTTTCAACATTGAAAATCGTGGCCTATTATTAGAATATTCAACGGTCGTGTAAACCACGTCTATAAAACCAAAACCATGCCCTGAAGTTTAGGCCATGATTTTAGCACATTTGGACACAGTTTTCTATTGTTATCTCATTACAAGAAAATTTTTTTTAGCGACGGCTTTGTAGCGACGGCCACAACACCATCACTATTAATGTCGGTCAAGCCAAAGCAACGACCGTCGCTAAAGACATCACCGTTGAAAAGAAATATTTTTTTAATTTTTTTATGTAGCGATGGCCAGGTCGTCGCTACTTAGTAACGTTAGCGACGACTCTAGCCGACGCTAAGGTATAATATTTTTTTTAAAGAAAAAAATTTAGCAACAATCTGGCCGTTGCTAAAGGTCGTCGCTAAAGGAAAAAAAATGAGCGTCGGCCAGGCCGTCTCTAATTTTTTCTTATTTTTTCACTATATATTTAATATTTTGCGCTATATATTCTAAGAAACAAACTTAGTGTAACGATAATGCTCCTTCTCTATATCGTGGAGGTTGTGGATTTGATTCTCACAATTGATAAATTTGAGAGGAAGGATTATTTTTGAAAAAATATTTAGCAACGGTCATGGTCGTCGCTATTTAGTAACGGTCATAACACTCATGGTCGTCGCTATGTAGTGACGATAATGGGACGGTCAATAGCGACGGTCGGCCGTCGCTACATAGCGTCAGCCATAAAATGTCGTCACTATTGCATTAACGACGAGGCTTGTAGCGATGGCCACGAAACCATCGTTAATGATGCAATAGTGACGGTTTTTGCCCCTATAGCGACGACTTTTGGCCGTCGCTAAAAATCATTTTTCTTGTAGTGTCTAAAATAAAAAATGTTATAGTGAATGAAGGCAATAAGGTTTGAAATCTCATGCATACTACACAAAATCCCCCGTTACTAGACTGATCAAATGGATTATACAAATACCTATTTGATATTATGATTTCTTAACCATAAATAAGAAGTAAAGAAAAAAAAAACAAAAGAAGGAAAAGAAGAAGAAATAATAGAAAACAACTATATAAATTTATTTGAAAGGCATATATGTAGAAAAAAACACCTATATAGAAAAACATAAAATATTACGTACCTTTCTCATTTTGTAAGGGGGTTCTAAGATGGAGAGGAATTTAATTTGTGCAATGGTGTAAAAGTAATTTTAACATGTTGTTACATGTTTTATAATAGTACTAGTTAATTATTTTTGTTTGACACGTACATTTGAATATTATGAAACTACCATACAAGTTTATACTATTGTCAACTAAACCCTATGCCCAAGGAGACCATAAACGATGAGCTCAGACATTACAAACCTAAATTTCAATTCAAAAGAAAGTAAATAAAAGAAAAAAAAATGGAATGCAAAACAACTAAACAAGTGGAGTGAGGAAAATACCCTCCTGGTTCAGAACGCACTCATGTGTTTAGGTAGGAAAGAAAGATAAAATGGGATGTTAGTGAGTGTCTTTGGCAACTAGCTAGGTGCGGAGATATCTTCTCTATTTCTCTCATATTCTCTTTTTCTCTCCTATTGGATCCTCCCGTTAGGACATGATCCATTTTTCGATGGAAAGAGCCGCATCCGCAATATTACGGGGGCTAGTAGGATGGCGCTACAGCGAATGACATATTTGTGGAAAGTAAATTATAAGATGGATATCTAATTCTAAGAGGTAAAAGAGCAGAAATGACATTTTTTTAAAAAAACAATATGAGTCTATTTTTAAGAAAAGAAACTTATATTAAATTTTTTTATAAGAAAAAAATATTTTTAATTATTATCTATCAACTAATAATTAGTAATATTTTTATATTTGATATAAAGATTTTATTAAATTTTGAGTAAAATATGTTTTTAATCTTTATAAATTTAAACATATTTGGGTTTAATTCTCATAATTTAAAACCAATGTGTTGAGTTTCTCTTTCTCAAAATCATCTCAAATTAATTCTTATCACCTCTCTCACTGGGGAATAAAAATATACCTGGTAAGAAATACTAAAAATTAAAAACAGTTGATAAAAATTAATTTGGGATAACTCAAAAGAGAGAGACTCAACACACAATTTTTAAATTATAAGAACCAAAATAAAATTTATTGAATTTTACATAAATTACAAACATATATTTTACCCTTAATTTTAATATATAAAATATATCTAAAAACATTTGAATCCTTGTAATAGGAGAAGCCTAGATGGTTGCTTTACCGGCCTCCCTCTAAGGTGGGCCCTGTTTGAAATGTGGCTTTACAGTATAAGTGTGTTTTGTTTGACGTTAAAACTAGTAAAATTCAAGTTTAAATTTTCTAACACAATTATTTCTAATATTGAAAATGTGATTTTATTACATGTGAACGTTAAACCAAACATGCTCTTATTTTGTGGTTTTTACACTGCAATTTGGTTAAATAATTGAAGAATGCATTGTAAGAGCAAAAATCCAAATAGGCATAATATAAAAAATATATAATTTGTCGCGTCTGCCTGAACCTGAATTCAGTAAGCATGTATTTTGTCACAAGTCAGACATAGTATAATAATTTTGCCTTCACTTATAATATTTAAACGAATTTTATTATCTCAGAATTTGGTATAACTTTTGTCTTGTGGGGGTAACCTAATAATTGATCGATAAGAAAGTTGCTCAACTCCCCAATATGTATTCGGTTGGTCCGTTTCTAACTACAAAAATTAGATATATATACTAAGAATATATGGTCAATTAACATTTTTAATTTCTTGGTTACTCCTGAGATGAAAAGAGATGAAGATTACAACTAGTTATTAACCCGTAAAAGTCCTATCCTATGTAGTAGTTAGAAATTTATGTGTAGGATCGTCTCTAGTTGTGCGGTTCTTACAACAAAGTTTAGCCGTGAAATATCTATGAATTAGCTATGAATTTTAATTACTTAGTAATTCTATAACTAAAGTTTGCTAGAGAGGTGGGAGAAGATCATCTAGATCCGAAATCTATGGGTTTACCAAATTAAAATTAATATTTTTGAAAAATAAAAAATGAAATGAGATGATGTTCTTGTCTCTGTGTGTGTGAAGGGCTAGCTGAATTAGAAGGAATTGATGACTTTTCCTCTTGAAAATCCATGTGGTGTTTTAAGTAATTATCATCTAGTTCATCTTCTATGTCATCAAAGTGGATACCCACCGTGTAAGGATCCTTTCTGGTTTCTTCATTCTCTCCAACAAAATTTAGCTATGGAATAGTTAGGGATTAGCTACAAATTTTAGTTTCCTAGTGTTTCCTAACTATTCTGTAGCTAAAATTGCTGGAGAGGATAGAGAGGCTGGATAGGATCCAAATCCGATACCCACCATATTATCATCAAAGGGCCCAAACTTTTTTGCCCCGCACAGTAAAAAAAACTCTTGTTGTTAGTGCACTCATGAACACGTTGGAATCATTGAATAAAGATCGGATGACTCAAATTGTAATATGAATAAAGTCAGATTCAAAATATAAGCTAGACATGAGCCCCCTGATCTTTATCCACGACTATAATGGGAGATTTGTTTACTATATATATCAAATCCAAACTTATCATCAATTCACTCTCAACAAATTCTGGCTCATATAAGCCTGGTCCATTTTGTTCAGGTTGCACATTTTGTTTTCCTTGTATGTTCTGTTCACACTCCTCTAGTCCTCCTTAATCTATTCTCCATGTTTTCATTCTCTTGGACAACCACATATTCCTCATTTGTCAATTGGACCCCTTCTCCAACACTACATATGAATAACATACACATATTAACCCACCTCATTATAATAGATACAATCTTTTTTTTTACCAATATCAATAGTACCAGTATCAGTTTTTACTTCAACCAGTCCTTAATCAAGAGGGAAACTTGACATGTAGTGGAAAATCGTCAAGTTCCCCTTATAACTTAACTTCTTAAAGACTGAAGCTAGTTCTTGAAGAGACCCAATGTAATCTTTAATGTGTTTGTCTCCAACTTATTCATTTATTAATATTCTTATTAGGGAATATTTTTTTTGGTGCAAGATCGTATCATAGGAAAAAAAAAAGGAAATTGATGAACCGGATTGAAGGTATTAACCGTCAACTAAGTAGGGGCCCACATGGGGGTCTTGAAAAACTCCTCTAGAAATTATGGATAGAATACCAAAATATTCTTAGACAACAAGACTTGTACTAGTATCAGAAAGCCCGAATGGATTGGTTAAAGTTTGGAGATCGAAATACGAGGTTCTTCCACATGTCTATAGTGATTAAAAGAAGGAGAAACAAAGTAGAATATTTGATGGATGAACGGGGGAGAGATATTGTTGATCAGGCTGAACTCTCAAACATGGTAGTCAACTATTTCAAAGGTATCTATTCTGGACAGGAGAAATTACAAAGATGGGACCTTACTGGGCAATTCCCGAAGCTTCTCCCGAATGCTCTAGCTTTCATACAAGGTCCTCCTCTTGATGTTGAAATTAAAGATGCTATATTTGATATGGGCCCCCTTAAATCTCCGGGACCTGATGGCCTGTACCCAATCTTCTTTCAGACCCATTGGGACATTGTAGGACCCTCTGTTTGTCATCTGGTGAGGGAAATTTTTGAAGACCCTTCTAAAGTGCGTAAGATTAATGGAACTCTTTTTGTCTTAGTGCCTAAGGTGGATCCTCCGACCCATGTCAAACAGCTAAGACCAATAAGCCTCTGCAACGTTGTGTATAAATGCATCACAAAGTTAATCACTAAAAGGTTGAAAGTGTATATGGATCATTTGGTTGGTCAGTTTCAGTGTAGTTTTGTGCCTAGAAGACAAAGCTATGATAATATAATTGTTGCTCAAGAAGTGTTTCATTCTATGCGGAATTGGAAGCGAAAAAATGGAGCTATGGAAATTAAGGTAGACCTCGAGAAGGCTTATGACAGACTGAGCTGGTCTTTCCTTGTGGATACCCTGAAAGATATAGGCTTTGACAATAAATTCTGTGAGCTTATTAATTGTTGTGTTTCTTTGTGTTCCATGCATGTTTTGTTTAATGGAGACAAAACTGAGCCCTTTGTGCCTACGAGAGGCTTGCGCCAAGGCGACCCCCTATCCCCCTACTTATTTGTACTCTGCATGGAAAGACTAAGCCACTTGATCTTGCATGAAGTGTCCCTGGGCAATTGGTCTCCCTTTCGGCTTAGTAGAAATTGGCCAGATATATCACACTTGTTCTTTGCAGATGACTTGATCTTATTTGGTGAGGCTACTGACACCCAGATGCAAACTATCATGAATTGCTTGAATAAATTTTGCATGGCTTCGGGGGAGAAAGTTAACGTTGAGAAAACAAAGATGTTTGTATCTGCTAATGTTCATGTATCAAGGGCAAATGCTCTTAGCAACACATCTGGCTTCTCCATTACAGGGAACTTAGGTAAGTATCTAGGGGTCCCTCTTCTTCATTATAGACAAAAGAAAGCAGATTATAATTTGTCTTAGAAATGGCACAAAAAAGACTATCGTCATGGAGAGCACAACTGTAGAAACACAAGGAAACACTAGAAGGGGGGTTGAATAGTGTTTCTTAATATTTTTGAAAGCTTTTTCAAAACAACAAGTATAAAACAGTTTCAGACAGGTTTTTGAGGACTGTCTGAAGTTTTTAAGACAGCTTCTGAAAATATATTTTAAAAGGTTTCTTAGCTTTTGAAATATTTAGAATTGCTTTTCAACTCCCTTAAATTAGTATAAACGAATTGACAAGAGTTAAGGGATAGAAAACTTAACCAAGGAATTTATCCTGGTTCACTCACTACCACTGTGAGCTACGTCCAGTCCCAATGCCAACTAGCACTTGGATTTTCTCTTAATCTTTCACAAAGATTACAAGTATTCTTTTACAGTCAAGCCTCTTCAGGCTCTACAACCAAGTATTCTTTTAGATACCAAGCCTCTCCAGGCTCTTACAAACAAGTATTCTTTAGACAACAAGCCTCTCCAGGCTCTACAACCAAGTATTCTTTAGATACCAAGCCTCTCCAGGCTCTTACAAACAAGTATTCTTTAGACAACAAGCCTCTCCAGGCTCTACAACCAAGTATTCTTTAGATACCAAGCCTCTCCAGGCTCTTACAAACAAGTATTCTTTAGACAACAAGCCTCTCCAGGCTCTAGAACGATTTTACAAAGAAAAGATAAGTTTAAGCTTTTAAACTAAACCAGTTATAAGCTCAAACGAATACAATGTACAAAGATAACTGAGGTATTCTCAGGATATATAGATGTGTGTACAAAGAATATTATCAGAGAGTTTTTACAGAGTAAAAACTAGCAGCGATTTGTTTCTCTTTGATTTTCTTGAATATGAAATCCTTCTTTGTTCTTCTCTATGTGTATATGTATATCTCTATATATCTCTGTATATCTCTTAAGAGATGGTCTTCATGAGGGGTATATATACCCAGACTTCAGTCCGTTGAAAAACCACCGTTTAGAGATAGCATTAAATGCTATTTAATACGTTGTGAGACATGCTTCTGAGAGTCCTGACCTTTCTGACACAAAACAAGGTTGGTACTTCCATAAAGCTGCTGCTATTGTTGTTGCAGAGGTTGCATTGCAGAGATTTCCTCAGTGGTGTATGAAATTCAAAAACACCAGGAAAGACCTCTGTGTTCCTTGCCATAAATATGCTTGAAAAGGTACGTGCAGCAGAGACTCAGAAAACGTCTTCACAAAGCTTCAGCAAAGGTGCCACGTCATTAATGAGACTTCAGACAACTTCAACACTTCAGACGGGTTGGGCACTTTAGACGGCTTCAACACTTCAGACGGGTTGAACCTCCAGAAGGCTTTGATCCCTCAGATAGGTTGAAATACTTCAAAGTCTTTTTGTAGGATCATGGTGGCTTGCTGAAATCATAGATAAATCATTAAAGACATATAAATTATTTTAACCCAAATTTGTTAGTCATTAAAACTTTGGGAATTATATTGTCTTGAAACATCATAATTTACTTATGATATTTTTGAGACTCAACAACAACATCTCTCTTTTGCTGGACGTGTCACCCTTGTTCAGTCTGTACTGAGTGCATTGCCTACTTACGTGATGCAAACAACACTCCTTCCTAAATCCATTTGCCATGACCTGGAACGCATAATGCGTAATTTTCTATGGGGGACATCGAGTGAGAGAAGAAGTTGGCACATGATCTCTTGGGAAAAAAATTGCAAACCAAAGCAATTGGGAGCTGGGCATTCGACATATTCATCACTTCAATCTTGCTCTCTCAATGAAGTTGGGATGGACCATGATAGTGAAGCCTCACGCCTTCTGGGTGCAAGTCTTACACTCAAAATATGGTTGTGGCGATGGACATCTACCACGTGTTTGTAAAAGACCAAACTCGTCTAATACATTGAGAGGTATTTGTACTACCTGGGATTATATCCTCAAGGGGTTACGCTGGGTTGTGGGAAATGGTAACAAGGCAAAGTTCTGGACAGATGTATGGCTCCCTACAGGGATCAAGCTTCAGGATGTTGCTTAGGGATGGCAAAATGGGCTTGGCCCAACGGGCCAGCCCGTCCCAACCCGTCAATTTTACAGGCTAGGTTCGGGACTTTCAACCCATTGGCCCGTCTAACCCGTCCCGTCCTGGCCCGTTTAAAAACGAGCTGGAGGAGTATAAGGGTCGGGCCAGCCCGTTGGGCTGATAAAAAAATATTTTTTAAAAAAAATCTGGAAAATGGGTTGGGTCGTGTGGGACTATGGCTATGGGGCTGATAAATTTTGTTTGTTTAAGGGTTCCCTTCCTTCCCTCTAATCCTCGTTTCACCAACAGAGTGGCGGCTACCCTCTCCCTCCCCACTCCCCAAACTCGTCCAAGCTGCAGCAGCAGGTCCGTCTTCGCCTCTCCAGTCGAGCAGCAGCAGGTTCGTCTTTGGTCAAGCAGCAACTCCGCCTTCACTCGAACAGCAACAGCTCCGCCTCCGTTAGCAACTTCTCCTCCAGTCGAGCAGCGACGGTGATGGCTCCAGTTGAGCAGCAGCAACTCCGTCTCCGTCTGCAGCTCCGCCTCCTCGCGCGCAGGCAGTCAGGCACAGCAGCGACTGCAGCGTCTACTCCTCTCGACGTTCTGCTACGTTAAGAACCGGCAGCGACTGCAGCGTCCGGTGTCCCTTCTCCTCCGCGTCGTTCTACACTTCTGATACGTTAAGGGTGGGTTTTAATTTTATATTGTGTGCTCAAGGTGTGTTTTAATTTTAAACAGAAGAGCATTTTGGTGGCTTTTAATTTCAGGTAGATTCAAAAATTCTGGGCACTAGTGCCATGGTAACGTGTTTCAATGATTATGTAACTTCTGTAAAACGTACGTGAATTTGATTTTTGGAGCAGCTTGTTACTATAAAATTGTAAACCCCAAATCGTGGAAGATATCTTGTAATTTATTGTCTTCTAAGTTAGTTACATTTGCTTTCTGGTTATTGTGTTTCAGTTTATTAGGTATCAACCAGAGGATGTGTTTCTATCCAATTGACTAAAGTCTATTGCTAATAAAAAACAAAACATAAATTTTTAATCAACAAATATGTTCACGGCTAGAATGAATGAAAAAGAGAACAATAGATATTACTTATTGCAAATAGTTTTGGAGTATGAATAAAATTGATAGCTCACCAAAATGGTTTTAAATAGTTTTAAATTTTAATTTTATACTTGTTATAAGGGTTGTCCCGTTATCCCGTTCAAATATGGGCTGGGCTGACATTTTTTGTCCATTTATTATTTAGGGCTAACCCGTCCCGTTCCTTTTTCTGACAGGCTGATCGAGGGCTGGGTCGGGCCAGGCCAACCCGTTTTGCCACCCCTAATGTTGTTATTACGATACAAGATGATGTTCTGTAGCTAACGGTTGATGCGTTTGTGCATGATGGAACCTGGAGGGTAGATTTAATCTGCCCCTACCTGTCTGCTCCTATGTTCAATGACATTCTCCTTCACCCAACTGCCAATGATGCTCTGGGTATTGATCAACCAAGTTTGGCATTCAACTCGAATGGTTTCTTCTCAACAAAGACGGCGTATTTATTAATTACCAATGCTTTTATCCAGTAGTCAGAGCAAACATGGGATGTGATTTGGAAATGGGAGGGCCCACAACGGGCCAAGTGCTTCTTACGGTCTCGTCTTAAAGGGGGCCTTAAAACAAATGTTAAAAGAGTCAAATGGGATAGTGCTGGCTAGCATATATGTCCTTTATGTAGAAAATACTCAGAAACAAAGATTCATGTGCTTAGAGATTGTGAATTTGCTCAGAAAGTTTGGCAGGAGTTGGACGGCGTTCTGGCTGCTCTTTCAATAAGTTTCACAGCCTGAATCTTAAGGATTGGATCGTTGCTAATATTAGGCCCACCGTCAGGACTTGGAGGCATGTGGTTTTTCGGAATAACAGTTTGGCAGCTTTGGTTAGTGAGAAATGATATGTGTTTTAATAATTCTCACTGTGACATTCTTTTTTATTAGCAGACGGATCCAATTCCTAGCTGAGGAAGTCAAGGGGGCCAAGAATAGTATGCCTCACATGTTACACGAGTACCGTGTCCAGGATGTTGGGTGGACTTTTCCCCCTAGTGGTTGGACGAAATGTAATGTCGATGGATCTCTTTGCAATAGAGGTACGCAGGTCTCCCGTTGAGGGGTGCTTTGTGATGCTCAAGGATCCCTGGCTGGTGGGATTTAGTAAGAACCTCTAGATTGAGAGTGTAGCTATTCATTTAATTAAGAAAGGCTACTCTGCATCTCACATGTATGCTACTCTACTCAATGAAATTGTTAGAATGTGCAACAGGGACTGGCAGGTCACTATTTCTCATGGATTTAGGGAAGGCAATGGTGTTGCAGATTGGTTGGCTAATTATGCCCATCAGCTCCTTCTAGGACTACATGTTTTTCAAACACCCCCTTCTGGTTGTATCCCCTTTCTTTGGTTTGACTTTGTGGGTGTTTTTGTTCCACGTAGACTTTTAGTGTAATTCTTTTTTTTTGCCTCAGGGCCTCCTATCTACCAAAAAAAATATCGTATCATAGGTATCCTCTGCCGGAGGTAATCCTGCTCGAGCCTGATAGGACCTTTATGAACGATAAAATTCTCCCTCTAAATATTTAACTCAACTATATACTCAGAACTTGAACTCGAGACCACTTAATCACTACATGCATTCTCACAAATTTAAGTCATAGTAATAGAATCACACAATAACATAACTCCCACTTCATTCATTTCATGCTTAAAAGAGCAACCTAATTGCAAATATCCATTAAACAACCCCCCCCCCCCCACGTTACACATCAACAAACAATCTCATTCACACAAAATCTATTAATAAAACCCTAATAAAAAATGGTAAAAAAATAATTGAAGTCACAAAACATTCGTTCACCACAATCATAATTTCTAGTAAATTTTTATACACCAAAATTCTACATGTGAATCCCTTTCATTCCTTTACAATCCTGAAGTGAACTTTGTAAGCATTTTCAGTCAATGCTTGGAATCTTGTTTTTCTTCATTTCCAGCCACTTTGATAAACATCGACTTGTTATTGTTATTTTCTTTAGTTTCTAATAGTAATAATTTAGGATATTTTTAAAGTGCTTTTTAAATGTCTGTTTAGTTAAAAACAATATGCTTTAAACCATATATAAGAAGTTATATAAACATATATAACTAAATATAAATAATATAATAATATGTCTATTATTACTATTAAGTATTATATTAATTTTTATTATAATATTTTAAAATTATATATTTATTGAGTTATTTAAAATTTAATGATATTTTCACATATAAAACTTTTAAAAACCTATAATTAAGCATATTTAAAGATAGATTTATGATTTTTTCAAAAAAAATATTATATATAAAATATATACTTTTAAAAAGGCTGATCGATCAGACTATAAAATAAAGATCGAGATATCATACATGGGGTCTTATATTTTAAGTTGGTCAAGCTCACGTTTTAAAAGACACAACCCAATCTAGCTTACTTTTATTCCTAATCTATTTTATTATTAGGCTTAAAAATATTTTTAATTTCTCATATTTTATTTGTAGTCTCTGTATTTTTTTTTTAGTTTTTTGTCCTAAAAAATTTTCCGTTAGTTTTTTTGGTTCATACTGTTATCTAAGCTGATGTTGTAAACAGAGTGTCACATCAGCATGCCACGTGTTATTTCTAACCAACTTAAATTTATTTTTAATCCCTATAAGTATGATCCATTTATTTTTAGTCCCTATAATTTTTTTTTGTAGTTTTCACCTCAATCTCATCCCCAGCAAACATCACAATATCTTTTGTTTCTATTGCATTGTCACACTTGAAATTATGGAACTCCTCATGGGTTTAAGGAAATAAATTTTTGGCTTAATTGCATTTTTGGTCCCCCTATTATCATCAATCAGCGATTTTGGTCCCCCTACTTTTTTTTCCGCGATTTTGGTCCCCTATTATTCCAAATTCACGATTTTGGTCCCTCTAACACAGATTTTGAAAATAGGGGACCAAGATTTTGAACTAAATCGCGAATTTGGAATAATAAAGGGACCAAAATCGCGAAAAAAAAGTAGGGGAACCAAAATCGCAGATTGATGATAACAGGGGGCCAAAAGTGCAATTAAGCCTAATTTTTTTATATATTCAATTATTTAAATTTTCAACACACTTGGATTTGTATAAAAGTGGAAAAATCCACATCGACTTTTTTCTTTATAATTCTTTTTTTATCTATTGACTGATAAAATTTTAATTTGATTTACAATTACAAACATATTTTGTTAGTCAGCGCAAATCTCATCAACTTACAAGTCAATAGATATAAATCCAATAAAAATTTTGTTAGTCAATAGACAAAAAAAAAAGAATTACAGAGAAAAAAAGATCGTTATAAGTTTTTTCCTTTTATATAATAAATCCAAGTGTGTTGAAATTTCAAATAATTGAATACATAAAAAATTTATTTTATTAAACCCACAATGAGTTCAAGAATTTCAAGTGTAACAATGTAGTAGAAGCAAAAAGACACTATAATGTAGGACTCTAACACCTATTTTATAAGCCTGAATATCTCCTGACTTTTTTATCCCAGCACGATAAAATCCACTACCCGCATCAAACCCGAATTGTCAGCTCTAATAGTTCACATGGGTATTGGTTATGGATATCAGTTTAGATCAAAAGGATAATGAAAGAATTTTTTCTTTGATTCTCTTTTATGGTTTTGTTGTATGTGTACCAATTAATTTCTAAAGGTCATATACTTTCAGAAACATTTTCTATTTTTAGTTCCTATTTTATAGTTTTAATTACCAAATTATTTTTAGTTTTGATGATAAAAATATTATTCTATTTTCAGTTTTTAAAGTTTTGTATAGAAAACAGTAAAAATAACTTTGTTTGATTTCTTTGTTTCCGATATAAAACTTTGAAAATGGGAAATGAAATAAAAAAACAAACTGTTAATTTTTATAATTAAAACTAAAAAATAAGAAATAAAAACAAAAAATGTTTCCAGAAAGTAAACGGCCCCTAATGCTTCTCTTTTCTCACACTGTTTTTTTATGTGTAATCCATTCTTAATACTTGTACTAAATTCTTAATGCTTGGACCGAAAGCTCTAGGAGCTCTAAATCTTTTTGAATGTCCATTATAATATAAAAAATTGTGATCTTTACCCAAAATTTTAGATTGTGCCAAAAAAAGAATTCGTCCGAAAATAGGCCATTGTAAACATGTCATCAATTTGCAACAACTGGGAGTTGCTTTTAACACCCCTTTTGCTATTAGCACCCCCATAGTATTTGTAACTTTTTAAATTTCCACCCTACCCCTCTCTATCCCACCTCCTCCACCACCACCACCACCACCACCATCACCTCCACCTCCCCAACCTACCTCCACCTCCCAACACCCCCATAACTCTATTAAACTTTTTTTCTCTTTAAAAAACACTTCCGGAAATTAATTTCCAGAAATTTTAGAAAACCAACGATAAAAATAGCTTATGGAAGTATATTTCCGGAAAAAAAAAGTGACTTCCGGATGTATATTTCTGGAAATTTCCGGAAAAATATAAATTTTTTACAAATGTAGGGTTTAGAGACGGAACAGAATCGTCTCTAAATTTCGTCTCTAAATCAGAGGCGGAGTTTTCCTAACATATAGGAGAGGAAAAATTCCGTCTCTGATTTAGAGACGGAATATAGAGACGAATTTTGTTCTGTCTCTAAAAGTGAAAAATTGTAAAAAAAATATATTTTCCCGGAAATATACATCCGGAAGCCACTTTTTTCCGGAAATATACGTCCAGAAACTATTTTTATCGTTGATTTTTGGAAATTTTCATAAATTAATTTCCGGAAGTGTTTTTTAAAGTGAAAAAAAATTTATTAGAGTTATGGGGGGTGTTGGGAGGTGGAGATGGGTTGGGGAGGTGGAGGAGGAGATGGGGTAGAAAGAGGTACGGTGGGAAAGTTGAAAGTTACAAACATTATTGGGAGGTGCAAATAGCAAAAGGGGGTGTTAAAAGCAACTCCCGTTACAACTTCTATATATACTATGTCAAGGATGGAATAGTTGTACCACAAACTAGTATGTACTCTATTCTTTCTCTATTTCTCTCTTTACTTCTTTTCTCTTTTAATGTCACTATTTTCTATAGAAATATAATATTTACACAATGAATCTATATAACAACTCATACAATACATTTTTTCTCTCAATATCTCTCTATCACATATCAGGTTCCTCTCTCTTTTCTCTCACTTTATAGTATAACATGTTGTATAAACATATTGTACAATTAATATTTCTCATTTTCTTATTCCTAGTTTATTTTTCTCTAGTGTGCTGTGTTAATCTTGCGAACCAAGCCGGATTCTGATATTACACCTTTGATTTGCTGGAAATCATGATACAGCCATTGAGTCCTTCCATGTCCTCTTATTTTTCTAACAATATTTACAAAAAATAACTGTTTGGTATAATTACATTTGAATGATGTTAGTCTCACTTTAAAATTTCAGAGGAAAAAAAAACAGTGAGATACATTACTATCAACCAAAAAGATTTATATTGCGCAAGTAGAATTTAGAAATTTTATTTGCTAGTTCACTAGTTCACTGCTAAAATGTGCTAGTGTCGTTATCGAAATAGTAAAACTCCTTTTTTTTTTCAAAATGTTTTTTATGTCAACCTTACATTATATAATAAGGTGTATTTCCTAATCCCTCATTGTTTTTATTTTCATAAAATAGAGAATTTGAGAAAGTTATAAAGAAACTGCTAAAGTAAATAAGATCCATTATGTTGAGTTGCTTTTATCAGAATATCTCTTTATATGATACAATTCAAAGGCAAGACATCTTCTAAATTATAATTACACGAAAAGCCCCTTTATCCTATGAAAAAAAGTTATCCCTAGTTTGATTTTTTCCTCGAGACAATCATGGCTAGAATATCCCATAAAGAATGCCAGAAACAACTAAAGAGTCGTGGCTCAACACAGACTGAGATGATGGGAAGAACTCCGGGTTCGATCCCCACTAAACACACTAAGCCTTAATTATGACTAAGTCCCGAATAGGATTAGTCGTGGTAATAGGGGATAAAAGAATTTACAAGAGACTGCTTTGCTTGATTACTGTTATTGGCATGAGAATTCACTCCTAGGATGATTTCTCATTCAAGTCAGCAGCCATATATTCCTCTTTTCCTATTCAATACAGGCAGTCACACATTTTTGTGCCACCTTCACATGAACTCACCTTAAACACAAAGAATATTAAGATCCTAAAAGATTCACCTCTCTCCCCTTTTTACACCCACCTATTCCATATATATTATTCTAATTAACCACTTCTTGGAAGTGAATCCTGATGAGTCAGTTCATAGTTTCCATTTGTAGGTAGCTGATTCTCACTATCCTCAACATTTGCTTTTGAACAAAGGAAGAAGAAAGAAGATGTGTATATTGTAATATGCCAAAAGCTGTAAACATTTCAAAAAGAAAGCAAACATGAGATAGAGAAGGTAGAAAGAAAAAAAGAGAGAGGATAGTAGTAATATTGTAATACCTATGCCAAAACCAATAGTTTTCACTGGTTTCAAGTGTCCAGCATATTGCTGCCATTGCCAATGTAACAAAACCAGCCAATGCAAAAGCCCAGTGGTATCGTCTCATAAGTGTCTTGACAAGATTACAGAGCCATCGCTTTATAGTTTGCAAACTGTAGTGAAAATTCATTACTACTACTTATGACTTATATTATGGCACAAATTCATTAGTAGTGTTCATGTTCAAGCATATGCAAATTTAACATAAAAACGGACAAAACTGAGTCATCAAATGAATATAAGAAAAAAATGGACCTTAGGTATAAAAAATACCAAACTACTCTTTAAGAAAGGTATCTTGTGAGACTTGATCCAACATTAACACCATCACAGATATACTATGATATCACAGAAAACATTTCAATAAACCTCTATAATTCTAGGCTAACCATGAATAGGCAGTGAAAACATGAACAATTCAAAAAAAGAAAGATAAAAGTATCGTGCCATCAATTAGTACAAGTTGCTTGTAAAACAATATATGTTGTACTCAAACAAATTTTCTATCTAACCACAGAGAACTCACCTGTGAGAGAAATTAAGTGAGAATCTGATTGAAAAGGAAAGGGACCTATACTTTGTTGAGATCTCTATCAACCATCCAATAAGGAGACCAAGAGCAC
The DNA here is from genome assembly GCA_026901365.1 of Sesbania bispinosa. Classification (NCBI taxonomy): domain Eukaryota; kingdom Viridiplantae; phylum Streptophyta; class Magnoliopsida; order Fabales; family Fabaceae; genus Sesbania; species Sesbania bispinosa. The sequence goes on from QLOH01000842.1 coordinate 62,633, forward strand.
CAATCACAATCACAAGAACAACATTGGAAGACCTACACAATTCAGCATAAATAAATATAAAAAAGACTTAAACATCTTTAATGGCGTGTGTGTCTGTATGAATGAATTGTCAGTCAATTAGTTCATGTACCTGGTTGCCTTTGTTGCAGCCATTAGGGCAGTAAGGATGGCAATAGCTGTGTGGATTGCCCTCTTAAATACTTCATCAATGGTAGCTAGATAAAGAAAAGTGCTAATCACAGCCATGAAAGAGAGCCAGAAGTCCATGAACTGAAACATTGATATGTAAAACTCCCAGAAGAACAAGTATAGCCATTTTGTATTATGTTGTATTTTGGATCACACTATCCTTAAGGAAATCAAATCAACCCTTGTGCTTCCACAGCATAATTCATGTCATTAAGAACACAAATTCCATTAGACAGTCAAATAATGGGGTAAGAGGTAATACTGGAGGCTAGCTCTAACCTGTAAGACATTATAGTTCAATGCACACCAGGTACCTACATCACATGCATGATATAGTCCACTTGAAATTCCACTGGATGTGTATAAAACCCATTCTGCTAATGCCTGCATAAAGGAAATTATGATTTTTGTACCACAGAAAAAGGAAACTGAGTTCCATGTCAACAAAAAATCTATATGATGAGATAATAAGCATTACCAAATACCAAGAGTAACAAAAGTAAAGGGAAAGAACCACCTTCTGCCGAAGGGCCCAATAGGCAGGAAGTATGGCTGCAGCATTTGATACAATGAGAAAAATTGATTGCCGTACATGCCCTATACAAATTTTGAGTAACTGGATTAAGAAACCAAAAAAATACATGAAATGTCTTGCATGCCACATTGGAAATATAAATTCAATTGCAAATATAATTTTACAAATGAAAAGCAAAACACCGAGTAAAGCATATTTGGATTTTAACTATATTTAGACTGAAGTTGTCAAACTTTCAAGTTTAAGTAAACTCGTGATGGGTTAAATTCAACTTATAAGCTCATTGAGTTTATTTGTAAATTGCTACTAAAAAACATACACATATTGATATCTGTATAAAAAAATTACTAAAAATGCATCATAAAGTGGAAAAATAATTAAACAAACTATTACTCATATCCATAATTAATAACTAAGTTACACAGAGAATAAAAAAATAATATATAACTGCATATATAATAGAAATGAAATTCATAATAAGCTTCTGTCATCTGCTTTTATTAGAAATGTATGGTAGTGAGAGATTGAAAGGAGAGAGAAACAAATCCAACAGAATCTGAAAATGTAATTGTATTGTGTTATTCTGAAAAGAGTACAAAACCTCTTATATATAGGTGTGTCCACATACAATGAACCCTGCAGATCTTCTACAGATCTGTTGGAATCAGTTATAACAACCTAATGGTAAAACTAACTATCAACTGATTATTCAGTTTACAGAAGACTCTAGAAGTAGCTCTATACTACTACTCAACACTATACTGTAATAGCTTTTGAGTTTTCTTATTTTCTTTTATTAAATTTTTTGGAAATTGGGTGGATGGACTTTGCAGGCCAGTTAAAAGCAAAAAACTGGACCAACTAAAGGGTGAAGGACTTGGACCAGCTATGAGCTTTGAAGCAGGTGAACATGTTTTTGGTGGTGAAATAGCAAATTTACCCCAGTATACAACTAGTGAGTTTGACTTAGCAAATTAATTCAAAGGTAAATGTTACTTTTTGCGATTCTTTTTGGTAAGATAAGATCACAACTAGAAAGAAAAGGATTGCCTAAGAAACCGCAAGGTCCATATAAGGTCAGTTGATTACTTCATCAAGAACCATGAGAATTATATATGAATAGAAGCATGAGAAAATGTACAGACACATGCATAAAAAAAATATTGTCTAACAGAATATGTTTGTAACTACTTAGTTGGCTTCTCTACTACATGCTGTCAGTTAATAGATAATTATTTCGGAGTTGAGTAGTACCCACGGAATCGGATAAAAAGAAATGACAAATGACCGTGGGGCAGGGATGCAGATAAATACAATGAGAGTTGAACCAAGATACTTGCAATAAAAACACCAACTTTATCAATCTAAAAAATGAACAAGCACCTTGATGTGTTACAATTTCGGTGCTACAGTCAAAGCCTCCATGGTTTCGGTCACAAGAGCAAAAGCTGAGACCAAAAAGTAAACATTTTAAAATGGTAAATTCCTTAATAAGTTGGGGAACAAATAGAAAACATGCAATCTGGAAAGTCCACAATATGGCATCTGACGTTTTTTCCCCACAGTGTCTCAGTCATTAAGGACTTCTATGGTTTTTGTCTAGCAATTTAAAGAAAACAAAGGAAATGCAAAAAGTACAGATAAATTAAGAAAAATCAAAGGGCTTAAAAGAACCTGTATGATGTCAATCCACTAGCATCAAAAGAAAATTTACAGTCACCATGAGAGGAACATCGTTTTGGGCATCGTTCAAGTGAAAGAGACATGATAGTTGGTCCTTTTGCAGAACTGCTGGTATTAAGATGTCTTAGACCAAAACCCCAAGCTCCTTCTCTAGCATACATAATATAAAAGTTAACCTTGTCATCACTTGAATCATATAGCATGAAAAACATAGATGGATCACTTCTCCTTGTCTTGTTAACATAATAATAGTCCCAGCTATCAACAGATGGTAATCCACCAAATCTAGCATAAACTTCATAACTGATCTTCACATCTGAGGATAGCTGTATGTGAAGATTTCCTCCAGCTGCACCACGAGGAATGTCCAAAAGAAAGTAAGTCCAAATGCTATCTGTTTCTCCATCATATGATGAGTTTCTTAAAAGTGGCTCAAGAGGGAAATTGGCAGAATCATAGGATGCGCCTCCAGCAACTGGTAAATAATATGATTCAAAGGGGGTTGAACCTCTCCTTACAAACGTCTGCAGATAACCATTCTCATCTTGAAATAATTTATTCCAGTATGTAAATATCTTCAAGCATAAAGATATGGAACTCATTCTACCACAGGGTGTTCTTAAATCTACGTCAACAAACCAAGAAAAATTAATATTTCAGAATCCTGTTGCATACTACTTTCTTAGCGAAAAACATCAAACACCAATATTTTAATTTCTATATGAGTAATATTAATATCTTGAACAAGGTCTTTAAGTCTTATTTTTCAGCATTGGGAAAGAAAGTTCACTTTATCCCAGCAAAGAAGTAAAGAAGTGAACTCCAAAGGGACAAGCACCACATGTATACTAATGCTTTCACTGTAATTAAACACATTCCTATTTCTGCATTCTACGTTCATCTCTCAGAGTTGTACACTTCAGATGTTTTCAGTGTCTTTGCTTTTCTAATAGAAAGTTGAAATCAATACTATTGTTATCTTTTAATTTTGTTGTGAATGAGATACAACTAGCTACATTTGATCATATCCTCATTCTACCTATTAAATTTCTAACCTTAAATGCAGTGTTGTTGTCCAAGGAATATTATACTAACACAATTTAGAGTTCATCATCATAACATTATAAAGAAAGCTCTTAAGGTTACAGCACAAAAAGAAAATTGAGGCCAAATCACATCTTATGAAGAATATTACCTGAAGCATGTAGCTATCCTTTGTACAATTTGGTCCAGCTTTCCCAAGTGGGCATTGAAGCACTAGAGATTTCACTGAATAGCAAACTCTTACATCACTATCCTGAGTCTTTGTAAGATTGACCGGTACTATACTAATGTACCAACGACCAATTAATGGCGAATGAATAACCAGGGGTACTTTATTTAAATCACTGGAATAATCGTGCAAAGTTACTGAAGGCATTGCACCATGACGAACAAAACACATTAAACTAACATCATTTGCACCAGAACTGTTATTTGAAAGTGTAACATTGAATCTGACATTTGTTGCCATAATGGTAAATTCTTCTGCCACGTTCATTATATCCAAGGAAAAGAAGTTTGCTACACCTTCGTGAACACAAAAAGTTTCAATATTACTTTTGCAGGTCACTAAATTTTCTGACAATGGTTTGTTCACCGTAGCCTCCAAAGCATTATTGACATCAGATACAGTGCATGAAAGTGGATAAACTGTACTGTTACAGAAATCCCCCTTCATCATTGAATTTGTGCATGCTTCCACAGTTATATTGGCAATGAAGGAGTATGCCGGGCCTCTGATAATCTGCAGAGACAGAAAAGTAACTGTTTATACATTCACATGTGGTTAATCAAGACCTTTGCTGAGAGTGATGAAACATACATGGAAAATTCAGATTTCTATTGGATAAAAGTAATACTAGCATAATAAACTTTACCATCTTTGACTGTGTCCTTGTAGGTCCAATGCCATTGAAAAGACCAATGTACCAAACACCTGGAGATATCTGAAAAATAATTTGTTATGTTTACTGTCTATGATATTCTAAAAGAACAAAAGAAAATTCATTTTTGAACTAACTAACCCTTATCCACTAGTAATATAGGTGTTAGAGATATAAGATTAATCTTATGACCTAACAACTTAAGCTTTTAGGTGGTTTGGTCCTTGACATGGTATCAAAGACTCTATGGTCAAGTGGTTAGGAATTTGAGTCTTTCTGCCCCCATTCTTCATAACTAAGTTGAATTTTAGCACATGGTCGGATGGAACTTTGCATTGTCTATGCTTCAAGTTTAATTGGCTCTAGCATGACGTTCATGTTAAAGATATAAAAGTTGGCTTGTGCCTTCACCTAATAACCTAAGCTTTTCAGAGAGTTGACCCTTGACAATAAGAGTTTTAATGTGAAGGCAAGTACTTCTATGTCATTATAAGCATAAGGAGACACCAAGCTAGAAGACACAATGTCAGTATAAACAAATAAAAGAGACTGCTTCAAGTAAAAATGGACCTATAACAATACCTGATTGTTTGTCAGCTTCATGGTGATATTTTTCTGCATAGGAAAGCACTGCTCCACATCAAGACCATTTATCCCTGAAGGAAATGGGGAACAAAAAGTAATCACGAGGCACCGACACCGGAAATTTACAAAAAAAGAAAATCTTGTCTCCTCTTTCTTGTCAAGAGAATGAGAAGGAGAACAAGTGAATGTAGGATGGAAATCTTATGTTTCCCTTTTCTTGTCCTCTTCCCTGTCTCTCTAATTGAATAATGACTCAGCAAAAAAGTTCTATCTCTCTTAAATGGCATGGATCTTTAGCTGTCAATTTTTTCTTTTAATGAATTGTCAACACTCAATTGGAGGGACAGGAAAGGAGACAAAAATGGGGACAGAAGATTTCAATCTGTTAATGAGTACTCACAAAGTGATTCAAAACAAAGCATAAAGAAAACATTGTACATTTTTCAGTTCAGTATCATCCATTTAATGATAACCAAAGAAACCATCACTGTAGAGCTTGTAAAATAATGAAAGAAGGAAAGAAAAACTAAACACATACTATTGAATCAAACCAAGAACCTGCTCCTTTAGAAATTACGATGCTAATTTAACGAATCCTGGGAAGTTATTGAGGCTCTAATGATTCTCTCTTGCCGATAGATTATAGGTATACCAAAAATGCAATTTGTTGGCTTCTCAGAAAATAAGTTCATAAATACTTCTCAGAGAGAAACTTAAGCCAGAGTTTATGTTCTTGGACATTAATTTTTTTAAAAAAACACAGTATAGTTAACTTTAGTTGAATTCATTTAGGTGGATCTCCTACCTGAGATGACTGAGTCTTTGAGAGATGTGTTTAAGGCATCTGGCAATGGAGGACTTCCATCTCTAAAGCATATTATCGGCAGTGTGCTCTTTGGAACCCTCTCAATTCTTGAGACATCCTAAAAACAATGTATATATTAAAGTATGAACAAAATGAGGTAGGCAAATAAATCAGAGCCAATAGAAAGATGGCATCCTGATTGGCTCTGCATGCAATTTTTATGTAGCACAACCAATAATGATAATTTCAATGGTTACATAAAGGAAAATTTTATAAGGATATATAAATAGGATTTTTCTCAGAGAACTATATCATCTGCATTTTTACCACATGCAATATGAGGCATTATAAAACAAGAGATATCAAAATAGAAGAACACAAAATATATTCAATCTAAAGACAACAGCCACCATATAGATGCTATATTCTAAGGTGACCCTATCTACCAAGAAGAATGGATATACTTACAAGGTCTACATCTGAGTTCAATGCTATAGACATTGCTGAAAACCATGGTGGCAAGTCAACTGGAGCAATAGAAAACATCAAGAGAGAAGTAAGATCATCCATAAGTCCACATTTATCTGAAAGTAAGTTTTTTCTTTTAATCTTTTATAATTTTTTCAAAATAACAGAACCCATGATCATATAACTAGTTGAATCACCAGAGCAGAACAAAGGAGAAAAAATCAATCTTCTTCAGTGATAATATCTCACTTTTGTTTCCATCTGAAACTTCACAAATTAGAGAACAAATGACAAACAACACCCAATCAAAAAAGACAGCATCCTATGTTTCATGTCAATTTATGGTTCTTCCAGTGTTATGATTATAAGGCTACACTACACTGAAAAACTGTTGCATATAAATCTGCTTATCCATCTCTGAAATTTCTATTAGAATAATTAACAGAAAACACAGAACTCATAATTTCACAGAATCAACTCCCTCATAGCAAAAAGTAAATAAAATAAAATAAAAAGAAGAAATTAACAATACAATATCTTCACCTTCACATGGAGGGGGAGAGAGGGAGATTATAAATTCACCTTTACACTAAAATTCAATTCCAAACCATTGAAATTGACACCAGACAGTGCTTCATGAACAACCAAAACACCAAAATAAAAGCATATAATGATCACTATAAAGAAAAGGGTCATTGCCAATTGGCTCATTTACCTCTGATATAGCGCAAATCAAAGGGTCTGAGCCTAGTCTGAGGGTAGCTGAAGCTTGAAACAGTAAAGGTCTCACTTTCACCTGTGCCCAGTTCATCATTTGCAGAGAAGAGGCCAAAGGAACAAGACAAGACGAACACAACACTGAGAATTAAATTGAAGAAAGCCATCTTTTTTATTATTATTGTGGCAATTTTGAGACAATTCTCAGATCATAGCGATGCTGGGGAGTGAGTGACGCAAGTGGGTATTAGTGGATTAATTAAATACTAATGAAAAATTCTTTGTTGGTGGAGATGTGGTAAAGACAAGTAGGGAATTAAAGTTATGAGTCATTCTTCATTACTCATTAGCTAAATATACTAAAAGCATAAACACACAAAATCTAATCTAATAATCTATGATCCAATGATGTTTTTTATTTACTATTTAGGACTCTGTTAACACTTGTTGGGTTGACCTTCCTCAAAGCTGGTAAACACCACCGACCACTTGGAAGCGTCACTTGGAAGCGTTGGAAATAATTTTTGAATAATAATAATAATAATAATAGTAGTAGTAGTAAGTGCCGCTTAACAAACTAAAGCCATTAGTTAACAAAAGTGGTTGGTCACAGGTGGACTGTGACCCATGCGGACTTTACCTAACTATTACCCGGCCCAAGGGTCATACCATCCACATCTATGCACGTGGGGATTCCTGGTTAAAGACAAAAAAAACTAAAGTCATTAGTTAATTTTTTTATTAAAAATCACCATATTCATTATATTTATAACATTAATGTTTCATATTTATAATATTAATGATTCTTTCTTTCAATAATTTTAACTTTTCTTATATTTTAATTTTATTTAAATTAATTATTAAATTTTAAAAATCATTAAATGTTTTTAATTGATTCGGTTAAATTTTGTAAAAATTTAAAAATACTTATATATTACACACGAGATACTTAATTATAAATTATAAAATATGAAAAATGAAAGAAAATCAATAAAGTCACAGTCATCTTCTGAAAATCAAAGAAGGAAAGGAAGCACATGGAATGATGCCAACCTCTTAACTCTTAAGTCATATAAAGTAACAGATATTCCCAACACATGATTTTAATCTTTTTCCTATCTTTTTTTAATTAAAAAATCTCCTTAATGCCAACATTTAATTTTATTAGTCAGACTTATTAAAAGTTAGAATCCAACTATTATAATTAATAGTTATAATCATTATTTATTTAATTTATTATTTATTATTTATTATTATTGTAACTACTACAATAAACTTGATTCATTATTATTTAAAATATTTTGTTTTATGAGTTATTAAAAAATAAATGTTAAATGCACAGCACATGCAAATTAAAATTAATTTAATATATTTGGATAGAAGATGTAATTGCTTTTATGAATATTTTATTAACAAGTTAATGTTCTTAAGATACTACTTGATCTTAATTTAATTGAGATTAAATAATTAGGAAACTTGTGAGTTTCTGACCAAGATTTAATTAGCCGAGAACTTGTATCCAATAAGGATTTAGTGTGTTTTTGATTTGGAGTTGAGAACAAGTTTGGATTGCCCAACACAATTATTTATAGTGTTAGAAACGTGAATTTATTACATTTTAACGTTAAACCAAAGATGTTTGATTTTGGTTATCTAACTCTTGGACTGTTGTCTTATGTAATTGATCCAGGGGTTAACTCGGAACTAGCTCGACTGGTCTAGCAGCCTATCAGCTACCTCGGATTTAGACCTACCTCAGCCATCCCGGCTAGCCTATTCAGCCATCTAGGCTGGCCTATCAACCATCTCGAATGGCTTATCATACAACCATCTCGGCTGGCCTACCTCAGCCATCTCGGCTGGCCTATCAGCCATCTCGACTGGCTTATCATACAATCATCTCGGCTGGCCTACCTCAGCCATCTCGGCTGGCCTATTCAGCCATCTAGGCTGGCCTATCAGCCATCTCGACTGGCTTATCATACAACCATCTCGGCTGGCCTACCTCAGTCATCTCGGCTGGCCTATTCAGCCATCTCGACTGGTCTATCCACCATCTCGGCTGGCCAACCTTAGTCATCTCGGCTGGCCTACCAGCCATCTAGGCTGCATGGAAACTTAACAACTGTGCAACCCGGGGACCACCAACTAGCTCCTCACCATACCACTTGTCTATGCCTACGCGGACTGACACCAATAAAGGGCACTTCTCATCACATAGACTGAGCAACTTACTCACTGACACAAGCAATCAGGCGTAGGTTGGGCTACATCACAGGCTAGCTGATGCAAATCCAACCAGGCATAAAAAGGCTATACAAGAAGCTACATGTGGGCGGCCAACTTGGAGTTATTTGGCTGACTTATGATGTTTGGAAAGTTTCAAAAGCAAGGGGCGGCTGAATCAATTCAAGAGACAAAGGGAGTTACAAAATTACTTGCCAATCAAAGAGTGAGCTGTTACAAATTGAAAGGAGGAAGACAACATTTCAATGCTGGGCGGTTACAATTTAAATGGGACGCATAATCATCAATTTTTGGCTGTTATGTCTACAAGTAATTGCGGCCACACATGGCTGATTTATTCCCTTGTTAATTCTTGTTGGTTGGTTACAATTTGCTTGTAATTGGGGCGACTACATGTAGTAGTTATAGGCTGATTAGTTTAATTTCTTGTTGGTAGTTATGTTTCTAAATTTTAATAGAATTATTAGGAGAATTAAGTGGCTGAATGTGAAAAGCCATGCAAGGATTGTAGGCACCTTTAAAAGGGGCGCATCATGCATGCAAAAAGGGACAAGTTAAGTGTAATTCAGAATTTTCAATTGGAGAGTGTTTCTCTTATTTTCTTGTTAACCAAGAATTGAGTTTTATCAAAGGTCCTTCATCCCTTTGTGTGTATAACTCTTAGGCTTATCTTCCATCCTTGGAAGTGTGACGTCTATCGATTTCCATTCCATCTTCTTACCTTTTTTTCCATTTTCTTGTTTAAACCATTTCCCAAATTTCTTACTTATGAGCATTCCAATCTAGATAGATCCGTAAAAAAATGAATCCACCCCCTTGGATTCACGTCATTTGGTATCAAAGCTTCGGCTCTGAGTTTGGAATGGCGATGGAACTTTACTATACCAGGTGTTCCTTCGAAGGTCATTTGTTCTTGGTTGCAGTAGATCAATTCAACTTTAGAAATGTTGTGAGCAGCAGAGTGGTTGAGAAGTTACACCTGCCTAGTGCAAATGGACAATCAACGATTAAATTCTCTATTGGGAAATATGAAGACGAAGTTCTGTGTGATATTGCACCCATGGAGACATGCCATATGTTATTAGGGAGGTCATGGTTGTTTAATAAAAGTATAAATCCTGAGAGGCCTTCTATTTCTTTTGTGCATGGCGGACGAAAGATCAAGTTGATTTGTCTATCATCCGACGTTGTACGTGCTGATCAGTTGACATTGAAAATAAAAATAGAAAAAGAAGAGAAGAAAAGATGAGAGAAAAAGAATAAAAAGAAAGACAAGAAAAACGGAGAGAAGAAATAGAAAAAGAACTAGAGAAAAAGAGCGAGGAAATTTTATTTGTTAACGATTGTTTTTCTACTGTTTGTGATGTTAAATTACAGGAACAAGAGGATGGGGATGTGAATGCAATACACCAACCCCTATGTTTGAAGAGAAAGCTTGTTGATATTGTTCCAAGTGCTCCATTGTACATCCAACCCGATGTTGAAACACAACCTCTTGAGGATGATGAAAACCAACACGTGGAGTTATTTGCTTTTACGAATAGTACCCAAGCTGCACATTTTCATAAACATTTTGGGGCTGAATCATATGTGCTTGACAAAGAAATTTTGCATACTTATTGTTCTTTGTGTATTGGTAATCATTATTACTTGCAGGAAGGTGAGGGAGTGTTGACAAGAGAGGTGCTCCACGGATTGCAACCAATGGAAAGGAACAAATCTGAATTTATTCAAGTTGTATTTGATCCAGGAGGAAGCTTTTGAGTTTCTGCAGTAGTTAGTGAATTAAATTAAGCAAATAAATAAAGCTTTAAGATTCGGGACGAATCTTCTCGAAGAAGGAGGGTATGATGTGAATCCAACCAGGCATAAGAAGGCTATACAAGAAGCTACATGTGGGCGGCCAACTTGGAGTTATTTGGCTGACTTATGATGTTTGGACAGTTTCAAAAGCAAGGGGCGGCTGAATCAATTCAAGAGACAAAGGGAGTTACAAAATTACTTGCCAATCAAAGAGTGAGCTGTTACAAATTGAAAGGAGGAAGACAACATTTCAATGCTGGGCGGTTACAATTTAAATGGGACGCATAATCATCAATTTTTGGTTGTTATGTCTACAAGTAATTGCGGCCACACATGGCTGATTTATTCCCTTGTTAATTCTTGTTGGTTGGTTACAATTTGCTTGTAATTGGGGCGACTACATGTAGTAGTTATAGGCTGATTAGTTTAATTTCTTGTTGGTAGTTATGTTTCTAAATTTTAATAGAATTATTAGGAGAATTAAGTGGCTGAATGTGAAAAGTCATGCAAGGATTGTAGGCACCTTTAAAAGGGGCGCATCATGCATGCAAAAAGGGACAAGTTAAGTTTAATTCAGAATTTTCAATTGGAGAGTGTTTCTCTTATTTTCTTGTTAACCAAGAATTGAGTTTTATCAAAGGTCATTCATCCCTTTGTGTGTATAACTCTTAGGCTTATCTTCCATCCTTGGAAGTGTGACGTCTATCAATTTCCATTTCATCTTCTTACCTTTTTTTCCATTTTCTTGTTGGGTCAGTCTAGGGTGAAGCAGCGTATGGGTGTCATACCGGTATGACACTATTTTAACCTGGAATAACAGGTCATGTTACCTGCAAAAACAAAAAAAAAATTGTAGAATTTGCAGGTGAGGACCTAGTTGAAATTTCTGAGAGTAAGGGTAGTCAAAAGCTAATTATGTGCAATTTTCTCTCTTCGTGTGAGATTCAGGTTATCTCTTCGTGTGGGTTAGCAGTGGGAGTTCCGTTCGTGTGGGTTAGCACCGTCTCTCTTGCGGTGAATTAAATTAAAAAATATGCTTGGATAATAGAGAAAAATAGTTCAAAGTGTTATTAAATTCCAGAAAAAAGAGGTTGTGGCCCTTTTCACCCTATGATGTGATTTTTGAGTTTTGGTGATTTATTGGAGAAGTTTGGATAATGAGTTGCATGTTGGGTTGGAAGGATTAGGAGTGCCTTGAACCCTAGGACACTTTTTGGAGAGAAGGATAGTGCATGCAGCCTTTTTATTTGAATTTCAACGTGGGGTTTCAGGGGGATGTTGGGGGTCCCAAGAGGACCCCTGGGAATAATTTTGGTGATTTATTGGATTAATTTGTAATTATGGTGAATTAAATTAAAAAATATGCTTGGATAATAGGGAAAAATAGTTCAAAGTGTTATTAAATTCCAGAAAAAAGAGGTTGTGGCCCTTTTCACCCTAGGATGTGATTTTTGAGTTTTGGTGATTTATTGGAGAGAAGGATAGTGCATGTTGGGTTGGAAGGATTAGGAGTGCCTTGAACCCTATGACACTTTTTGGAGAGAAGGATAGTGCATGCAGCCTTTTCATTTGAATTTCAACGTGGGGTTTCAGGGGGATGTTGGGGGTCCAAAAAGGACCCATGGGAATAATTTTGGTGATTTATTGGATTAATTTGTAATTATGGTGAATTAAATTAAAAAATATGCTTGGATAATAGGGAAAAATAGTTCAAAGTGTTATTAAATTCCAGAAAAAAGAGGTTATGGCTCTTTTCACCCTAGGATGTGATTTTTGAGTTTTGGTGATTTATTGGAGAAGTTTGGATAATGAGTTGCATGTTGGGTTGAAAGGATTAGGAGTGCCTTGAACCCTAGGACACTTTTTGGAGAGAAGGATAGTGCATGCAACCTTTTCATTTGAATTTCAACGTGGGGTTTCAGGGGGATGTTGGGGGTCCCAAGAGGACCCCTGGAATAATTTTGGTGATTTAATGGATTAGTTTGTAATTATGGTGAATTAAATTAAAAAATATGCTTAGATAATAGGAAAAAATAGTTCAAAGTGTTATTAAATTCCAGAAAAAAGAGGTTGTGGCCCTTTTCACCCTAGGATGTGATTTTTGAGTTTTGGTGATTTATTGGAGAAATTTATAATTATGGTGAATTAAATTCAATTTTTAACTAAATAAATCACTAAAAATACATTTCCTTTCGAAAAATTACCAAATTTAATTTTTGGGCACCCAACTAACTCCCACACACAAAGGATAGTCACCTAGTAGAAGTGCCAAAAACATTTTTCATAATTTTTCCATTGCACGAGTGAATTTTAATTAAATTAAAATTCTTAATCATTAAAATAATATAAAAAAAGGATACAGGCTAATCCAATAATCTTGCTCAACAGCTTGGTCCTTAATTAAATTCAGCTTGGGCCCTTAATCCATTAATCTTGCCCCCTGCTTGGGTAGCTTTGTCCAACCGTGAAGTTGTTTGCGAAAAAAAAAAATTGTTGTCATACAATACGTCACGTGATTGCTAGCTGTATCCAACATCACGTGATTGCTAGCTTTGTTTACACGTCAAATAGCTTTAAGATCTTAACTGCAAAAAGGGGTGTGTGTTAATTTATAAAACATTAAGATCTTAACTGCAATAACAAGAATTTTTAAAAAAAAAAGCGGAGGGATCAATTGGCAAAAAGTACATGACTTGTTTAGCATGTTGCATTCATTTAATCTAAACGGTTATAAAAAATTATACCAGATCTAACGGTTAAAAAGATGTGTCATACCGATATGACACCCACGTAATGCTTCACCCTAGACTAATCCTTTCTTGTTTAAACCATTTCCCAAATTTCTTACTTATGAGCATTTCAACCTAGATAGATCCGTAAAAAACGAATCCACCCCCTTGGATTCACGTCACTAGCTCTGGTTAGATCCCATGCTATAAATACCCCCTCCCAGGGTCAGGTACGCTCATTTCTCCCCTACTCACACTCTGTCTCAAACCCATTCTAACTTGGGCGTTGGAGTGTACTTCACAGGTCACCCCTTCCTCCTCCAGCGGAGCCACTGTTCAGAGCAACCACCACCGCATATTAACCTCCAACATCTCGGATCACTATCTCGGACAACCTGGGAACATCTCAGATTACACCCAGAACCACCCTGGAACACCCAGTAATGATCACCTATGCCACGATCTTTTGTCTGGCACGATCAGTAATATATATCTTTGATAATAATTATTTTTTTCACTTTCTATTCCTTTTTCTATTACTTAAAGAAATTATTTTTACTTTTACAGAACATTATCAACATGAGTCATGCACTATCATCTATCGTCTGTTTGTTTTATAATTAAGAAGCTTATCATCAATGATTTAACGAAATAAAAAAAAAATGCTTTAGATAAAAAGTGTTTTTTTAGACGTTTTTTTTTTCTTCATTAGCGGCCAACCACAACAATAATCTTATACAAATAAGCTGTTAAATGATGGCTAATCTAACGTGAATGTTTCAGTTTCATTAAAATCTAAACCCTAAAACAATAATTGAGATATTTACTTGCAAGTTTTCAGTATAAGGTTCAACACTCACGATATTATTCCTTACTCATTCACCCTTCTCATTCTTTCCCTAAGCTTCAACAGGAATTCTTTATGCACCACTCTAATAATGGGACCTCTCCTAAGCTTTTGCATATTTTGTATGAAAAAATTCAAATTTAAATAAGAAAAGTAGTCCAAAAAGACTCTAGGTTGCACCTTTTCCTTTTCCCTATCAGATTTACCCCTGCTTTCTGAATTTTTGGTAGGTAGTGTTTATTTCCTCTTATTTTTAGTCGATATGTTTTTCTTAATGATCATAAAAATATCACAAAATTTTTACCTTGTTTCCTTATTTTTAAGGTTCTATGAAGGAGTTATAAAATAATGTTTTTATAATTTCATTATATTCTTGACGAAAATTTAAAAGCCAAAAATAAAATAAAGTTAGGTGACAATTTTATAATTATTCATATTAAATTGAAACAAATGAATACGGAAAAGAAACAAAACACCCCCTGCATTTTCACTTTCCAATGTCATTAATTTTTTTTTTTAATTTAAGATTATAGTGCTGTTTGAAAGAGTTTATTTGAGTTTATCTTATAACATAAGCACTTATGTAACTATTTAAATAAACTTATAAAAAGAGCGTATGACATGCTCATAAGCTGTTTTCAGCTTATTTCAATAAGTTCCTGAGAATAGCTTATAGAATAGAGCTTATGGAGAATTTAAGTACACTGCACCCTCTTCAATTTTTATCAATTTTTTTAAGAGCTTATTCATTAAGTGCTTATTAAATAAGAGCTTATGTTATAAGCACTTAAATAAGTTGTATTTCCAAACGGAACCTATAACTTGAACCAAATTTCCTCAAAGAAATAAAAATGCAAAGGGCCTATTAACTGTCTTCAGGACAAAACAACTTAAATTCTGCATTTTCTGCTCTAAAATCCATTATAGCTAAAACTATGTGCTTGTATGCTACCTTTTTATTAAGCACAATCACATAAAACTTTAGTATCCAATATTACAAAATAAAACTATAGTGCCAATGAGACCCTGTGAATGAAACCTTATCCTAAAATTTTCTTATACAAAAGGATGTGCCCACTAAATGTGTGATATATCACCATGAATCCTCTCAGATACCATATTGTGGTTTTCATCTTCCCCATCATCATCATCATCAAGTACCCCTTGAGTCTGCATTTGAGATAATTGTTGAAACTTAACTGCATCTCTCTTTTTCTTGCTGAGTTGTTTCTTGCCATAAATAGCACCAGCAGCAACAGCTCCCACTGAAGAAACTGCCAAAACAGCCAGTGTCCTCTGTACTTGACAATAGCACATGGTCATCAAGTTGTAAAATGAGATAACAAATAAGAACAATTCTATCTAAGAATTTGTGTCATACTCACATTGGTGTCACTGCTTCTGCTTACTTTAGGCAATTCAGTGGAAGTTGAATTTGAGTAAAAATCTGCAGTTAAAAATCTATTAGGTAAGTCTATAACTTCTCTAACTCACTAGCCCTGCCATGTTCTTTCACATTTAAATTTATTTTGCTCAAATACATAGCCAATTGGGAAATTTCAGGTGTGGTTTGAACTTGGAAATTCAACATCAACAAAACTTTTCAACCAACCAATAACTGTCTAATGCATCTGAATTTCTCCTGTTGAGATTGTTCAGATCTAAGGTTAGTAGGCTACTTAACTCAATGTCTTAAAGCATAATTTGGTTGAGCTTATAAATAAAATAAATTACTAGAACCAAATAAGTATAAGAATGTTTTGGCAATCTCAAAAGTCAAAACTTCTAGCTTGTAAGTTGTAAAGACTAAAGAGTTAAAGCTATGACTCAAATTATTTCAAGTGGTTAAAAATGCTTGTGGAGAAACTACCAAAACATGGATGCTAGATAGAAGGGTAGAAGGGAGAGAACCTGTTGGTGTGGTTGGAAGAGAGCAATCAACACTGCCTTTCCAATTAGGTGGGCATTGGCAAACATCACCTTCTTCAGCCAAGCATTCAGCATGATGGAAACAGAAAATCTGACCACAGGGTACTCCAGAATGCTCACAATGCTCCCCAGCAAATCCAGGGGGACATTTGCAGGAATACTTCTCTCCTTGAACAATCTCCTCACAAGTTGCCCCATGTTCACACCAAAAGGAGTTTGTCCCATCACACATGGTCATTTCTTCATCACAAAACTTACCCCTATAGCCTCATGCCCCCAATACAATAATCTCATTCAGAAAGTTGACAAAATCAATATTCAATAAGAAAGACTAATAGCTTGTTTAGATTACTGTTACTATGCAAAACCAAGTTTTGGAGAATTGATATCAAATCAGTTCCATTAAATGTGCATAACGAGTGTACAATTCATTCAAAGTCATTGATTTTTCAATTCTATGACACTAATACTAATAGGATTCAAGATAGCAAATATTATCATGAAAAGCAATAATTTACAAAAAAAGTAAGACCACTTTACTTCTAATGGTAAACATAATAAGAAATGACATTTTCTTGCTTCAAGAATCTAGGTATGAATGCTTGTAAGAAAGAGTAGTTTAACTCAAAAAGAGTTTATAGATTTGATGTGCTATTTACCCGAGAAAAGATCTATCACCATCTAAGATGGTGGAAGGATCAGGGAGGTAGCAAATGCAAGCACCATTGCTGTTGCACAAACCAGTTTTGCAGCGATCATCTTCACATTCTAAGGAATACACTTTTAGTGATCCCAAAAGCAATGAAATTGCAACTACTTGACATATTCCTGTTGTAATTGACATTTCAAGACTCTCTTTTTGAAACTGTGGTGTTTGAGAGAGTATCAGAGGAAGTTTTCCTTCACTTTTTTTTTTCTGTAGTACTAATACAAATGTTTGTGATCATTGAGAGAGTTACTTGAGATTGAAGCAAAGGTTAGAAAGAGTGTGATGGGTTGGTAGTGAGCTCAAACTTGAAAAAGAAGTTGAATCTGTGAAAAAGAGGGAATTTTGAGTTTAGTTTACCAATATTAGGCATCACAATGTCCTTAATTCTTGAAGACTAATGGTCAGGACAAGGAATTTTGAAGGTCAATAGTGGTATTTCTGTCATTTAGGTTTGCATGTGGTGTTTATTAGGAAGTCAAACGAGGTAGTGTTTCTACTTTATTATGGAGTCTGATCCAAGTAACTCAAGGGCATAATTTGACTCATTTTTTTTCCTAGTAACTTGATTGGATTGAATAAACAGAAATTAGTACAAGTATACAACTATATTGAGCTTGGATATGTTTGCATTCTCCCAAAGGCCTTGTTAGAGCCCAAATTTCAGAATACTATATATATCTAGTGTAACCAAAACTTTCTCTAGTGCATTTTTTATCTTCTTGTTATAAAAGAGATTACTAAGACCAAATATGATTCATGTTTGAGACATTTAGTGATTATTTGATCTCATCATTTAGTGGTTATGTTTGTCATTATTATGTTTGCTCAAAATAATATTTATAGAACTTTTTCAATTATTTTGTATAAAGTTCATTATTATAATTGAGTATATAAAAGATTATAAGTTTAACTGCGAAAAAAAAATCATGTCAAAGAAAACAAATGAATGAAAAAAAAATAAAGAAAATAATTAAAAAAAACTAGTCGTCTTTACCCTTCATTAATAGAGTAGAAAGTAAAGTTATAAGTCTACCAAATAATTGTAAAGGTATTGTCAATTTTTTATTGTATATTTGAATTTTGGTTCTATCCAACACATATTTTTCAAGTATTTTCATTTACTCATCAAATTTTGTTCCTCATTCTATTTAATTAATTAATTATTTATTTTTAATTATCATTTTAATGTAGTCATATTAAAAGGAGTGAGAAAAACAATGAATGGGATAATATGATTTTAATGTTCTAATAAAAAGTAGTTAAGAGTGTTAAGAAGAGTCGAGATGTGATAGTGTAACTATCTTAAGAGGAGTTGAAACGATAATGAAAGAGAGGCTTAGAATGTGTAGAATTTTGCGATTGTGGCTCAAAAGAAAATTGCAAGGTGACAATTTCATATCCCGCTATTCAACTTTAATATATAATAGATAATAGATTGTTCTCGTCTAAACTTTTTTTATAATTACCATCGAGAACATGAATCGGTTGGTAAGAGGATGTTTTAGCTTAGTCAGTGGTCTCGAGTTCGAGCCCTGGGTATGCAGTTGTGTTAAGTACTCAGAGGGAAAGCTTTACCGCTCATAGAGATCCTACCCGACTCGAACAGGATTGCCTCATGTGGAGGATTATTACACCAAAAAAAACTTTTTTTTATAATTGCTAAATTTATCAGAAATATTTTAATTACTATTGCAAAAAGAAAAGCTTTGCCTGCAAAAATTTCGTAAGTCATATCACTCATACTTTTGGATCAACTCATCAAAGTACTGAATTAGTACTGATTTATGTAAACATAGATCTCAATAGAGACACAGTTTTGCTCACATAAACAAAGAGAAAGCCCTTCGCCCCTGAAGAGCAACCCTAGTAGAGAGCATACCAAAGAGCGTCGCAACCCCCCCTCGTCGGGGTTCTCTCACTACTACAAAAATAACATACTACAACGGCCATTCCACGACGGTTGTATGGGAACCGTTGTGGAAAGTGACGCGGTGACATTTTTTAAATTATTTGCATAACAAACAACGACGGTTGTGTGGGAACCGTCGTGAAAAGTACATACAACGACGGTTCCCATACAACCGTCGTTGAAAAGTCCAGGAAAATTAAAAAAAAAAGAAAAAATCAACTTTTTAACGACGGTTGTAGAACAACCGTCGTAGAAAGTGGCCAGAAAATGGAAGGGGTGCAGGAAGTGGGGTGCAGAGGCATAAAGGTTTCTAAAAATTTTAGGGGGTGTAAAGAGAAAACAGGTGTCAGTGCAGGAGTAAAAACGGGATCTACGACGGTTCCCTGGATAACCGTCGTAGAATGAAAAAAAGAAAAAAGAAAAAAAGAAAAAAAGCAAATAACAAAGAATGAAAAAAGGGGGGGAGGAATGGGCCGGTTCCCATTCTCTCACTCACTTTCTCATCCTCTCATTTTTAGGGTTTATTTAGGGGAAAATGTTGGAGGTAGCCAGGGAGAGGGAGGCCATGACGGTGGAGAGAAGGAAGGGCTGAGGGGCGGTGCAGCATGGCAGGGGGTCGCGAGCAGTGGTTCGTGTGACAGAGAGGGAGGAGGATGGCCGCAGCTTGCGCGGCCGCGACGGCGGCTGACGGAGAAGGGGTGGCTGCGTTGTGGCCATTTCGTGGCCGCGATTGTGATGCGTTGACGGCTGCGGAGGGTGACGACAGCGGGTGAGCGTCATGGTGGTGACGCTGGAGGTGGCGTCGTTCCGGCGCGGTAAGGAAACGAGCAAGGGCTCGCGCGGTGGTGGTTGCGGAGGACGGTGGAGTCTCGGAAAACGAGGGGGGATGGCCACGAACAGCATCACGGCGCGCACAACAGCGGCCGGAGACGGACAAGGATGGTGGAGCGCCGGCGAGACCAGTGGGTTCGCCAACGGCTTCTCCTTTGCCACTGTTTTTTGTTTATTTTTTTTACTTTGTTTCTTTCTAATTTCTTCCCCTTGATCTATGGTTTTTTTCTGTGACCTTTCTGACTTTGGTTTTATGACAGGGAGGAGATGAGGAGAGGAATGGCCAGGAACATGGTGGTGGAATGGCCGCGGCTGCAACCCAAGAGGATGGTTCAGATCCCTTTTCTTTTACCTCTTGTCTATTCATTTTCTTTTAAAAGAGATGGTGAGTGGAGACTGCCCCCTCTGCATGCGCGAGGTTCACCTTCATTCAACTTGCTTCTAATTCTTTTTCGTAAAAATAGCCACTGTCTTGTTATTGATAGAGTCTTTTGCGTGTGTCAGGTGGATATGCTTGCAGAGAGGAATAAGAGTTACCGCGCAATCAAGTTTGTTGATATAAGCTCAGATGATTACTCTCCAGAGGACAATCAAGGCCTCGATTATGAAACTGTTAGTCTCTATCTACTAGCCTATGCCAATATTATCTTCTCATCTTTTCCCCTGTTTTTGTAAATTTTCTTTCTAAATCAAACCAAACATTATGTGATGAACTCCAATAGATCCTTCTCTGTTGTTCTTTGGTTAGTTAACTTAATGACAATTTTCTTTTATAATTAATTTTGAGTGATGATTAACTGTATTCAACTTGTTGATATTTTTAATGTATTTATTTTTTAGATTCTTACTATATGATGACATGTTTTTCACAATTAATGTGTTGATTGATAGGTGTTACATTGTACATAGATATGTGAACTTGTGAAGTTTCAGGTGTCTCTTGCATTTGTGGCACACAAGTTCTCATGAGCAAGAGGTTGGCCTCTCTTCCAAACCAATGACATGGTTATTAATAGGATGAAGTTGTGAAGTTATCACCCTATGCTCGTTCCATCAGAGATGTAGAGGATGAAGAACTCTGGAGTTTTTTCTATGGGATGTCCCCTTGGCAGGTAATTTGATAAACTCGCTTGCTTTGGCATACTGAATTTTCTTCAATCTAGTGCAACCAAGAAGAATGATTTAATCGATTTTCCTTTACAGTTTATACTGATGGTTGCTGCAAGTTCAGTGGGAGAGGAGCTCTTCTACAGGGTTGCTGTTCAGGAGCTTCTGTGCCTGGTTTTGATTGTATCTGCCAAGAAATGGCTGGGCAATAGTTTTGGATAACGTTAAAATTAGGAACAATGAAACATATATTTTGAGTTTGAGCTATCTATAATGAATAATTTTGAAATGATGTTGGTTAAGTTAAGATGAATTAGATGTCTACTGTCTAACCTGAAAGAACATGATAGCTGATAAAAAGAATCTGAAATTCCATTTCCCCACAGATTGTGATTAGCTGATTAGCTTAAATGCAAATTATGATAAGCTTTAGTATGTTCCCTTTATAGAAGTCAGATTATGGCAAAATCAATGTTCAGAATTTGACTCTTTGACACAACATCAAGGTGTAAGCACTGTAGAGTGTAGATAGTGAGGTTATGCCCCTAAATTAATTAATATTGCCATGTGGTGTGTCTTGACTTGACTTTGGTTTTCATTTTTTCCCTAATTTAGCCTATTATTTATAAGCTAAGCACTGAAAGTAAATGTTACATGTGGAGGGTTTATAAGCTTGGGCTTGACCACTTTATGGATTTACCTATTGAACATATTTGATAAGAATTGACTCTATTGAATGTCTTACATGTGGAGGGTTGCATATATGTTACTGGTGAGAGAAATTTGTTGATTAATCACGAGGTAAAGTTGTTGCTAAGTTAATACTGTGTTAATAGCTCTTTATATGAATTTAGTTAATTAGCCATTATTTTGTAGATAATCGACTGAACTGTGCAAAATTAGAATTTTTTGCAGTGTTTACTTTAAGCTGCTGAGGGATTCTTTGCTTTGCTTTTGGTGTCTCATGGAAACAGGGAGATGCTGTGATGAAAGCTAAATTTTGTGGTATGAACGCTTTAGTGGATCCCCGAGCAGAATTAAGGCAAAAGGGAAGCATTATTATATAATATGGCAAACATTTGTTTGAGATTGATACGAAGTACGTTCCAATCAAGCCTATTACTATTATTTATTTTTGAATTAGCCTAATAATATTATAGAAATACTTTTCCCTATTTCAAAGCTTAGAAAATATTCTTTTTGAAATAATTGTTTAGTTGTTAATTTGGCACGTTATTCAATATACATACTAGATATGACACTATAATATTTAATTGTTTCTCCTATTTTTCATGAGTATGACAAGAATGATCATTTCGTTTTGTATACATGCAGGGGCTTATGAACATGTGTTGTATTTTTCATTGTTCATATAGAATCATATTAGTTGGTAAAAGTGAGTGATGACTAAGTTCCTCTTAATTAGCTGCTTAAATAGTTCTTAGCATTTGATAATGCCAATAATGTAATTCAATCTATATATTGCTTGTGTTAATAAAATTGATGACCCGGTCTCATGGCATGTTTATTTTCTTCATGTACATATATGAATTTTGTGGCCGTCTTTGACTGCAGTAGTGTATATAATTTTGCAAAATATGAATTTGTGTTTGGAATGGAATGGCTACGTGACAGACAAATAATATTCTTGCTCCCATTATCACGCATGGCATATTCTTGCTCCCGTGTCGTGAAAACTGACTTACAACGACGGTTGTGGTCAAAACCATCATTAAAAGTGGCAAAATAAAGTCTCCAAGCAGGCCTTTTAACGACGGTTAGTATAGGAACCGTCGTGGAAAGTCAGAAACCACGACGGTTCCTTTACTAACCGTCGTTAAAATGCTACCAAGCAGCCTTTTTAACGACGGTTAGTACAGGAACCGTCGTCGAAAGTAAAAAATCACGATGGTTCCTATCATAACCGTCGTTAAAAAGGCTGCTTGGAGCCTTGTTTTTTGCCACTTTTAACGACGGTTTCAGTATAACCGTCGTGGTTTCGTATTTATGACGACGTCTATACAACCGTCGTAAAAGGTCCAATTTTTTTACGACGCCCGGATCAACGACGGTTGTACAACCGTCGTAAAAAGCCCTTTTTAAACCGTCGTAAAAGGGTCTTTTTGCACTAGTGTCTTCTCTATTTGTGGGGGTTTTTCTACCCACTTTAGGTGGGTTCTCCTCTCCCATAATAGATGGGTTTATTCTCTCTTATTGTGAGAGCTTTTTTCTCCTCTATTCATCTCTCCCTCCCCCTACCTCCCCTTATGTCATCTCTTTGTTCGTTTTTTTCCTAAGTTGTGATCTCCTATTGTTTGGAAGCTTAGCTTTGTTTGTGTGTGATATAATATGATTTTTATAATGGTTACAGCAGAGCTGACTGAAAAGAGAAACGAAAAAATAAGTAGCAAAGGAAAACAACTCCCATTACTTAGATTATCAGTTTAGGTTTTTTATTTTTTCTTTCTATTTACTTTGTTGATTTGGTTTTATCGATATATGAGCGAGAATACTTGTTATTGTAAGGTTTATTTGTTTAGCATTGTAATATCGTTCCATTCTTTTGTGTTCTCTAGCTGTAGATGTCGTACATTTGTCCTTTGGGCATAATGAATCATTATCTTTGACCAAAAAAATAAAAAGATATAACCATAATTAAAACTATTTTGTTATTATTAACATCATGGAATAGATTTGCAATCGCAGAGCTAGAAAGTACAAATAAAACTTCATCCCATCACATTCTGTTATATTTTAGTTCTCCCATTGAGCATAGAGTGAGTAAAAACTAAAATGATATATTTGCTTAGTAAAACAATTACATCATTGCTTAATTGTGTGTTGCAACTTATTTAAAAATAAAGTTGTTAAAAAATACGTTTAATTGTCCTTTTCATTCATCTAATTTGAATAATATAGAATTTTGATCCCTTAAATTTTGTTTTCAACCAAACCAAGTGCTTCTATTTTTAAAATTAAGTAAAGTTAGTCCTCCATCAATTTTCTTATATCTAAACCCCCTAAATTATTTCTTTTTACCCAACATAATTATAAATTAAATTAATTAAATCACGTTAAACATTTCTAAACTTATAATTCACCAATTAAAGTATCAAATTTCACCTAAAATAAAAAAAATCCCAAACTTTTACCCTCTTTAAACCCCAACTTCATATCTTACAAATCACTCAAATTTTATTATATTTCTATTTATTTTTATTTTTAAATCTTTAAAACTATTTCATATCTTAATTTTATTATAAACTCCCAAATAGTTGGATAGAATTTGAGGGTTTTATGCGGAAAATGATTGACAAATGGACCATATTTGCTTAATTTTAAAAATAAAGTGATTTGCTTTAGTCGAAAAAACTTGATGGACTTACACATTATCCAAATTAGAGGGACGAAAATTGTAATTACATTAAGAATTTTTTTTGTAAAAAAACTATTATTACAAGGATGTAATAGAGAACTAGATATAATTGAGAAGTACATACCAACTTCCGAAGCTCATAGCTCTCTATCTAATTCCATTTTTATGTGTAATTCCATGCATTTTTATTCATGCGATTTCTCATTTGAAAATTGTTGAAGGGTGATCATTTTGCTGCCCTTTAAGTAAGGGCCTTTCTTGCATACGTTTTTTTTTTTTGCTAAACAAAATTGAATTGAATTAAAACGGGTATAAGAGGTACTCTAACCCATGTAATATAACCAATAGTATCAAAATACAATACACCAAAACATAAATACCAAGTAACTGAATGAAAATCAAAACCCATACTCTAAAACAACGTAAATAGACCTGTGAAAAAAGTAAACAACCTTCACCTATATTTGAATAAACCGAGAAGGAATAGTAAAAATTTGGCACTTCCAAAGTTATACAATTTTGAGAAGCCAGAAACTGAGAAACTAGAATTATAAACTCAAACCAAAGATAACTGAAACATGTAAACCAGAACTATTAAACAGTGGAGAATTCTCTCTAAGTCCATCCAATCTAGTACGCATCAGAATCAATAGAGGCAATAGTAAAACATCAGTAATCCACTAGAAGCAAAGATACCCAAACATAGTAGCCAACAATACCAAAACAGAAAACCAAGACCAAAAGCCAGAACGCGGATTAAAGTACCTCGTAATGCAGGTTAAGATAGACAACAGGTTGCTCTGACCAACAAGAAAATTGATAACCAAACTCAGTATTTTTAGTTTTCAACCATTTCCAAGAACGCAATTTAATCAACTCTAACAATTCAAATGGAGTTAAAAAATTATTAGAAAAATAGCTCTGTGTCTTGCCAACCACAAACTACATAAAACTGATAACCAAAATCACTTACCACCCATACCGTTTTTTCAAGTTACAAGTTGGCAGCCCCACGAACTGCTTAAAATGAGCAGTAAAAGTGACGTGATGAATAGAAGTAAAACCACACCATTTCACACACATCATCCAAATCTGGTAAGCAAATGAAGAATAAAAAAAATAAATGAGAAAAAGTCTCTAAACCGTGATTGCACCATACACAACCTGCACAAGACAGTTGTAAAATTCCCCTCTTGACAAGATTTTATTTTGTTGATATCTTATCTAATAACACCCTCCAAGCAAAACAAGAAATCTTGGAAAGTACAAGAGAGCACCAAATAAATCTATGAAGAGAAATATTAGCAAAGATAGAATCATTTCCAATTAAATGATATGATGTCTTGACTGAATAATAGCCTCTCGGATCAGCTGGCCACCTCCAAGAATCTTCATTGTATGCATTAACGTGAACCGGACTTAAATCTAGTAACAAAAAAGGATAATTGGGATATCTCCCATTCAATTGCATACTTGTTTCCTTTAATCCGGTGAATTTCATTTTCAAAGTCTAGAGGTGAGAAGGCAAGCCCTTCAATTCCCAGTAGAATTTGTTAAAATGGCAGTGAAGCAAATTTGAAGCAATATAAAGGAACTATATATATCAAAAGCTTCAACATGAGATAGTGAAAAAAAAAGGTATTGTAATGCCTATTATCGATCAACAAATTATTAAGCTTGATCTCCATGTCAAAAGTTGTGTTCTTATCATTTCTTTCTTAGATCCAATGTGTTTACCTAGTGTAATTTTATTTAATTCAATCTTTATGGCCTTTGAATAAAAAATTATTTGTATATTAAGAAGTGTTAATCATAATTATATATGGCAACTGGAATCATGGATCATAATTTATGATGAAGAGATTCATATTCATTATATATGGGATCTATTGTAACTGGTCTTGTTTTATATTTAAAAATGGTTGATTCCATAATTTAAATACAATGTTTTGAAAATCAAGTTGATGAAGGTACTGGTTCGGTAACGTCCTAATTCTGTAAACCTATAAATAATGCTCGTTAGAAACATATTCCCAAATTTACAGAATTATTTTTTGCGACATTACCAATATCGCTCACAATCACATCCAAAGCGCTCAAGTAATTCCAACAATTACATAAGCTTATAGCATAAAAATATACCCATGAATTACAATCCAAATGCCACCAAGTGGCTCAACAATATCTAACCAGTAAAGTCCTGAAAATCTCATCATATAACTAAACATTTACAATGAGAGAAACAACAAGGAAATATATATATATGAGGAGGGTTATAATTACACCGGTGTAAGTTACACCAGGTGTTACACCGATAAATATTTTTTTAGTGGATCATTGTATTAAATAATCCACCGTTGGATTGAAAGTTACTATCATATAGATCATATATATAAAATTTTACATTAATCCGAAATTATTTGATATGCCATTGAGATGTCTCAAGATTAACGTTATATATACATTTGAAATATATGAAAAATCCAACCAATTGATTATCAAGTTATTAGTGTCAAAATTTTACGAAATTTGGCACATATAATAACGATGATGAACAAACATAATTCAACGGTTGGATTACTAAAAAACATATTCGATTTGTAGTTATTAGCGATGTAATACTTGGTGTAACTTACACCGGTGTAATTATAACCCTCCTCTATATATATATATATAAATGGGGCAGCCCACTGGTGGACTCCCAATCTCTTCGGTCAAGCATCCAGCTGGGAACTCTGCATATCTAAGATCAAACCACAAATGTGTGGTGAAACTTATGTCCCAGTGATTGCAACAATGCAAGCAATGTAGGAAAAACAGGTAGATGCAATGCAACAACTAGTTTGCATTATCATTCATAAGTTGGCTTCATAATATTTACATAACAATGCATATAATCAACAACTAGGGGTCTTATCACTTTTTGAGGCTAGATCTGAGTTTAGACTACAAGGAACGTCTTCCTTAGGGACTTATAACTCGTTGTTACTGGGGTCTGAAACCCGAGTCTTTATGCATGATTACTGGGGCCGAGACCCATATTCATTATTGTAGATTACTGGGGACCGAAACCCAAATTTCCTTTTCACAATTACTGGGGGCCGAATCCCAAATGTATTCGTCATCCACATAATTAATTAACAGCTTCTCTTCTTGGACTCTCTCTTCTTTCTCTCTCTAAGAGGTTAGAGCTTGGGGGAAAATGAAAGGGAATGAGCCCTATCGTTCAAGCGAAAATATTAGCAGAAAATTATCCCATTTTGTCTGATATTTTTGCTCAAGCGAAACTGCTCTTGCTTGAGCGAAAATTTCACAGAAAGGAACCTCTAAATTTCCATTTCTACTTGCTCAAGCGAACCATTTCTTGCTTGAGCGAAAAAGGGACAGAGTTATGCCCTTTTTAACAGTTTTAAACCCTTATTAACCCAATTCCTTTTCTCAATACATCTTCTTATCATAAGTCCACTTGTGAAGGTGTATTTAGAATCCCTCCCTTATTTCCTCACTTCTATAGGCTTAAATTCTCATATCCTAGCTTGATTTCTTCTAAGTTCAATTATAATTCATGTTTGAGACCCAACCCTTTGATCTCTCCCTTAACACTCTCTCTAACACCCTAAACTAGCTCCTTCATTTCCCAACCTTCTTTCTTGACAGGACCCTTAACTTATGATTTTTATTATACTTTCTTAAACCCTAATTTTTGGGATGTTACAGGTTCATGATTCATTGATTCAACTATGGTCGAATCAGTGGTAATTATATATATTTCTTTAATATTATATAATATTTTAAGTAACAATATAATATAACACAATCATGAAAAAAGAAAATTGATATATAAAGTTATAAATTAACATAATAATTTATATAAATACTAGATATGTGTGTATAATTTTTAAGTATATACATTTTTATTTATCTTAAAAATATTTAGATTAAATAAAAATTAAAAAATTAAAACATTTTGATTTTTTTTTAAAGAAAACTAGTTCAAACTAGTTTCAACACCATTTTTTTATCGATTTTCTATTGGTTTCGTTTTTTTAGAGTTAAATGGATCGGCCAAACCAGTTGGTCCAATCCAATTTTCATAACTATGTATATGTAATCTCCTCATGAGATAGTGAAAATTGTTAGGCCCTGACGCCCTATTTAGGGTGATTTGTGAGTTTTTAATTTTCAATTTTTAAAAATTTTAAATCAAGTTTTTAAAACTCAAAACCAAAAATTGAAAAACTTCTTTTTGTAGTTATCAAAACTGACATTTTGAAAACTTTTTCAGTTTAATTTTGGTTATGAGTTTATGAAAACTTGATTCAAATATTTAAAAATTAAAAACTGAAAACTCGCAACCACTCCGAACGAATCATTAGTTTGTCTTCGAGTTTCATCCTTTCATGTCATCACAATTCAGGTCATCTATATTAGTATATTTACACATATGCTAATAGCCTACCATGTATAACGGTTTTTCTAACTTGTGCAATGTGCATTGCAACACATTGCACATGATAATAAGTAAAAAATGAAAAGATTTTATTGAAAAATGTAACGTTTCATATTATCAATGCATTGAATGTTATAATAATTATAATTATAATTATAATTTTTTATAAAAACCTTTTTATTTTTTATTTATTAAGTTGTGCAACATTACACATATTAGACAATTAGTATATTATACAATAGCCCTTTGTCCTCAGTTGGTTACAACTACTTCTTTCAACTCTTCAAATTATTAAATTTGAAGTAGTACACATACAGTGTAGAAAAGTGGGGCCAGTATAGCATCGATTTTGATTAACCCCTAGCAAATACACTTCATAAGTCAACATTAAATAAGTTTATAATGTTATGAATCCTTAAAATATTTAATAATTTAATAGTAATATAACAGCTAATTAAACTATTGTTTGTTGAGAGTTGGTAATGTGTGAAAGCAAAAAGATTTCCAATAAAATATTACAGAGGGAACAAGTGCAAACGCAAATGTCTAGTTGACTGACAGACCAAAGCTTGCACTTGCATCCTGCAGGCCCAGAGTCACCACTATAGTTGTTGTTGACGATGATGCACACATATCACCTACCTTCTAGAATTCACTACTGTCACAATTTTTTTAAAAAAAATATTAACAATTACAACCACGTACATTATCCAACTCGAGACCCTTAATAATAGATTGAGTTTTTAGAAGAAACAATGATAAATATGTTAAAAAATAAATGTTAACAAATATTTTCAAGACATTAATTTAGTAATTAAAAATAATTTTTTAAGTTATACTACTCAATATATAAAATGTTATATTCTTTTAATAAATATTTTTATTTTTAAATTAGTCAGTGTTAACACTAATTAACAATTTTTTAAAAAAATAGTTATTGACATTCTTTTTTTATTTCAATCATGTCTAGGACTTGTCGAGTATCCCCACCACTTTAATTATTATTAAAATAGAGTTAAAACTTTATAAACTTTCTTTCTTTTTGGACATTCTCAAGCATTGTCATTCTTTTTAAGCAGCCAGAATAGTTCAATTGCATCCTAGATTTCTCACTGTATTTCTTTAACTATACTTAGATTAGATTATACGCCAGTAGACTCCTAAATCGCAATCTATCCATCGCATATATATAATTAAATATTTATTTGGAGGTCGTTAGCATGTATATATCCTTTTCGTATTAATTTATATTTTCTGACTAAAATATTGAAAAAATTAAATGATGACACATTAATCATATCATTATTATATTTCTAAAATAATATATTTGCTTCTTAGAAATTCAAAACGAAAGCAATTTACATAGTATTACATGTGTAACTCTCTGGCAAATGACAGGAGTGAAAAAGTTCAAAAGATATCAACAGCTACAAGGAATGATCAGAGGACCTGGTCCCACAAAACCAGTATCAAACACAAACAATCATTGAAGAGAGAACATTTTTACCAAGAGAAGCATGTTTCCATAATCATTGCCAAAAACAAAATTGATACCAATTAAGCACACATATTAATATGTAATTATTAATTTTATTTTTATAGAAATAAATTTTAACTTTCTATTCTATCCTTTTTATTTCTTTATATTATTAAAATAAAAATAAAATAATATAATTATTATTGCATTATGCTATTAAATAAAAAAAATTCACAATAAACAATTAATTAAATCATTAACTAACTACACTAATTTCCTTTTCACCAATACTGAAAATAACACAAGTATCCGACATATACATAATCAACAGTCAATTTCACCAATCCACAAGCTTACAGTCTGTTTGGAATGCACAGAAAAGCTTAATTAAATATATTTTCAATCTCTAAAAATACTATGTAGTAAATTAAAAAAAAAAAAGGCATGTATACACAGAATCCAAAAATTTCTCTTTTTTATTGATACATTTTTATTTGTTTTTTTTTCAATTATGTACATTTCATTATCCCCGCCATAAATCCTACCTATAAAAAATATTTATATAAGGAAACAAAACCCCCCAAAAATAAAAATTATGAGGAAAAAAGAAAAAGGGAAAAAAAATCAGAAGGAAGCAATATCAGTGTAATCATGTTGATAAATCTGAGAAACACCAGAAGCAACCCAAAGGCGTTGATTATAATCGTCCATCAGATCATATGGTACGAAGTGGGTCCTACAAAGTGGACACGTTTTCTGATCGTGATCCATCCAACGGTCCACACACGCCCTGTGGAAAAAGTGCTTGCAATTCGCCATACACCTGATTTCTTCCTCTTCCGAGAATTCGCTCAGACACACCGCGCACCCTGCCTCCGCCGGCGACGAAGCTCCGGCGAGGTCGCCGAACTTGATGACGGGGAGATATTCGCGGATTAGGAGCGCTGACAGGGTGGGGACTCGGGGGTGAGATTCCGACGAGGAGGCGGCGCCGGAGACGGCGATAACGTCGGTGTCGAGGAGGTCGGAGAGGTGGAGGAGGTGGAAGAGGGAGAAGACGAGGGAGCGGAGAAAGGCGAGGAAGGAGAGAAGGTAGAGGAACACGTTTGGGACCAAAACTTCAGGGTACCCTACGGGGAACCCCATAGAGAACAAGATACAGAGAGAAGAAGAAGAAAAGAGAAAGAATGTGTTTGGAGATTGGAGATTGGAGATTGGAGTGAGGGTGTGGTGATGGATTATATAATGGTGGCGCTACAAAGGTGATAGAGTCACCGACTGTGATGTTGGAAGTGAACAATGACCAATGGGAGATGACGTGGGTAGTAAGGCCGGTGGAAGTACAACACTTGCATAAATTTCATTCGTTCACGCGCTCCATTACACTTTATAAATTACAAGTCACTTTTAAATACACAAATTAAGAAAAAAAATATTGATTTTTAAATATTATCATAACATTTTAAATTTATTCCTAATCAAAGTTAAATATTACTGCTAGTTAAGTTTAGCATCATTACTACAAAACTCCAAAGGTAATAAGCTTCAAAAAATGATTTGACACGTATATAAAAGTTATTAATTACATTAATTAAAATCTCAGAATTAGAAATTATTAATGACTATTAATAATAAATATGAAAAATAATAATATTACTAAAATTTTATATAGGATTTTAATTAGAAAAGGAGGGAATGTATATATGTATACAATATAATATAATAAACCAACTTTTAGGGTCACCTGATCAGATATTTAAATATATATGACTAAAAATCACTTTTTCAATATAATTTTAATACTTATAAAATAATCAAATTTTAAGGTTTAAAACTTTTTTCATTTACATCCTTTCAAAATTTATTTTTTTAAAGTATAATGATAAGTAAAAATTTTGTCATATAACAAATATTAATTTGACAAAATTTTAATTTATCACATCACCAATAATTTTTTAAAAAAAAATATTTAAAAAATACAAATAAAAAAAATTTATAAAAATCAAAATTAAAACTAATTTATTTTATAAGGATAAAAAATATATTTTACTCATTTTTTAAATTCCATGGATGTAGGTATATGAATTAAAAAATAAAACTAATAACATACTTTTATGTAAAATTTTATTTTTAATATATTTTATAGTTTTTATTAAGTAATAATTATTAAAATAATATTTAATTTTAAAAAATATAGATATATAAAAGCAAAATTTTTACAACATGGCGATTCATTACCAAAACTTTTGTATTAATTTTGATTTGATTTCGATGTATTTAAAATCAATCAGTCATAAATCTTATGATATACATATGTGATAAAAAAAAGTAATAAAGCATTTTTAAATTAACAACAAACATGTATGAATTTCATTTTTTTTTACCATTTAGCTTTTTTAAAATTTTATTTTAAAAAGTACACTCTTTATTTGGTGTTTTCAAGAGAATAAATTTTAATTTTTGTTTCATAAATATTGAAATAATAATGTATTGACTTATCATTGGTGTAATGGGGTTGTTAGCGGTTTATGTAAATATATTTGTGGAGGTTTAATAATTTTTTAGTTTCTATAAAATATTCGAGTTTTGATTTTTATCCCTAAAATTTTTTTTTTATTTCTTCCTTATAAAATATTTAAGCTATTTTTTAGTCTTCGGTATTTAATCTACTTAAGAAGTATACTGATACATTATAAAATCTAACCGGAGTTCGCGATGGTGGAGGAACTGGATCAGAATTAAAAAAGAGGGATTCTAGTTGTAAGATATCTAATGAAACCTGTAACATCCTAAAAATTGTAGGACAAATAAAATAAAAGAAAAGGAAGAAATAATAATATTATTATTTTAATAGTACTAATTAATTAAATAAAAGAAATAAATAATAGTGTAGTAATATTAGTATTTTTATTAATAATGTTATTTCTAATTAAAAGAGGATAAGTGGGTTGAGAGTGGGCCCAGCCCAATTAGGCATTTAAGTAAGGATGGGTTACCAATTCACCCTAATCCTTATTTTTCAAAACGTCAGAGAGAAAAACGCTAAGGAAGGGAGAGACGACGTCTCAAGAGGAAGTTGCTGCAGAGTGATCATCAAGAAAGAGTCTTCTTGGTTGTTCGATCTTCACTTCAAGGTACGGTGGGGGAGAGGGTGCTGCTTGTATGTGCATGTGGGGGTGTTTGGGTAGTTCTAAGACTTTAATTCGATTTGATATATGTATATGTTGAGTATAGTATGATGAAAACTGTTGATTGATGACTGATTTTATAGATCTTGATGAATTCTTGAATGAAAATAGCGAAAATAGCGAAATAGGTAAATAAGGGTTTGATGATTTGGGGTTTTGATGGATTAAATGTATAATATGTGGAAAGATTGGTGCTTTTACTGAGTTTAGTCGATATAAACGTATATGAATGATGTTTTAACAAAGAGGATTGATTAGAGATTGAATAGAGAGGTTTAAAAGTGGTAGAAGTCGCGAGAACTGCGATCTGCGTCGCGGGTAATCGATTACAGAGGTCTGTAATCGATTACCAGGGATTTCTGGGCAGCCTGAAGTGTTGTTTGCTTGCAGGTAATCGATTACAGAGATGTTGTAATCGATTACCAGGGGGTTTGCTTGCAGGTAATCGATTACAGAGATGCTGTAATCGATTGCCAGAGTGTGTGCTTGCAGGTAATCGATTGCAGAGGGTGTGTAATTGATTACCGGAGGCTTTGCTTGCAGGTAATCGATTACTGGAGGCTGGTAATCGATTACCAGTGTGGATTTTGGGATCTTAGTGCTTGATGATGATTGTTATACTTTGATTTTGGTGTGACTATGAAGATATGATTATACCCTTGATGAATAGATGTCTATTATGATAATGATGATGATGTATATAACCTTACGATGGGTGTGATTTGATGTTTATATAATGATGCATTGAACATGCGATGAGTATTTGATTATGATGATGATGATTGATGATGCTTATATGATGATGATGATGTATTTAATCTTATGATGTTGATTATGCCTTGAGCATGTGAGATGTGGTACTTGAGATGCACAAGCCCAGAGTGGGGTGGAGTGCAACTCAGGGAGGTGTTGTACTTGAGATGCACAAGCCCAGAGTGGGGTGGAGTGCAACTCAGGGAGGTGTTGTACTTGAGATGCACAAGCCTAGAGTGGGGTGAAGTGCAACTCAGGGAGGTGAACTGCGCGCGCGGACCCACTAGAAGGGGGTGCAAAGACCATGATGGGAGACATTCTCCATACAAGCCTAGAGTGGGGTGATATACAACTTACCGGCCTGTGTGGTGTTTAACGGTAGGGCCATCATTGGTGACAACTAGGGAGATTGATGAGGTGCGCCCATTGTGCGGAGTTCCAAGTCATGATCCTTGGGATGATGTTGATGATGTTTTGGGTGTGCATAATGATAGATGAATATGCATTGTATTTAATGATGATATTGAATGGTATTACGATGTTGTGAGTATTATTGATGATATGAATAGTATGTGTTGAGTGTAAAGAATGTGTTTTGATGATTTGTAAAGTGCGATTCATATAACTGTGTTGAGGTAATTGATTTGATGATTAAAAGATGTAAGATGATATGAGTTTGTTATTACTTGATGAGAATGATGATTGTATGTGGGTGAGGATAGGGTAGCCCCCTATGTGTATGTATGGGTTGGTATTATTTTCCTCACCGTTACACTGTGGTTAATTTTACAGGTGATGATGATGACACGACTGGTGTCGAGTATTGATTGAAGGGAGTGTCACTCTGATACTTGTGACATCAGGCCATATTATTGGGTTTTAAATTTATGTTTCTATTAGAAAGAGATTTTGTAAACTGTTTTAAGTGCCTTACATGGCCAGTAGGATATTTTGATGTTGATACTTGAGATTCCGCTGCTTTAAGTATTTTGAAAACCGTTGGCTTCTATTTCCATTTCAAATAAGTTGACCTTGAAATAAATGACATTTTAAACAATGAGAAATGTGAACCTTTTTACCCGTTGTGGGACACGACTTCTCCTATATTTCGATTTCTTGATTATATAAGAGTTTGGGGTGGAAGGGTGTCACAAAACCGTCGTTGGAATTGAGATTTCATTCAAAGAGAAACATATCAAATATATGAGAGTGTTACCCTCTTTAAACTCATTCATAGAGTCAAATTCCATGCCCGACTTGAACTGAAATTATTTGTACATTTCATTTTTCCTATATATCATAAACAATCTCTGAATGAGTCCAAAGATGCTAGCAAGGTTGTATAATGTGTTAGGGTGCTGCTCATATGATTATTGACCGTGATGGGCATTAAACACGTCCGCATTTAATAGTAAAATCAACAACAGAGACTAAAAAATAACTTAAATATTTTATAAAGTTAAAATAAAAAAATTACAAAGATAAAATCAAAATTCAGATATTTTATAGAGACTAAAAAAATATTTGACCCTTGGTTGATTAAAAGATTCACCGTATATTATTGCTTGGATACATAACCGGCCGAAAGGGCAAAGGAGAAGTTAATTTCTACAAAATTGCATTTGACACCCTTATTAAAGTACTTTGTTATAATTATATTATATTATATTATATTATATTATATTATATATATATGGTTTTGTTTTGGGTGTTTCATTCCGTGAGTGGAACATTGATCAGTGTTCCCCACACACGCATATATATATATATATATATCCAATCGTAATATTGAAAATTTTTATTATTTTAATAAACACATAAAATTTTATAAATTTAAAATTTTTTAATATTTTATCAAATCACTTCAATTTAACGTACAATATATTTTTTAACATATAAATAAATTTTTATTTTAAGAATTCATACATATGAATATTTAATTGATCTAAAATTTGGTGTGTATAATTATCATATTAACATTACATATTCAAGATTTATTAAATTTACATTCTAATAAAAATTATTAAACGTAATAACTTTGTCAGACGTTACTCCGGAGTAAGTTGATCCTCTCTGTCTCTCTCTCTCACACATATATATAAGGATAAATTCAAGCGCAAATACATATAGATTTGTTGGTTTTCAACAATATCTAATTGAAGATTCTATATTTCCCCTTAAGCAAGGTCTCAGGTTCGAGTCTTGTGGATGGAAAAAATTCCCGCTGGGACCTCCACCCTGATGTGGATGCTCCCGACTCTGTCTCCTGTGGAGGATATCTTTGGTTAAAAAAAAAAATTGAAGATTCTATTTACGTGTTCTATATTACCGTTAGATGAGATGAGTACGAGAAACTAGGTTGGTTTTGGTTTCTGTGAGAAGTGCGTGTGGACTTGTGTGTTTACTTTTACTACTAATAAAATATTGCACAAGTCCCACGTGGGTCAATAGAGAAAGCGTGTGGAAGTATCATCGTCATCATCATCTTCTATTCTGAGTGATCCTAGATACATAATTCATATAAAGAGCTAGCACGAGAACGATCAATGATTATGAAGAGCTTATATATAAACAATTCACGTCCTATATATCTTTAAGATAAACATACTTTGCTATGTAACTTTGCGAGAATATATTATAACTATAAGCCTATATATACTAATTAAAAGAGAATACAGATTACAGATTCGAGACCAAATGCATGTTTTAATTTAAAGTCATGTGTTTTCATAGGTACCCTCTAGAGGCTTTTGTTATTTAGCTACACTGCTACAGTTTTTTTATTCTTGAGATAACATAAAATAACGATGCATGCTTAGTTGCTTACCATCAATTTAATTTCTATCATTTTCGAATTGAACTATATTTACCGTTTTATTTCTGCTTCAACAATATATGGCTGTTGACCATCAGAAGAATTCCATGAGGAATCACATAGTCTACATCTTAGCTATTGAAAAATAGATCTTGTATCAATTTTAGTGTTGTCTTTTAGTACAATTTATAATATGACATTCTCTTCCTACTACTACTTTTATAATAAATTATTGGTTCGGTGTCCAAACCATACAATCACAAAGAAAGAGAAACGAAAATTAAAGTTAAAAAAGATTTTGGTAATTCATTAAATCTTATAATATAATAAGCTTAATGAAGTTAATAATAAATGAAAGGTTATACCTTCATTAAATGATATGATATCACGTTATTGAATATTTATATAAAAATTTTTGATAATTCATTAAATCTAATAATTTTTTTAAAAGGTGTTAAACACTTAATCGAGAATAGCAAAATGGACTATAAGAAAATCGATTTTTAGCGACGACCACTACAACGGGAAAATCGTCGTTACAATGCAATTAGCGACGAATTAGCGATGACCATAAAAACGTTGTTAAAATGCCCGTTGTTAATACCATATCGACGAGCAAAAATAGTCATCGTTATGTAGCGTCTGCTTGCCCGACGCTAAAGTCGTCGCAAAGTGAAAAGGTCAAAGACTGTCATTAAGCCGTCACATCGTAGTGACGGCCTAGGCCATCAATAGAATTTATATTATTTTTTAAAATTATAACTAGTGATGGTCATTGTCGTCGCTAATGATAATATTAAATTTTTTAATTGAATTTAGGATTTTATATTTAATTTTATTTTAATTTACGGATTTACGGTTGAATTATTATAGAAATTCAATTTTTTATTTATTTTATAAATTTATATCACATTTGTTAACTATCTAAAATATAAGAAAAATAATAAATACTATATAAAAACACTCATATATAAAAATATATAATTATATAAACAGTATATATTCAAAGTGTATAAAAATATAAAACAATAAAATAATCACGGCTGACGGTGATGATGTTGCCGTGATGGTGGGCCCTGATCCTCATCCTCATCCACGGGTTGGTCATCCAGGTCGCCATCGTAGTGCGGGTGCAACTAAGTCTGACAGTAGCTGGTAGAACCACCTGCACTACGGGCATCCAGCACTAACTGCAACTGTTGTCGAATGGTGCTTGGCTGTTGTAGGTGCCGGTGACCGGAGCTGGACGGCGGCGACAGGAGGGAGGAGGCGGTTTAGAGTTGTTTGAAGGT
The DNA here is from genome assembly GCA_026901365.1 of Sesbania bispinosa. Lineage (NCBI taxonomy): Eukaryota > Viridiplantae > Streptophyta > Magnoliopsida > Fabales > Fabaceae > Sesbania > Sesbania bispinosa. The sequence goes on from QLOH01000842.1 coordinate 101,002, forward strand.
TTGGATCAGTGAAAAAGAAAAAAAAAAGTGAAGGGAGAGGGTTTGGGATAGTAGGGAAGGGAATAAGAGAGGGGGAGAGGGAGAGGGAGAGGGAGAGGGAGAAGGAGGGAGAAATTAACAATAAATGGTCGGAGGGAGGAGGGAGGAGGAACGAGGAAGAAGAAAGGGTTTTGTAGCGCATAAGGTTTAAACGTAGCTAAGGTCGTCGTTACGTTAAAAATTTTCTCTGACCCGCCAAATTTAATTTTTGATTAAAAACGTAGCCGCTACGTTTATTTTTTTAATTTTCAGAAAAAAATAATTAGTGTTTTGAGCGTAACGAGGGCTATGTTGTCGCTACAGTGCGAAATGTAGCGACAGTCAGGCCGTCACAACGTATCAATTGCACAATTGCACGTTGAGCTACGCATTTAATGTTGTAGAGATAACGTAGAGACAACCTATATAGTCGTCACTAGTAGCGACGATGCATGGCCATCGCTACATTTTCGCGTTTAATTCAACGCATTTTGTAGTGTTTATTTGAACTAAACTCGTGCAACGTAATATATGTGTTTTCATCACTATATATATATATATATATATATATATAGTTTTGGTTTACCACTATCACTATAGATTTTATATATTGCTTGTAGTTTTAAATGTAATTATTTTTAGGAAAATGTTAACGACTGCCCTAAGGGCACTGGTTAAAGAAGCAAAATAGTAAAATTTTTATTGGACTGTGCTAGGGGTGTTCAACACCCAGTCTGTGATCCATTTGGCCCGTCCCAACTCGTCCTCCTCAGGCCGGGTCTGTTCCTGTCCTACAAGAAAGAATAGAGTCAAATCGGGTCTTATTTATGTTGACCCGACACCGGGTTGAGGACGGGTTCGGGTTAACCTCCGGGTTACCCAACCCGTCCTTTATATATAAATATAATATTTATTACTCATAACTTTCTATTAAGTCCTAACCTTATTTTTTTCTTTTTAAATAGGTTTTTTTAGTCTATGTTTTTTTACCTTTAAAAATACATTTTATACGTAAAATTATATAGTGATATAATATTATTCTTATTTTAATAATGTCCCAAAAGTCAAAAATATTGCATACATTAAGAGAAAATTTATTGTATGTAATATATTTACTAAATTTATGAACTATTTTCTTTTGAACATTGTTATATAATCATTTTATGTATATTTAGCTTATACATCGAGTCAACCCGATCATGTTCTACTCTGACCCGGTCTGACTTGGACTGATCATACATCGGGGTCAGGTCCATAAAATTGGCCCCATAAAAAATTATGGTCGGGTTAGAGCCATGTAAACTCGTCCCATGCATAAACACCCCTAGACTGTGCAGTGTTTAATGCTATATATGTGTAATAAATGTTGTGATTCTAATAAATTAAAAGATCTACTATATATATAGTTCCTTAAAGCCACTTCAGAAACTTATATTTATATTTAGTGTGAAAAGTCGTCATCTATAATTTGAAAAAAGTTATAATTTCGTAGATTGTTATGTCTCAGAGAATTTTAATTTTAATACATTATATTTATAATTCTGATTGTATTCATTTTTTTCTAATGCATATTAACTTATTCGGTTATATTCTCTTATACCACATATATATTCTCACCTTATTTGAATTCTCAATATCAACACCCAGACTTGTAATTAATTAAAAACTAGCTTGGTCAAGAATGTTTCCAATGAACAATGGTGCATTAATTCAAGATTTATAATGTTTGATTTAAAATGTGTTAGTATTAAAATGTAATTAATTCATTTTTTAATATTAAAAATAGTTTCATTGAGGAATTAGAATTTAAATTTTACCAACTTCAATGCTAAATCAATTAAACACACACTTAACCCAATCACAGGTTAAACGTTCAACTTGTTCAAAAATAATTTAACTCAATGATATATACGTGTGATCGGGGCAACATATACTCCCTCACCATATACTCCCTCCGTTCCTTTTTATCTGTCATTTTAGAGTCTAAAATTTATTTCTAAATAACTGTCATTTTCACATACCAATGCAACAATAAATGCTATTTTTCCAACTTTACTCTCTTCCAAAATTACTATTAAATAGTGAGGTATTTATTGCATATGACTAGAAATGGTGGAAAACTTTAAATGTTTTAATGAGAGAGAAAGGGTATATTTGTAAACAATGGATCTAAAAAGACACACTTATTGCATTCCTCAATCCATGTGCAAAAACCTTAAACGACAGATAAAAAGGAACGGGGGAGTATAAATTACTCTCTTCAGTCCTATTTATAAGACAACGTTTGACTTTTTTCCATGGTCCTATTTATAAGATAAAGTGTACAAATCTAGAAGCATTTATTGTTTTTTTTTCATATTTGTCCTTGTTGATCATTAAATGTCTTGAGGTGACACAAGTACCATGGTACTGAAATTTAATTTAAATAGGGGTAAACTTGTAATCTTACATGATAGTTTTCTTAAAAAGTACTATATATTTGTCAAATTTTGTCTTATAATAGTACCGAAGGGAGTATTCTTTTCCTTCGTCTTCCAGCTTAATCATTTTCAATCCTACCTTGATTGGTGGATCATGATGAAACTGATTAATTATAAATCTCTTGACCAGTACATAATGAGTCAATTAATAATTAGTTTGAAGGAAAAGAAAACCATGTAATAGTATAATGTTCTTTTTTCTTTTGGTGATGAAACCCTGTATAACCAATCACGAGAAAAATGCACGAACAATTCAAGTGGTACATAATTACATAATCCCCCTAAGAAAGCACTCGCTCTCTCTCATAATCTGGTACAGTGATATTTTAATAAAATAAAGTTTTTTTTCACAGTACTATTTCCTTCGTTGCTATTTAATTACCTATTTGGATAAAAAACACATATTTAATGAATTTAATAACTATATATTGTAAGTGTAAAATTATTTTACACAATCGTTCAATAATGTATTAATACATTATTTAATGAGTTTAAAAGGTATGAGGTGTCGTATTCTTTAAATTATGTGGCAACACATCATTGTATATATGTCTGTGTAAAATTGTTTTACACTGACCGTGCATAGTAATTAAACTCTATTAAGAAATGTAATTGTTATTGTTGTTTTCATGGAAATAAATTTTGAACTTTTTATTTTACCATTTATTTCTCTTAGTAGTACTATTGAATCTCATTAATTTTCAATAGTGGGTCAACATAGAGATAAAATGAAGAAAGATGTAATTATTACCGCGCATTGGATTTGTAAATAGACCATTAAATAGGAAAGAAGGTAATGATCATAGTTTATACAATTAATAATTTCCATAAGATGTATAAATTATTTTAAAAGACAATTAATATGTTCCAAAGGGAGTAACGTGTGTGCACTCATTCACTCTTCCTCTTAATGATTTTTTGAATTTTCTCTCCTCTCATTAAAGGTTGAATTCCACACACTACTTGCAAGAGTGAGATTCCCATCTCAATCATTATTACTAATATTCTCTCTCCCTATTTAAATTTTTAAATACTAATAAATGTTAATTCTAAAATTTAAAATTATTAAGATTCAAAATCTTGTCATATCATTTTTTTATTCCAATCCTTATTTTTAATATAAAACTTTATTCTTATCATTAAGATTTTAATTAATTTAATTACATCTTATTATAAAATAAAAAAGTAAATTAGATTTCAATAATAAAATATAATTCACTATTTTGTTATGAATAATTAAGATATGGTGGATGTCCATCGAATTTAATTTAATTTGATATACCTATTTCCTTTAATTAATAAAAGGAATGATCTTGAAAATACATTGTATTGTAGGTTACTTAGGGTATGTTTGTGAGTTGAGATTTTTAGGGAACGAGAGAAAAGGGGAATGTTTATTGGAAGTCCTTCCCCCTTGTGTTTGGGAGTTTGATTCTCTCAAATGCATTTTATAAAGTCTTCTCCTACTCTACCCCCCTCCACTTCCTCAGTCTCCAATCTTTCCTTTTTCTCCCCTTTAAACTCACAAACGCACCCTAGTTTCTTTTATTAACTCTAATTTACTTCTATAAATACATCTTATGTGAATAGAATATAACACGACAACTCTTGGTCTCTTAAACTCTCTTGTCTTATTTTTACTCTCCACTTCTTATATATTCTAGCATAGCATTATTAATTATCTTCATAACATTGTTATAATTTAATATATATCTAAAATTAATTCTAATTTTTTTAATTATTAATTTATTATAAATTTAGTTTTAATTATATAAAATATATCTTTATTCGTGTTTTATGCGAGTTAATATACTTAGTTTAATTTTCATGATATAGAAAAAGAGAAAAATGATTGTGCACACAAACGGTTAATCACAACCCTTGATTTATGGTAAGTTTGTTGACTTTACTGATTAATGTTTTAAAAGTCAGCTAAATAAAGAATCATGATTAAACGTCAGTGTAAAACTCTTTTACACTGTCAGTGCATACTAATTAAACTCATAGAAAAAAGGAAAGTTATAAAATAAAAAGTTTCTTGAATGGCCACGAAGGTAGAGAACTAAACTACAATTAACATTCTCAAGACTTCGCCAAGATTATTCCAAGGACAAGGACCCCAAGAGTTATGAAAATATTTTTTTAAGAACTTCTCTAATTAAAGGGCAAAGTAAACAATGAGAAAGAAGTAAGAAGTTTTTTCTTTTGTAATTATGAACCTGTTAAACAGACAAGTAATAAAAATGCCTTGTATATTATTTAATTACTACGATTTATTAGCAATGTATCCAGTCCTAATATTTAAACAAAAAAATTGAAAAGAAATGTTTCCCTATCATTTCTTTTAGTTTATATAATATGGTCCCTAACGTAAAGGTTTTTTCAACCCTTTTATTTATAAATATAAGAATAAAATTTGAACAATTAATCTAATTCATAAACTATATTTATTGGTAACTATTTGTGAACCATGAATGTGTCCCATCAGTTAGCTAAATAGAAGCAACTGATTGATGAAAGGTTGGTCTGTATAGAGAATTTTCAAACTTTTCCTTATAATGTATTGACTTTAAGTGGCAACGAGATTATTTCTTATTTTCTTAATTTTAGGTAGAAAAATAAAAAAATTAATATTCAATTGATGGTTTATTGAAACCATGCCGTTGAGTGGAATTTTCCAAGATCCAATAATTAAACTACTAGCTAGCGACGTACGTAGCTCTAGCTCTAAGGTTTGACTATAAAGTATGAACTATGAAGCATTTCATATGATCCAGCCATACGTACACTTCAAAAAGGCTTGTTTGGTTTACGAAGATTTACGAAAACATTTTATGTTTCTATTTCTTGTTTTTATTCTGTTTTCTGTTTTCTGAAATTTTATAAAGGAAAAACTGGAAATGCTGTAAACAGCAAATTTTTGTTTCCAGCGTTTCCAGTTTTTCCTTTGTAAAATTTCAGGAAACACGAAACACAAAATTGAAACAGGAAACGAAAATGCAAAATAAACAGGCCCTAAGTAATTTGAGAGGCTTTTCATTTTCTACACAATTAAGCACTTATTGAGTACGTCAAGAAAATTTAAGTCAATTGAAAACCCATATATGTTGCTTGTAGCAGTGAACTAGACTAAAAGGTATAATATTTCTGTACCGAAAAAAAAAAAAGGTATAATATTTTTCATCCAACTAAGAATATGTTTGGTTTAGCATTAAAACGTGATAAACTCGCATTTTAAACGCTAAATATAGTTGCATCGAAAAATCCAAATTTGAGTTTAATCAATTTCAATGCCAAACCAAACACACAATAAATATCGATCATTGTGTAGTGTCAATTCCATTACCTAATTAAAATGACGCCCCATCATGTAATGTAGAAATTCCTAATCAATTTCTGTTTTTCCCCTGAAGCGTGATCACAATAAAGAAAATCCCCACAATTTATCTTTATTATATTAAACTTTGAGAATACTAGGCAATTCCCCAACTCAAAAGGACCTACTTTCATATTTATACTACGATTATTTTCTATCAAAATCACGTTAGAAACGTGTATCCAGATTAATTATTAGTGTTAAGTAATGAGGGGAGCCTGAAATTACCTGGAGATCTCCAACATAGGGCCAAGGAACAAACCATACAAATGAGCTACACACTAAATCCAACTCAAAACCTTAAGACAATTAGGTTTATAGGTCTTGTCACTTATATATTGTTCTCCGGGTTCATTTCTATCTAATATGAGACCAATACTTGATATCCCAACAATCCTCCCCTCAACTGTGAGTCCAAGGGTGAAGCCAGAAACCAAGTGTAAGTGGGGCCAATTAATATTATAATTTCTCTTAGATTTAATTATGTTTTTTATCCCCCAAAATATCGCGTTTTTCTTATTTTGTCCCTCACTTTTATTTTTTTTCCAAAGTGATAATTTAAAAATGATTTTTCCCCAAATGACCCCTCTGATTTTTTTTACCATAAAATACTGATGTGACATCGAAAACAGAGGAACCATTTGAAAAAATCACAATATTTTAGGGGATTAGTATGGTAATCTTAATATTTTATAGGGACTAGTTTTGAAATCATGATCTTTTTTAGAGACCATATGGGGAAATACACATGCATGAATAGTGTACATAAATAGTGTAAGTAATTTAAAAAATTTATGAATACACATGCATAAATAGTGTAAGTAATTTAAAAAATTTATGAACTATTTTAATTATTATTTTCTTTTTACTGTTTATTTTATATTATTTATTTTCATTATTTAACTATTTATTTTTATTTTAATACGATATTTTATCACTAAAATATTAATAAGAATTTAAAAATTATAATAAAATATGGAATTATAATTACAAAATATTGTAGTTCTTTTATAGAAAATAAAAATAGAATTATATAAAAAATCTATGTAAACATGTCTTTTATGTTATTTTATATTAATCAACTATTTCAACCAAACACTTTTAATTGAATAAATTACCTTATCAGTTACTAATTAACTTATCAACTAGCTAACTTGATCTTCCCCAAGGGGTTGGTCGAGTAGAGCAAGACAATGTCTTGTATCTGACAGGTCGCAGATTCGAACCCCCAATCGCTCCCTTGGGGTGAGGTAAAATATAAGTACCTCTATAAGTACTGATTTTTGAGCCCGAAAGCTTTCCCTATCTTGGTCTAGGGCACCATCCCCTCACCCTAAATGTATTACTTCACCAAAAAAAACTAGCTAATTTTATCAAACATAGCATAATATCTCCTTAGCTTCTAACTGGACTTTCATTCAATATATATATATATATATATATATCAGGGGCGAAGCCAGGATCTTAAGTTGGGGGGCCAAATAAAGTTGAAGTGTGAGTCAGCCTATAAAATATTATTGCTAAATAAATAAAGTTGTTAAAAGGATAAAATGACTATATAAAATAAAACCAAAGAAAAAAATAAATTCAAAGTAACTAAAAGGTTAGACTATAAAAGAGCTTTGCGTTCCTTAATGTCACGAAATCCATATATAATTGAATCCACACTAAACTTCTTGGCAATTTCTCTCTCAATAAAGAATAAAGATGATTAGCTCTGCGTGCCACTTACAAATCAATCTTCAATGTTCTCCGTGACTCTGTTGTAGTTGAGCAGTTAACAATTGTTGAATTGTGTGCGGCTTTACATGTAGTGCGTAGGAGAGTCATCTTTATTGTTTTATACTATTTTTAGCCAACAAATTTCAATATCCTAAACTATATTTTATTGATTTTTTTTACAATTCAAATTCAAATTCTGGTAGATTCTATTTTTTTCTATTCTAATTTTAATCCCTGTTTCTTAATTTAAATTTAAATTCAAATCCTTCTTTAAGTTTGGATTATATACTGAATTCTGTTTTTTAATGATAATTTTTTTAACACTAATCCTTATTTTTACAATTCAAATTCAAATCCCGATTGATTCTATTTTTTCCTATTCCAATATTAATCCCTATTTCTTAATTTAAATTTAAAATATTATCCTCATCATTTAAATTTATATATTAGTATAGATACTATTTTTAATCAACCAATTTCAATACCCCAATTAACTATATTTTATTGGTGTACTATATATATATATGTATATATATATATATATTAGTATAAATACTTTTATATAATTATTTAAATATATTTATATATATATATGTAAAAAAAAGAAGTTGAGACTTGAGGGGGCCATGGCCCCCCTTCGTCCCCAAAGCCCCCCGCCCCTGATATATATATATATATATGTATATATATATGTATGTATGTATGTACTTTAAAAAAATAGTCCTTGAATAGCTCTATCATGAGTTCATTCATCTAGTACTCCTCATCATGTGAGTCCATTTATCTAGTACTCCCCCTCAAGCGGAAGTTTTTTATCACGAGTATTCCATGGTAGGCATTAGAACTCGATCATTACTGCCAATGCTCTCTTCACATTTGCACCATCGTTGGCTTACATCAATGGGACACGCCGCCTAGCCTCTACATAGCGAGGGGAGTCTAAACCACCGGAGAGACCTCCAACATAGAGTCAAAGAGCAAATCACACAAATGAGCTAGATACCACATCCAACTCAAAATCTTAAGGCGTTACGGGTCTTGCCACTTATATATTGCTCTCCTCTTGCTCCTTTCTATTCAATATAACACTAATATTACTGTCTCAACCATTAGTAATGTTAGTTGGGATTGACAATTATAAAATTTTAAATGAAACCAAACACTAACTTCAACACAAGAAAAAAAAGAGTAATTTGGCAATCAAATTGGTTCGTGACTCTTTGGTCAATTATAACGGAATCGTGTTATTTAACTCCAAAAATTTTAAGATGGAATAAATCTTTGAGTTGGTTAAAGTAATATTAGATCTTGGACTTGGATGAAACCAAGATGGAAGAGTTTAAAGTCGGTTTGATTTTTAAAAACAAAAATTAAAAAACTCATTTGACAACAGTCTAGAAAACTGTGATTATATTTTAGTTTTTAAAAACTAAAAATTCTAACCTACTTTTCGATGTTTTGAAATATTGTTTTTTATTTTTTTCTATTTTTATATTAAAAAATTTCTGTAAATGAATAATTTTATTTATAAAAAATAGTTTTTAAAAAGAATTTTTATAAAACAATTTTTAAAAATTAAAAAACAGAAATGAAACATGCTCTTAATTACTCCCTTCGTTCCTTATTATAAGACCCTCTCAACCGTTTCACACAGTTTAAGAAAAGTTAGTTAATGTATTGATTTTAAAAAAAAATAACAGCATTCCAAATATACCCCTATTTAAAAGTCACTATATTTTAGAGACATTAATTGTGATATCATGGAAGACTCAAAAAGTCACTTTCCAATGGTCTAGTTAGACATGTAGGTAAAACTTCATTAATTATTCACACTTATCAATACATGAGAAATAAAAAGAGTTGAATATTAATGAAGGGTAAGTATGGAAAAAATTATTGTTTTACCTAAAAAATTTACAAAGGGTCTTATATTAAGGGACATCCAATTCTTTTAGAAGCGGTCTTATAAATAGGGAGGGAGGGAGTATTATTTTTTTTCTAATTGATATTTAAATCACGTTGACTGGATCAAATGTCTTTCAGTTTAGTTTAGGTTGTTTGCTTTCAATTTCGTTGTTTTGTATCTTCTTGTTTGCTTATGTGGAGGAAAGCTTTCTGGGTTGTATTTTGCTTAGATAGATTAGGAATCTTTTAATGTGCTGGGAATTTTCCTAAACATATATGCATGTGTACTGTGTAAGGGTTTAAGTATACGCACCCTTTTACTCAATTTAGTAATAATATTTTTTTTATAAAAACTTTAAAAAAATCTATGATTGTGATAAACAAACCTTATTATGTTTGGTGAAAATAGGGAAATAGAGAGAAATAGAGAGAAGAAAAGTGGGAATGGGAGAAATAGGAAAAGTTAGGGAAACAGAGAGAAAAGAAGTGATGAGAAGAGAAGTGGGAAGGAGAGAAATAGGAAAGAGAGAAATGAAGAGAAATAGGTTGTTGTGTGTGAGAGAAATATGTATGAAATGAAGAGAAATATGTTGTTTGGTATGGGAGAAAAAATATGAAAAATCAATTATTAAAAAAATCGATTTTTTTTAAATTAAAGAATCGATTATGAGACATTAAAAATCGATTTTTTATGATAGTGAGTAACATAAAAATCGATTATTTATGACATTGCGTAACATGATAATCGATTATGTATACATAAAAATCGATTATCACCTACCCACTTCTTATTTCTCTCCATTTCACTATGACATTAAAGAGAAATGAACAGTGTAATCATCTCCCCTCATTTCCACCCATTTCCCTCCTCACCAAACACACCATTTCTCCCCACTTCCATCCCCCCTTCTCCACCAAACAGGGGAACTTTCCTCCATTTCTTCCCACTTCCCTCCTCCTCCTCCACCAAACAGGAGAACTTTCTCCATTTCTTCCCACTTCCCTCCTCCTACCCCCACTTCACCTCCACCAAACACAACATTAATAGGTTGAGGCTTGTGCTAGCCAGGTAGCAATTTTCTAGACATTTATAACTATTGTAGCCAGTCAAGTAATAAAGTCAGGAAGGAGTACATGCTTGATTCTCCTTAAATAAGTGGTACATGTTTGGTTCAAGTGGCACATGTTTGTTTTCCCTTAGGAAAGGTCTCGGATTCGAGCCTCATGGATAGAAAAAATCCCCATTGGGAGAGTTGGTTTCACCAGGATATGGATGTTCCCGGCTCGAGCAGAATTGCCTCTCATGGAGGATACATGTGGTTTACACAAAAAAAAGCAATAAGGTCAGGCCTGAAATCATGGTCAAAGACAAAAAAAAATCTCAACTATGGGTTAAAATAAAAATACATCGAACAATTAATTATATATTATTTGTGTTAGTGCATCCATTTTCACCATTGACGGGGCTAAATGTAACGTCCTAATCCCTAGATTCGAGAATTTAGCTCGTTGGAAGCAAAATCCCCAAATCCCTGAAATTATTTCGCGCCATTTTAAATATCGAATACATCCATCACATAATTGTTTAAGCCGCCAACGATAACTTGAACAAATACGAAAGTGAATGAAGTACATAATCGCCTCAAGGCTACAATCATCCTATATACAACAATAAGCTGAGGATACCCCCATACATGTGTCCTGACAGCGAATAAATAAAGAACTACATGTACAGTCATATCCTCTCAAAAGAATATAAATTCATACATCCAAGTCTAAACATTAACCAAAAGGGCTACACTTGCCCACAACAAAATACCGGTAAGCTTCTCCCAGCTTCTGGCTCAAGGGCCCGTGCGTGGAGGTACCTGCACATCTAAAATGTATCCACGAAACGTGTGGTGAGACGGATATCTCAGTGAATTTAACTATGCAGGATGCAGTGTAGGGAGACAAATCAAGGATATGCAACAGTTTATGTAACATAGTTCAAACAAGTCAAACAATTTCAATTCTCAACTCTATGTACACATAACCTGCTTTACCCGGCAGTCGGGGTCTTTCCACTAATTCTAGGGTTAGAACTGAGCTCAGACTACAAGGAACGTCTTTCTTGGGGACGTATCCCACCACTTATTCTGGACCAAAGTCAAGTTTTCATACATATTCTGGGCCGAAGCCAAACATTCTTGTTCTGGGCCGAAGCCAACTTTCTGGGCCAAAGCCAAACTCATTTTAGTTTTATTCTGGACCGAAGTCAAGCTTGATTAGTTAGGGTTTGGTGGCCATATATAGCCAAATTCATTTTCTAGCTTCCAAAAATGAGTATGGAGTATAAAACAAACTGAAATATAAGCTTAAATCATGGATGGAAGGTAATGGCATTCAAACCCTAATTTACAATCTCCAACAATTGCCAAACCCAATCAACAATTAAGAGCAATCAAAAGAGAAAGGAAATACAATCAACAACAACATATAAATCAGAGAAAGGAAGAAGGAAGTAGGGTTCATGCCATAGCACACATGGGAGTGAGTGTGTGAGTTATACTCACCTCAAAGGAAGCTTGAGGAGATGAGAAGAAGGTTGGCGAAAGGTTGGGTGGAGAGGTATTGGCCTTGATTCCTTATGTGGAGCTCCAATGATGTGCCCTCTCTCTAGAATCTCTCTATCTCTCTCTAAGAATAAAAAGGAGAAGAAAAGAAGAGTGTTCAATTCGATGCCCTAATTAAGGCTTTTAATCTTGAAAGTGGGTTCTCGCTTGAGCGAGAGGTGCGGGGTAAAACTTTTCCTTCACATTCTCGCTTAAGCAAGAGGCTTCTCGCTTGGGCGAGAACGGACTAGAATTTACCCCCTCTCTAGAAGATTCTCGCTTGGGCGAGACCCTCTCGCTCAAGCGAAAATTGTCCAGAGAGCCTACCAAAACTGCCCTGTATCTCGCTTAAGCGAGCTGCTCTCGCTCAAGCGAGATATGCAGAAACTTGTTTTTCACATTTTTGCTGCATAACTCGCTCAAGCGAGGTATGCTCGCTTTATACCTCGCTTGGGCGAGAATGCTGAACTTCCAAACTTAGTTTTTATTCTAGTTCTTTCTTCTTATATCATTTTTACCCTTTACTTAATATCATTCTTAAAAATCATTATCCTATTCTCTTAATTAGTATTAATTATCGGTATGTTACATTAAATATATATAAAATAAATTATAAACTTATTAAAATTTAATCATTAATTTTTCAATCAATTTCACAATTAATTCTATAAAATGTAGATCTCACTTTTAAAAATTCAAATCCAATAAAATTACAATCGTCTGATCTATTACAAAAGGTTTAAGTGAACGGCGTTTTTACTAAATTAAATGCAACAACATCAACTGGTCATTTCATTACATTTAAGACTTTTTTTAAGCAAAATGGAATTGATTAAAAAGAAGTTTTTTTTCTTACCATTTCAGCTAGCTGAAAGTTAAAAATAGTAACTGAAACCATTTCAGCCGTGTTTGAGAAGATAGCTTTTTTGGGTAACTACAAGTTTTTCTTAAAAAATTACTTGAGGTAGCTTTTTTTAAAAAAAAACTCAAATTTTCAGCTACTAGCTGAAAATTAATTACAAGTTTAGCCCTCAACCACCCCCACTTATCATTATTTAATAATTAATGTTGTCTTTAAATATCATTTTACCATTTTCAACTAGTTTTATCAAACACATCCAATAACTCAACTTTCAACTAGTTTTAAACTTTCAAGTAGCTTTTCAGCTAGTTTTACTGAACACACTAATTAATTCAGGTCAGTGCTTCACTTTGATAAGAAGAAAAGTGAGGGTCCAAATCAAACTCTTCAGTCTTGCATAACATTGGTATTTATATAAAGAAAACAAAAGGGAACATGATTTCCATGTAGATTTATGGTAGTTTCTGATTTTGAAACCTGGCCTACCTTGTGAAATGTCATTTGATGTAATGGCTTCAACACTGTTGACCATATATGAAAAGAAAGATTTAGATAAGGGGGGATTAACCTTAACGTTACACAAATAGGAAGAGCTAGAGGGGACCAAGTCATCAGGGTTGGACATGTCCATTTCTAAAGACAAAGAGAAATCAAAAGGCAAGAAAATATGGACCATAGGGTTAGGAAAACATCATCGATCCTGATGAAAATGAAAGTGGCTTAAATGGGTGCACCATAATACAGGAATCATATATATGAGATCAAGTGATAACGTACTAACATTATTCCAGGTTTAATTGGAATGCCTAGCTCTGTGCCTGGCCATGCCAAGACATAATGGCCCAATGGTTGGCACCATATTTCAAGGCTATGGTTTAATTATTCCCTATAACTTTTTCAATAGTGCCAATTCCTACATATATATACTGACACCAAATTGAACTGAAAAACATAGATTATAGGTGAGACATGACTGTTAATGTATGATAAAATTTGCCTTGAAATCTAGAGCAAGTTTAATCATCATTTTTCATCAATTGATAATATTAGTTTAGTGATGCTATCAAGAGAAAAATTATTAAATAAAACTGAAAATATTTATTTTTTAAGTGATTAATTTTACAACAAATATTATTTTTATTTCTAAGCATGTGATGCATGGTTTCAAATTATGATTGTGAAGTTTTCGTGCCCATTTGTTTTAACGTTGACTAAGTGTAAAATTATGGTTTCATATAATTAAATTTAAATCACTTTTGTTCAACGTATTTCGTAAAATGTGCAATCTTCATCTCAACCATTATTTTCTAGAATCAATACTTCGTAATTACATCCATATATGGATATTCTATGTATTGCACAAATATTTATAGATATATATTCCTAAGAAGTTTTATTCTTTTTTTATATGTCTACTTTGGGTTATCTTTTTTAGGTAATTAATTACTATAATTTACAATAAATATATATTTTCATTTCTTAGTGTATGTGATATACATGGTATATAACTATATATGATATTGTGATGTTTTCATCACCACACCATGGCCATAAATATCCTATGTGTAATATATAAGTAAAAGATTCTTCAATAATTATAATGCCAAAAACAAGTAACAATATTCAGGTTAATTGGTTTGTATGGGTTGGAGTTCGTTGTACTCCCTATTAATTATCTTCTTTGTCTATCAAAAAAAAATATTTCGGTTAATTGGAGAGGTTTTAGATGTACATTTGATCAATGAATGTTAATTGTTACATTGATTTATAGTTGAGTAGAATTTATTCTAAAATTAATGGTTGAAAATGAGTGGTGCACATCTTATGAAGCATGTTGAATGAAAGTGATTTAAAATTAAATTTTTGAAATTGATTTTAATTAAACTGTGCCTAACTGGTAACAAAGAACAAGTTTAAATTCTTTACTATCTCTTTAAAAAAATACATGAATTACATACCTGATCGATTAATATTAACGCATATGAGTTTCATTAACCATTACTTCATTTGATTTAAGGCTTTGTCTAGAATATTTCACCTCATGGGGTTTTAACCATAGGATCTAAATGAATGGTCCGGATTAATTACCTGTAACTTGTTGATAAAAAAACTAATAACAATTGTCAATTGATCCTTGTGAATTTCATTAATATAAAATGTATAATTAAATAAATGACTCAGTTCTTTTGTAAATTATTATAATGAGTTGCAGACATGACACGTACGGGAACAGGGAATGAACAAGGATAATTATTTACATGTTTAAATTAGTCATTTTCTTCATGTCCATGACACTGCGGTGGCATGAACGATCACATGTTTGCAAATATTTGCGTATTCTTAAATTATCCAAATTTACTTAATTAATATTTGATGTTGAATCAACTAAACTTTTGAAAGACTTAATCCCGTTCGGGGTGATTGTGAGTTTTTAGCTTATGATTTTTTAAAATTTTAAATCAAATTTTTACAACTGATCAAAACATAAAATTGAAAACTTGCCACAGAAAAGTGATTTTCAATTTTTGGTTTTGAGTTGTAAAAATTTAATTCAAAATTTTTAAAAACTGAAAACTGAAAACTCGAAACCAGCTCGGTAATGGTAATGTGTACAACTTGAAGAAGGAAAAAAGAGGCCCCGTTCAGCAAAATATAAAAGTTTTGTTAACAGGTAAAATTACTTATTATAACAGGTTATTTATGTAAAAAAGTTGGAACATCGGTATTTCACCCAATAATGACAATATGAAAAACCATGATAGCAAGTGAACGAGCATTATACTGCTACACTACAACTTTTGTGGAGATTATCAGCAATAACAGTATTGCAACAGCAGTATATGTACCAAAAACATAGTGGGGGAGGGAGGGGGTCCAAGGGACAGAAGAACAATTATTCAAGCCAAGGTTATCTGAACAAAGACAGGGGTGGGGGGATATGGTTGATCTATGCTAACAAAAGTACAAGGTATATACCCAATGCAGACTGAGATTGTGGGAAGAGTTCTCGAGTTTGATCCCCACTAAACATACTCTTAGAGAGATGTGAGGAGGGCAATGTGACTAAACCCCGAATAGGATTATTGTCCCTAGTATACCTATGGTTAACACAAAAAAAAAATACAAATATATATATATATCCTCCTAAAGAGTTCAATGTACATTATAAATGATCTTTTTTAGATTAACTTCTCAAAATATGTGCAAGAATTTGCGTAAAATCTAATATATATTTGAAAGAAGCCTTCTCTAGATCGATCTCTCTACAAAAGTACATGTATCCTACTAAAGAAATTAATATATATAACTAAGTCAAAGTGGTTAAAGTTCCATGGCAATGTGCAACTGTTCATGCACGTTTTCCTTTTTTTTTACTTATATTTCTTATGTGATCTTTCTTTTTCTATTTCTCAAATATAATAAAAAGAAATATAAAATCTGATGAAAAGAATAAAAAATAAAATTTGTTCTTGATTATAAATATGGTAATAAAGTAATAAAATTAAAATTAAAATATTTTTTATATAAGGTCGTAAATAAATATAAAGAATTTTTCAATATGATTTTATTTTTTAACATTATATATTTAGAATCTTGTATATTAAAAATTATAATGTTAATATTTATATATGTTCAAATTAAAAATACTCCCTCTATTTCAAATGTCATTTAAGATAACCCCAACAGTTGGTCGAGTGGAGCAAGACAGAGTCTCGTATCTGAGATCATTGGGTGAGGTAAAATGTAAGTACATCTGTAAGTGTTCAAAGAGCCCGAAGGCTTTCCCTATCTTGGACTGGGGCACCATCCCCTCACCCTAAATTTCTTTGTACCAAAAAAAATGTCATTTAAGATTTTTTTTCACGAGATTAAGAAACACATAATACTATCCTCTTTGCTTCTTAGAAAAAGAAACACATAATATTAAAAATTATTGGATTGATTATTTGTACAGGGCAGGATTGGGAAAAAAATGTAAAGCTTGATTGATATCCTAAAATGTCAGATAACTTTAAAAAGAATACTTTGGTAAAATATCAGTCAATTTAAAAAGATGAAGTAAATTTCTTAAGATTAGGTGAAATAATTGAAAATAATAATTTGTTTTAAATTATGTGAAATTTCTTTAGTTTGATTTATACTTTTAATTTTAAAAAATTTATACTAAAAATGGTTCAAATATAATTTTTATCTATGATGTTTTCTAAATTAATCCATCCTTTTTATTTTAGTCCTTAAAAATATTAAAATACTTTACTTCTAGTTTTTAAAGTATTCTAAATTCTAATGAGAGGCTAAAAACTCTAATTTTTTTAAATGTAAAGAATTAAAAATGAAAAACATTAAAGAGTAATTTATTTAAAAATTATTTAAAATATTAAAAATATATTTAAACCTCTAATGTTATAATTAATATTAATATTTTATATTCGGTAATAACACACTTATTTATATATAATTATAAATTATATTAAAAGTTTGTATTAAAATTAAAATGAATGAAAATTAAAAATGATGACATTTTTTTAGACAATATATATGGGTGGAATTAGTTGAAAAGATTTCAAGATTAAAGTCATGATAATGTTTGAATGTTTTTTTTATTCCTTTAACTTTATGTGATTATGTCATGTTCATATATGCGTGCATGATTCATTAATAAGGGACTAATGTTGAACATACGTAATTGTCAAGGGACCAATAACGCGTAAAACCAGTATATATGTTTAATCTTTGTCTCCCATTCTCACTTACCATCAAATTAAACATGCACACCCACGTGCTCACCTCATGTATTACCTTATCTCTTCCAATAACTGGGTTGTTAAAATTTCTTTGACTCTTCATTTGGATCTTTTAAAACTGACCAGTCTTTCCATGGTCCTCTTGATCTGCTTAGTCTCTGTCTTAACCCTCTATCATTTTATTGCTTTTGCACTATTTTTTTTTCAGAACCATTCATGATGTTCCAGCTTAACGAGTGGTCTCGAGTTCGAGCCCTGTGTATGTTGTGTTAAATACTCGGAGGGAGAGCTTTGTCGCCCATAGAGGTCCTACCCGGCTCGACAGGTTGCCTCCCATGGAGGATACATGTGGTTTTACACAAAAAAAAAAACCATTCATGATGTGGACTTTAATTTAATCTATTTAATCTTCATTTCATTTTACTGGGTGTTTGATAATTGTCTCTAAGACTCATATATACCCTTTGTTTGGTAATTAGTTAAGAGAAAGTGAAAATATTAGAAAGTGGAAAAATTTTGTATGTGTTTGATTTAATTAAGAGAATGAGAAAAAAATCAAGGAGTGATCGATTTTATTTAATTGTCAAAATTGCCCTTTTGTCTCTTTTGAATTAGCTAGGCCGTTAAGAGCCTCCATAATGGAGCAACTCTCTTTGGGTGCTTCCAAGTTCCAATGGGACCCATTTGTACGCATTAATAATTTTACCTTTTTCATTTCAATATAAGCATTTTTACACATTTTATCTCTACAATCGAGCAACTCTCTTTGGTTGTTTCCAATATTTCTTTAACTATTTTTTTAATTTTTTTATCACTTTTAAAAGTTACTTTATGAAGCAATTAAAGCCCATGAAGCAATTCATGAGAATTGTTTACAATGCTTGAATCCCATGAAATTATACTTCCCTAACTAAATTATTTCCCAAAATTGTGGATGCTCTAAAAATGAGTTTTTATATTTAATTTTGCACATTAACCTAATATATATAAACGTGAGCCAATTTTCTTCACAAGAATGAGATAAATGAATTTTGGTAGGTCCCATGAATTTTTTAAACCATTTCCTCTGATAGTTCACTCATTCCAAACACATGAGTTAGTCTATTTCACCTCTCTTTTTATCTTCTCCAACTTTCTCTTCCCTTAAATATGTTGTTCCAATTAAATAATGGCGTAACATTCCTCTTTGTGAAGTAAAAAAGGTTGATTTCAACAGTGCCTCTAATCTTGGAAGGATTATGGTACCTTGACACTTTGTGGCTAGATAATTTAATAATAAATGTGTAAATAATGACATGTAGTCATTCATTTTTTCTAATTTTGTTGTGTCATCTGAGTTTTTAATTAAAAACCCAATTCGTATAATTTCTTAATATTTAGTGTAACACAATTTCCTAATATGTATTTCCTACCACTCTTAAGGTCATTTTCGATTTTCCAAACCAATGTTTTTAACTTGGACCGATAATTAAATGATGAACACATTGGTTCACGGTTCAATGATTCAATTATGGTTGAACCGTAATTGAATCGGTAATAATTAAATATATATTTTTAAAATTATATGATATTTTAAGTAATAAAATAACATAATATTATAAAGAAATCAAGATATATAATTATAAAAGAACTTATTATTATAAGATAAAAAATTAATAATATTGAATAAATAATAATATTTATGTATAATTTTTAAAAATTAATTCTTATTTATCCCAAAAATATTTTAAATTAAAAAAAATAAAAACTAAAAAATTTAAAATTGTAAAATAAACCAGTCAGTTCGGCCGGTTTCCATTGGTTCTAAAATCAGCCGGTTTTCTAGAGTATGTGAATCAGACATCGGATTGTTTTTCGATTGGACGGTTCAATCGGTTGGTCCGATTTTAATTAATATACCCCGATCAATTGCTTCCTATACGGTTGCCTGTCTCCGAAGCTAATTAACACCCATTCCTTAAATTTTACTTTCCTTTTGTGCTACAGAAATGTTTGATTAATATTAATTGAAATTTTCATGTGAAACCAGAGATGAACCAACCATCTAAATCTCTCCCCTTCGGCTTAAATCCCCAAAGAAACTCCAATTTGCAAACCTATATAGTGTTTTATTAAAGAAAATGTGATATATTGGTATGTTATTTTGATAACCATTTGTAACTGTAATTAATTTTTTCTTTAAAATTGAAATATAAATGATGGTAATGGTGATGACAAAATTAGAAAAGTGGAGCTTTCTTCCTCTAACGGATGCAGACCCAATACTTTTGTAGGCCTAAAACAAATTATAAAATAGGGGCATATTCATAATAGATAAGAGGTCTCACATAACATATCTATTTTAAAAGATTAGAAATATATTTTTATCAAATGAAAGTTAAGTTAAATTGAGAAAATCATTTTTAACATATATATTTTAAAGTTATTGAAATATACATTTTTTATGTTAAATATTATTAATTTTAATATATAAGATATATACCTATAAAAAATTTGAGGCCTTGTTAATAGAGAGACCTAAAGCCATTGCTTTATAAGTAGCCTCCCCTTGGGCCAGCTATCTAAAGATCCATCTAATGTTTTTCCTTTGTTTAATATCATGCACTCATTTGAAATTTAGGGATTATTATTGTTATTATTATTGCAATTTTTTTGTCAATTGGTTTAAGCTAAGTGTGTTTGGGCTGAAGTAACCTGATGAGCTTAAATTTGAGCATTTCTCTTCCCATTCCTTTTTTTTAATATTTTAATTCTCTAAGTAACCAATTTGAGCGTAGATTTGTAGTCCGTTTGGTTTACAGTTGACAGGAATTGATTTGAGTAGAATTGATTTTGGTAGAGTTGATTTTCTGTTTGGCTACCTAATTGCAAAAATTGGGTTGACAGAAATTGATTTTGTTTGAATGAGATAAAGTAAAATCACTTTTGAATATAAAATTACTAAAATGGGTTTACTATTATTTTATTAGATAAATAGAAGTGGATAAATTTATATATAAATATAAATGACAGGGTTAGGAAGGTAAATTGGCTCAACGTGGTTTGGCAAAAGTAAAATGAAAACCAATTCTGATAAACCACGTTATAAGCCTCTCAAAATTGGTTTACTGTTTCGGACAAATTTACCCAAACAACATTGATAAATTTGCTAACCACGTTCCAATTCTCCAAACCCCGTTTCAATGCCCGAAAATCTTAACCAAACGGGCTCTTGAGCATTTCTTTTCCATTCTTCATTTACTATATATATAAAATCCTTCCACCTCCTTGCCACATGTCACGTTTTGGTTAAATTTTTTCCCTCCAATTTTCCTCTCTCTTTGTTCTTTGTTCTTTTTCTCTCTCTTTTATTTAACATTTTATATTTCACAAACAATTTTTTCCCTCACAAAAACATCACATCATCCTAAATGGGTATCCTTTTGTATTGTTTTTTTAATGAATCATAGGTATTCTTCACGGGAAGTAGTCTTAATCATTTCGTTTTTTTTTCCATTTATTTTTTTATCTCACTTTCATTTTTCCATTATGCTATTAAAATATTTTCTTTTATTATTCGATTTTATTACTATCTTTTTTTATAAAAGAAGTTTTTTCACGAATTACGGGTATTTTCCACGGAATACAGTCATGTTCCTACCATTTTATTTTTTTTCCAAAATAATATCACTTCATCCTTTTTACATTTTTTTAATTTTTTTGTCAAAATCATATATCCATTTATTTAGCTTCTATTATATTGTTTTTATGAATCATAAGTATCTCCCACAGGATGTAGTCTTAATCCTTTCATTTTCTTTTTTCTTTTATTTTTATCTCACTTTTCATTTACTTTTTTTATTATGATATTAAAATATTTTTTGTCATTATTTGTTTTAAGTATTATGCTTCTTTCTAAAAGAAGTTTTTTATAAACTGTGGGTATTCTCCACGGGAGACACTCATGTTCCTACCATTTTATTTTTCTCCCGAAAACATCACATCATCCTTTTTACATTCTTATTATTTTTTTTGTCAAAATTATATCTTTATTTATTTAGCTTCTATTGTAGTGTTTTTTATGAATCATAGGTATCCTCCACGGGAGGCAGTCTTAGTCTCGTCGTTTTCTTTTTTCTTTTATTTTTTTATCTCACTTTAATTTTCTTTTTTATTATGATATTAAAATATTTTCCGTCATTATTCGTTTTTATTAATATGTTTCTTTATAAAAAAAAAGTTTTCTTATAAACTGCGGGCATTCTCCAAAGGAGACATTCCTGTTCCTACCATTTTATTTTTTCTCCCAAAAATATCACATCATCCTTTTTACATTGTTTTTTTTGTCAAAATTATATCTCCAATTATTTAGCTTCTATTGTAGTGTTTTTTATGAATCATAGGTATCCTCCACGGGAGACAGTCTTTGTCATATCGTTTTCTTTTTCCTTTTATTTTTTTATCTCACATTAATTTTCTTTTTTTTATTATGAATTAAAATATTTTATGTCATTATTCGTTTTTATTAATATGTTTCTTTATAAAAAGAAGTTTTCTTATGAACTGCGGGTATTCTCTACGGGAGATTGTCCTGTTCCTAACATTTTATTTTTTTTCTCCCAAAAACATCACATTATTCTTTTAACATTCTTTTTATTTTTTTTGTCAATTTTATATTTCCATTTATTTAGCTTCTATTGTAGTGTTTTTTATGAATTATAGGTATCCTCCACAAGAGGCAGTCTTAATCCTGTCGTTTTCTTTTTACTTTTATTTTTATCTCACTTTCATTTTCTTTTTTTATTATGATATTAAAATATTTTCTCTCATTAATTATTTGTTTTTATTAATATGTTTCATTATAAAAGAAACTTTTTATGAACTGTGGATATTCTCCATGGGAGACAACCTCGTTCCTACCATTTTATCTATTCTATTTACTCTATATTAAAATTGTTCCCACCGTACATGTGTCTTGTTTTCAAACTTCCATTTTTTGGTTTTTTTATTCTCAAATATACTCTATATCAAAATTGTTCCCACAATACATGTGTTCTGTTTTCAAACTTCCATTTTTTTTTTTTTGTTTTTCATTTTCAATTTAGTAATGCAATGAATAACATGTGTTCTCCACGGAAGAGTTAAGCTTTTGTTGTTTTCTTTTAATTATATCGCACTTTTGTTTTCTTTTTTTATTATATTAAATAATTTTAACCAATTATTCGTTCTTATAATTTGTTTTATTATAAGAGTAATTTTTTTAATGAGCCGCGGGAGACAGTCTTGCTCTTATAATTTTTTTCTTTTTTTCTTATACATTAATTTTCTTTTTATTATTATATTAAATCTTATTCCATTAATGGCCCCATGGACATAAACTATCATTAAAGATTACTTTTTGTGGTAAACAATTATTTGCACCCCACATTTTTTAATCACACCACCCTTCTTAAAAAGTTTCTTATCTTGATTTGGAAATTTGATTCCTGAATACATATATTACTTTTATTCTAGAAATTAAATTTTTGAAATAAAATTATGAATTATATTCCTGAAATTCAATTTCTAGAATTGAAAAAGAAATCAGATATTAGAAACAAAAATTTTCCGTTTCCAAATTGCAATCTCATCTCCTTTTATATTGTAGTTCAGAATTGAAATTTAGAGATGGAATGAATTCTGGAAATTGAATTTCTCCAAGTAAAAAAAATAAGGGTATTTTAATAATATATTAAAAAAAGGGGTTGTATGGAGTACTTAGCATAAAGGAGTGTTGTGAGTAGTATAGTTCCTTTTTTTGGGCTAACTAAGAGCCCAGGACAACAATTTCGGGGCATTTGCTATTCTCACATTTCTTTTTGTTATTCCCACCCCCATTTATATTTAAAAAATTCCTTCCCTAACTACCCCCCACCTCTTCTCCTTCCCATTCTCTTCACCACCACCTCATCCTCACTCATAGCCACCACCGCTCCAACCCCTTCCCCCTCCTTCTTCCTCTCTTCTCCCACTACACGTTTGGAAACAATTTTTTGTATAAAAAAACGGTTTCTAGACATACGTGTCTGTGAGTCAATTTTTCATTTGGCTCACTGACACATGAGTTCGAAAGCCATTTTTCCCAATTTTTTTGCCTTACGGACATGGGTGTCAGGAAGACATTTTCGGACACACATGTCCATAGGCCAATTTTTAGTTTAGCTTCCAAATAAACGTGTTTGTAAATGGCTTTTGACACATGTCGGGAAGCCATTTTTTTTGAAAAAAAAAGCCTTCGGATACATTTACCCGTAAGCCAAATGAAAAATTGGCTTACTCACACATTTCCAGAAGCCATTATTTTGCGAAAATGGCCTCCAGATATGGGGTGGGAGAAGATGGAGAGGGGTTGCAATGGGTGAAGGTGATGGTGGCTGTGGGTGGGGGTAGGGGTGGTGGTGAATGGGAATGAGAAGTGGAAGGGGAATAAGTGGGTTAGTTAGGGAAATATCTTTTATAAAAAAACGTATGGGGTGGGAAAAGTAATGGCCCAACTTCGGCTCGGGACAATCCACACACGTCTTTTTTCCTAACTACGCCCACCCCTTCTTGTCTCCCCCATCCCCACTGTAACCCACTCACTCCCTTCCTCTTCTCCCCATCTACATCTTTTCAGAGAATTTTTTAAAAAAACCAAAAAAAAGAGAAGAAAATGTGTGGGGAAAGGCAAAAATAAGGGTGGGAAAAGCAGTTCCCTCCACACTCCATGGTTAACGAATTGGCCGATGGTCCAAAACTCCCAAAATCTAAAAAAAAACTATCAAAGAAAAGGCAGAAAGCGTTGCGCTGTTGCCATCTTGGGGTGCTTCCTCCCTCTATGGGAGAGCTCTTCTCCCTTTATTGGAGGACTTTTTCTATCCATTTTAGGTGGGTTATCTCCTCTCGGTAAGAGTTTTTTTTCCATTCCCACTGTCATCTCTTTTCTCATCCACCACTTTCACATTCTCCTATTTTCTATCTTTTCAATATCCTTTATCTGTCATCTTTGTTCTTTCTTTCCCCTCATTTTCCCCAGGGTTTTGCTTTCACTATTGTCACCTACTGTCCCGTTTTAATGGGACTAAGATTTCCCATCTAAAATGTCCATTGATCTTCCTTATTCACGGTTCCAGCAGAGTTGGATAGCCAAGGAAAGGAAAAAAAGGAAAGCGGCCAAGAAGAAAATGGTAATTAAATATGTAATATTTAGTTGGAAACGAGCAGATCAATTTTTGCAACAAGACCGACTGGGTGAAGAATAAGGGTATACTTGTTTTATTTTAATATGTTTTATTTTTTTTATCCTATGTATTTTGAGCAAGCGCGTTATGTTTTGTAATGTTTATTAGTTTAAGTATTGTAGAATAGCTCCTATGAATTTATTGTCCATGTAAGTGCCGTTAGGTTGCCCTTTGGACTTTTAATCTAATATGCTTTGACAAAAAAGCTTAAAATACTGCTCAATCAAAAAAGAAAAACCCTAAAATACATTGTGGGTGAATTTTGATGTTTCTTGTAAGAGAATGAGAAATTGCAAGTCAGCTTTCAATTATAGTGATTAGGGGTGACAAAGTGGGCTAGGCCCGACAGAACAACTTGCTTAACCCGCAAAAAATGGTGGGGTGGGTTCGGTTCCCCCAAACCGCCAAACCCGCCAACTTGGTGGGCCAATGGGCGGCCTCGACAAATTTAGCATTTTTTTAAAATATTTACTATTCTTTGTATTTAATATCTAATTATAATTATTTTACAATGTTTTGAAAATCAGACTAATAATTGAACTGGTGAAACCACTGATTCATGGTTCAATGGTTCAACCACGATCGAACAGTGGTCGAACCGATATTAATTAATTATATATTTTTTAATATTATATAATATTTTAATTAATAAAATAATTCAAAATTATAAGAAATTAAGATATATAAAGTTATAAATTAGTATAAATAATCTTATTATAAGGTTTATAAGACAAAAACTAATAATGATTGGTAAAATACTAGATATTTATGTGCAATCCTTAAATCTATGTCTTTATTTATATTAAGAGTTTTTAGATTAAATAAAAAATAAAAAAAGTTTTTTAATTGTTTAAAAAAAGACTGGTTCAACTAGTTTTCTAATACCAATCATTTTACTCATTTTTCCCGGTTTGACCGGTTCTCACTAGTTCTGAAATCCATTGGTTTTTTTGGATTGAACAGACCGGTTACCAAGTCGGTTCTTGGATAGGTCAAATTGGTCGGTTCGGTCGGTTTTTCAAACTACGTTATTTTATAAGAATCGAGGAAAAATATTATGTAAAGCTGAAAGACCTAAAGGATGTTTTGTTTTATTATAGTTTAAATCTATTATATGTTATCTTTTTTATTATTTTTTTAGGCGGGCTAGATGGACCAGTTCGCCTGCCCCTTTTTTACGGGTCAGCGACGGGCTGATATGGGTTGACTCGCTTTGACACCACTAATGATTCATTTACATATATAATTTTTTGTGATTCGTTAAATTGACTTTAAAACGTGGCCTAATTATTTATAGTTATTTTATTTGAAAAATATTGTCAATAATTTTGTTTTGTTTAGGGGAGGAGGGGGCAAGGATAGGGGGAGGTGGTTGGAGATGAGTATAGGATTTTCCTGATTGTAGGGTTTGAGCCATGCTCCTCTCAATATATGTCCCATAACTCTCTCACTTAAGCTAATATCAAGGGACAAACATTGTCAATAGTATATCATGCAACATATCTCATTTAATTTTTTGGTCTGCTATCCCACTCCAAGTTGTGAATAGTTGGTGATATTAGTGTCATAAAAATTTCAAACGCTGTAAACATCTTTAACTAATTTCAATATCATTTTGAGAATGTGATTAAATGTACATATTTTTTTTCCAAAATTTTATAAATGAAAAATCTTTTTTTTTAAAGATTTAATGTATATACACTATCAAAGGGGTTGGTTCAAGCGGTACATGTTTAATTCCCCTTAAGCTCTCGGGTTCGAGTCTTGTGGATGGAAAAAAAATCCCTGCTGGGAGAGTTAGCCCCACCACGATGTGGATGTTCCCGGATCGAACAAGATTGCCTCCCATGAAGGATACATGTGGTTAAACAAAAAAAAGTATATACACTGACGATGTAAAAATATTTTACGTTGCCACATCATATAATGAGTATGACACCTCATGCATTATTAAACTCATGAAATATATGATAACATATCATTGGATAACAGTGTAAATATATACTAATTAAACTTTTTTAAATGTCATATTTTGCTAGTAAGCACATTTATTTTAGGCCTGAGTTATGTTAGATTTTAGTCTAGTATAGGGAAATGGCTCCTCTCCCGTACTGGAAATGGCTCCTCTCCCGTACTGGAGATGGCTAGTAGGAGAGAGAAAGGGAGAGGGTATATGGTACCATACTCTCTCCTACTAGCCCTCTCCAGTACTGGAGAGGAGTAGGGATGTCAACGGGGCAGGGCGGGTAGTGACTACCCGTATACATACCCGCTAAAATTAGCGGGTACCCATGCGGGTAACGGGTATTCGCGGGTATCCATTAATGTTTAATAATTTAAATTTTATAAAAAGAAAGAGATGAAATGTTATATAATATATTATAATATCATACTATATATATAAATAATCATTATATAATACCATTACGTGTTAATATATTAAGAATATCATCAAAAAATAATATAAAATATATTATATTTCATCATAAAATGATAAAAAAAATCCTAATATTCAAATATATTTAATAGAAAAATATGTTTTAATGAGTATACGGGTACCCACGGGGCGGGTAGTATAATATCCGTCCCCACCCATTATATAAATATGCGGGTATATCCACAGACCACGGATATCCACGAGTACGAATTTTTTTTACATCCCTAGAGAGGAGCCAAATCCCTAATATAGACCATGCCATGTGTCTCTCTCTCTTACTAATTATTATAATTTATAAATACTAACATTATAGAAAATAATTTTTGAAATCCTAACTGAAAACACACAATACTTTATAAGATTTTAAATGAACGAAATATATGATCAAAATTTATTTATTTACTAGGCTCACATAGATGATTGCTTTTGCATCGCAAAGTTTGGATTAGAGGGGGGTAAAAAATCACCCACACCTAGGGGTGGAAACAGGCCAGGCCAGGCCAGGTTTTGGCAGGCCTGAGCCTGGCCTGACTCCTAATTCTTAAGTCTGAGTCTGGCCTGTTACCTGTTACATGCCTTTTTGTAAGGCCTTGGCCTGGCCTGCGAAAAAGCCTGGCCTGATCTGTAAGCCTGTTTAGAAGCCTGTTTTATAACAAGGCCTATAAACAGGCCAATAGGCCTATAAGCCTATGCAGGCCAACAGACCTTTTAAGCAGTTTTTTTATATAATTAATTTAATATATTCTAAATTTTTACTATATTATAATCTTTTTAATTATATTTATAGTTATTTATATAATTAATTTAATATAGTATATATTATTATATTAAACAGGCCCGCCTGTTAAGCCTAATAGGCTTTTTCATAGGTCTGAAGCCTGACCTATTTAACTAAACATGCCTTTTAACAAGCCTTGGCCTGACCTTTTTAATAAACGAGTCAGGCCAGGCCATAAACAGGCCAGGCCGTAGGCCCCTGACAGGCCGGCTGGCCTATTCCCACCCCTACCCACACCCACACTCTGTTTTCTTCTCTAGTGGTCTCATGTTATTAGACTTGGCTACTTGGTTGCACACTCACACAAAATAAGTGTCGAAGCAGAGCTTCTTAGTAGTCGAGGGGAGCCACGACCCCCCCAAAATTTTCAATAACAAATATATATAATTATTAAAAATAATCTATATTTTCCTTATACTATTTAGATTTTTTATAATATTTTAAAACTTTATAATATCATCTAAAGATATTTTATCATATTGTTTAATGAGTATAACACTCATGTGTTATTAAGCTCAGTATTAACACTCTCTTCATTCTAAAATTCTTGTTATTATAATATATATTATGTTTCAAAATTTTTGTTGTTTTAGAAGTCTAAAACTAATTAATTCTTTTTTAATTATACTTTTATTTAATATTACTCAGCTAAAAACTAATGTTTCATTTTCTCTCTCTTAAAATAGTACCACCTTTTTTCCTATTTAACTAACCACTAAAACAAAAAATACACTGATTAAAAGGTTTAATCATTACTCTTATTTTCATAAAAAAAATTTTAAACTTTCTATTTTTCTCTTTATCTCTTTTAATATTTATTGGGTCTCATTAGTGTTCAATAGTGAGTAATTTATTATTATATCATAATTAGTATAAGGGTAAAATGGGGGAAGTGTAACTATTATTGCATTGGTTTTGTAACTGGATAATTAAATATGAATAATTTTTTTCTTCAAAAATAGATAGTTAAATAGAAATAATGCATTCAGTCTTTATTATACATCATCTCTCTTTATATTTCAAACGCTCTACAATGAAATAGATGAAGTATAAATGAGGTATTTTTAGTAAAAAAAATGTATACATTTAGACAAATTTAATTGTCTGCATAATCTTAAATAATAAGAGTTTTGGAATGAATAGAATAAAACAAAACATCATTGAATGACAACGTAAAATTTTACACCGACAATATACAACTATTAAGTTTAATTATAATAATATTAAATATTTAATTTATCAAATTTTCTAACCTGTGCAATATTACACCGGATAATAAATCAAAAGTAGAAAGATTTCATTGAAAAATATAACATTTGATATTATTAATGGATTGAATGTTGTAAAAATTACATTTTCCAATAAAATTTTTCCACTTTTAATTTATTAATGTGTGCAATATTACACATTCAGAAACCTTTGATTTATATGCATTAACTATTATTTTCGCTCCCCCAATTTTTTTTGTTGAAGCTCCTTCACTAAGTGTCGACACCACCCACCTTCAATGGGCATCATCAGTCATCACACAAAATTATTATTATTATCTCATGTGAGTATTAACGTCTCCACTATCCATCCATATTTTCCCCATAAAATAATTTTTTTTTCAGTTTTTTAAATCAATACTTGATTGTACTGTAATTATTGTTCGTTTAAAACCAAAAATATATTAATTTCACTAATCACAAACAAATCAATAAATTTTAAAAGAAAACTTATATAAGAGTAACAACAAGTGAAGGTGACAAGATTAAATGTAATATACGAGCACATATTACATATACATATTATTATTAAGGTTAAATATTTTTTAATTCTTAAAAATATAGTGAAATTTAGTTTTGATCTTTTGTTTATTTTTCTATTAATTTGGTTCTCCATTTTTTAAAATCACATATTTTTCAGTCTTCCTTTTTAATTATACACCATTACATTACGTTTATACTCCACTACAGTTTTTTCTTGAAAAAAAATACATATGACATTTCTTATGATTATTTCTCGTAAATTTCCAAAAAAAAACTACCAATTTTTTCACCTTAAAATGTTATTGTGAAATTTGTCTGTTTTATTATAGAAAAATCCATTGAAACTTTTCTATAAATTTTACATTCTGAACAATTTCTTATGAATTTTAAAATCTAAGAGAAAATTAGAAGGAAAATTTATGAGAAACATTGTTACATCATCACTTAACCGAATATAAATAATGACGATACATAAAATCATGTGATTTTAAAAAATGAAAGATCACAATCAACAAAAAAATAAATAAATGAGGAATCAAAATTAATTTATTATATTTTTTGGGACTAAATAACATATTTAATTATTATTATTATTATTAGGGAAAATTGCACTCACCTCCCCTGAGGTATGTCTAAATAACAAATACTTCCCCTCTAGTTTTTGAAATGCACTCACCTCCCTTGTCTAAAGTGATATGATAAAAAAAAACTCGTACTTGTGGATATTTATCTATATATACCAGCAACTAGTACCCACATATTTATTAAATGAGAGGAGACAAATATTATATTACTCGTCCCGCGGGTACCCGCATAGTCATTAAAATATATTTTCTATTAAATATGATAAAATATTAATTTTTTTATTATTTTATGATGAGATAAAATTTTATTTTATTATTTTATTATTTTATAATAATATTTTCAATACATTAACTTGTAATAATATTATATAATTTTTATGAATATTGTATAAAATTAATATCATATGATATCATAATATATTATAGGTCA
Organism: Sesbania bispinosa; assembly: GCA_026901365.1. Lineage (NCBI taxonomy): Eukaryota > Viridiplantae > Streptophyta > Magnoliopsida > Fabales > Fabaceae > Sesbania > Sesbania bispinosa. The sequence goes on from QLOH01000842.1 coordinate 131,922, forward strand.
TTTTCTCTCTTTTTTTTCTATAAATTTTGAATTTTTAAATATTAATGGATACTCGTGAATATCTTTTACCTGTATGAGTAGCTATTAATTTTAGTAAGTATGGATGCAAGTAGTGTATAATTCGTTTCACCTCGTTAATATCCCTAGATAATCCTCATAGTGTCAATGGGAAGGTTTCTGCATTTTAAAAACTAGAGGGGAGGTCTCTGTTATTTAGACAAACCTTAGGGGAGGTGAGTGTAATTTTCCCTTATTATTATTATTATTATTATTATTATTATTATTATTATTATTATTATTATTATTATTATTATCACATGATTATGATTATGTGATAATATTATATTATTATTTTCTAGCGCAAACGAAATTTTTATTTTATTTTTCAGTGTGTGTTGTTGGGTAGGCCTTGTAGTTGAACTTGGTTCTTCCCAATCCCAAATCGAAATCGTGGATCAAAGCTGAAACATTTGGATCAATCTTGTTCCGCCTGAAATGCTTGTGATCTTGGTTTTGCAATCCTACGTATCCCCATCCAGATTCTAGATCTGTGATCGATTGCAATAATCTGAAGCAAATCTGAGAAGAAGAACAATCTGCGAAGAATAAGAAGAAGAAGATGTATATGGCATATGGGTGGCCCCAGGTCATCCCTCTTGAGCAGGGACTTTGTCCCTCTGCACAGAAGATTGTGTACCTCAAAGTCATCAATCGCTTGTTGCTTGTTGTCTCCCCCACTCACTTTGAACTATGGAGCTCTTCTCAGGTACATGGATCCATGCATTTTATTGATTCTATGTTTGGATTATTCTGGAAGTTTTTTTTTTTGGGATAAATTTGAAACGGGTTTTCATGGAGATGATTTTCTGTAATGCGGGTATTTGGAGCTTGTATTTGAATTTATGTATTACTTATTTTGTTGTTGGGGGAAAAAATGAACTGGCTGTAATGCGGATATTAGGAATTTTTATCTATATTCAATTGTATGTTTGAGTTTGTGAATAGTACTTATTTTCTGGCAGGAAAATATGAACTGGGTTTTGGTGGAACTGATTTTCTGTAGTGTCGGCATTTGGAGTTTGTATTTGAATTCGTGTATAATGGATTTTTTCTTCATTTTTTGTTTAAATTTTGGGGAAAAGGTTTTTTTTTTTTTTTGAAATCAATTTTGGGGAAAAAGTTGAAGTGGGTGTCATGGGGTGAATTGCTATGATGTGGGTATAGGGAATTTTGGTGGGGTGAAAGATGGAGTTTGGGCTTAACGGTGTTTTGGATTTTCTGTTGGTTCAGCATAGAGTGAGATTGGGGAAATACAAGAGAGATTCAGATTCATTGCAGAAGGAAGGAGAAAACTTGCAGGCCGTGTGGAGCCCTGATGCCAAATTAATTGCTATTCTTGTAAGTTTGCTAGTGTTTTGTTATGTGATTATCAATGTGATTTGTGAAATGAATAGGCAATTTTTATGCATTCCAGCTCTCTGGTTATATCTTTAATATGCCTAGTGAACTGTTTGATTATATGCTTCTTGGTGTCAAAAATGGAATGTGGGGTGTAATCTTTGGAGGTTGCATGTAAATGAAATACTATCACTCATGTTAGTAAGCTGACATTGAGATTGTCTGATTGCAGTGAGCTATGCTGTGAGTTGAAAGATGCACCTTACCCCATTTAAATCAGATTTAGTTTTTTTTTTTTTGGATTCAGATCAGCTTGTTGGGTGCAAAGTCAGGACAGCTGAAACTTGTTAATTAAATATTTTGTAGCCTTTATTTGGGTGTTTGATCGGGAGAATCCCCATATGCTTAGCTGTGGGATTAACTCTCGGGTTAGAGGTGATAGTTAGGTAAAACTCTTCCCAAAGTGGCAACCCCAGGATTCGAACCCTTAACACTGTGGGTAAAGGTTGTCTGGGGTTACAGTCCACTTCCACTATGATCAAGTGACTAACCATTGTTGGGTAAATATTTTCTAGCTTTAATGCAATATTAGTTTCTTCAGATTTATATCCCATTTTTGTAAGGTATTCTACCTTCAATTTCGTCTCATGTCTTTATTCTGTTCACAGTCACACCACTGATAACTCATTCCTTAAAATTAATATTGTGCTTTAAGCCTTTAAGTATGTTTTTATATTCCTGTAAATGTTAAGATGCTGTTTATGTTCCTAATTCATCTGTATTTTCTATTTGCAGACGTCTTCTTTCTATCTTCACATTTTCAAGGTCCAGCTCTTGGATAGAAGAATACACATTGGTGGGAAACAACCCTCTGCTTTGTGCCTAGCTACTATATCTCTTCTGCTTACTGAGAAAGTTCCTTTTGCCGCAAAGAATTTGTCGGTGTAGGTTTCTTGCTAGTGTTGATTTTTTAAGTTTCTTTGTCTGTGTGAATTAATGCAATTGAACAAAACTGGTGCAGGTACAGATTATAGAATATAAATTGGAGTCCTCATAGTGGAATAAGATTTAGTGTTTGTAATTATGATATAAAAGATAAAATATATTTTCCATTTTATGAACATGGAAAAGATATGTTGGTTTCTTAGTTATTGTCATGAACCAACTATCCTAAAAGTTTAAGCTGTTAGGTGAAGATACATGAGTGATTTTATAGTAAATATCTCTCACATGCCCGCTCATGCAAGAGCCCTTTGGAGTTTGGACTTGAAGCATGGATTATGCACAAGCCCACCTACCTTGTACTGAAATTCAACTTATTAGAGGAATGGAGGTGGCAAGGATCAAACTCTAAACACCATAGTGATAAAGGCTATGAATCCATGTAATGAATCAATTAAGTTTAAGCAGTTAAGTGAAGATACATGAGTGATTTTATATTTTATATCCCTATCAGTTATCGTAAGAATTAGGCGTACCATGCTACTACTTCCATGGTTGCTGCTTTTGTGCTAAACTGCCAATGTATTACAAAGTAACTATATGTATCTGTCATATTATGGATCATTAATTATTGTGGCAAAATTGAGTGTCTACATGATTTCTTTTAATCCATTGGCCTTATCTAAATTCTAACGAAATATGGTCTATTGGATTCATCATACTGTCATTCCTCAATACATCCTGAAAGGTGTCAAATTTTTGTGCTTCACTCTATTTACAACAGTGTTGAAATTTGAAGCCATTTGCAGTGTAATCTTGATACTTCTCTTTATACAACTGTTTTGCCAGGAGCAATATTGTTAGTGATAACAAACATATGCTGCTTGGACTTTCTGATGGAACTTTATACAGCATGTCTTGGAAGGGGGAGGTAATTTAAATGTAGAGGACTCAGCAATTTTGAACATTACATCCTAAACTTATTTTCTATGGTCATTGATATACTGACAATACTCAGCTCTGAGTATACAGCAATCTTTTTGTTTTGATGTATAACAATATTACTTTCATTTTATGATCTCCTACACAGTTCTATGGAGCTTTTCAATTTGATCCAAATCCTCCTGCTAGCTTTGACAATTCTCAAATACCACCCTCTCTAGAGAATGGTCTTTCTCCTAAAAGCCTACTGAAGGTTCCCATACTCAACCACATTCCTAGAAATTCTGAAATCAAGCAGCTGGAACTTTGTCTTCCATTGAGGTTGCTATTTGTCTTGTATTCTGATGGGCAACTTGTCTCATGTTCCATAAGTAAGAAAGGTTTAAAGCAAGTTGACTGTATTAAAGCAGAAAAGAGGTTGGCTTGTGGTGATGCTGTCTGTGCTTCAGTAGCGCTTGAGCAGCAAATTCTTGCTGTTGGTACCAGAAGAGGAGTAGTGGAGTTGTATGATTTGGCTGAATCAACATCGCTACGTGAAGTTTCTTTGTATGACTGGGGGTAAGTTTTATTTAAAATGCGTGTAGGGAATTGGTATCATATTGAACATTTTTGTGATTTACTTCTCCAAGCTTGGTGCTCAAGTTCTCCAGAAGATTGTGCATAAATACTCTGATTTATTGTCGTGTCATGTGTTCCTCAATCCTATTCCTAAAGCTGTCTCCTTTTTAATTATTTATTAGTTTGTTTTTAAAGTCTATCATCACAACCAACCTACTAGTGAAAGACCAGCACATTCTAAGTTATTACAGCATCATTCATCCTAATGAAATTACATTTCTTTCCTGTCTAGTGAATGCATGCAATTTCAGTGTGTCAGAAATGACTATATAGTGATAATTTTCTCTATCTTATCAGCATAGTGGGACATGTGTCCAATGTCATTTAGATGGACTTTGGTTCCATGACTCGAAGAATACTAATAAGACTATTTTGCAGATATTCAATGGATGACACTGGTCCTGTTAGTTGCATTGCTTGGACACCTGATAATTCTGCTTTTGCAGTTGGGTGGAAGTTCAGGGGGCTTACAGTTTGGTCTGTTTCTGGGTGTCGCTTGATGTCAACAATCCGACAAATAGGTTTAAGTTCTGTATCTTCTCCAATTGCTAAGCCAAACCATGATTGTAAGTATGAACCATTGATGGGTGGTACCTCACTGATGCAGTGGGATGAATATGGATATAGACTTTATGCTATCGAGGAGGGATCTTCAGAAAGAATTCTTTCATTCTCATTTGGAAAATGCTGTCTTAGCAGAGGTGTTTCAGGCACTACATATATCCGGCAAGTGATTTATGGGGAAGACCGGTTACTCATCGTGCAGTCAGAAGAGACTGATGAACTTAAAATGCTACATCTTAAGCTTCCAGTTATGTGTTTGATTGTTATACTTTGAATGTGTAATCTTAACAGAATGAACATCACTAATGATGTTTAAAAATTTGCGCAGGTTTCTTATATTTCCCAAAACTGGCCTGTTCAACATGTGGCAGCTAGCCAGGATGGAATGTACTTAGCTGTTGCTGGTCTTCATGGTTTGATATTGTATGATATTAGGTTGAAAAGATGGAGAGTATTTGGAGATGTTACACAGGAACAAAAGATTCAGTGTAAGGGTTTGTTATGGCTGGGGAAGATTGTCGTTGTCTGCAACTATGTTGATTCTTCCAACACGTGAGATACTTTTATTTGCTTACTTGTTTAATGTGGTTGATATTTGCAAATTTTAGTGTTTGTCAAAAATATCTTTCATAACCAATTGGTGTCTAATGGTGTACATGCCTGGAAAAGCCTGAATCTAATGGATGCTAAGATTTTATAAACTTTATCTACTATTTAAAGTCTAGGTCTCATTGAACCCAAAAAGTAAAAAATAAATTCTAGGACGCATTAAATCTAGTGTCTGTAACATTTACTGTATCATTGTGCAATATATGAAACCATTTTGTTCTACATCCAATGGTCTCTTTGGTCTCCTTATTTATCTCAGGTATGAATTACTCTTCTACCCAAGATATCACCTTGATCAAAGCTCATTGCTCTGTCGAAAACCATTGTTTGCTAAACCAATGGTGATGGATGTGTACCAAGATTATATCCTGGTTACATATAAACCATTTGATGTGCATATATTCCACGTGAAATTATTTGGTGAATTATCTCCTTCAGGAAATCCAGATTTACAGGTAAATGCAAACTTTTAAATAGTTTTTCTCCTTTTCTGTTTTAAATAACACTCTTAGTTGATATGCTCTTTTATTTTTATTTTTCTTCAATAAAACCTTGTTTGTTATACATTTTTAAGTGATAACATGACAAACAGCTTTCTGCAGTACGAGAACTTTCAATTATGACTGCCAAGAGCCATCCTGCGGCAATGAGATTCATTCCTGATCAACTTCCAAGAGAATCCGTTTCAAACAATTACATTTCATCTTCATCAGATTCATTAACCAGAGAGCCAGCAAGGTAATGTCCTTGTGAACAGAATATACTCCCTTTCTCCAATTTATTTCGCCACTTCTCTAATTGAAATGGTCTGAGGTAAAGTGTCACAATCAGAAAAAGTCATAATGCATAACAAGTAAGTAGCCCATATAATTACTGTCATGCTAATTTAAACATATATATGGTTGTCTAAACTACATGTGAGTTCCAGGATTGTTGAGTGGATTGGTTGTTTTTGTTGCTGTTCTTATAGCCATGATTTCTATTTTCCTATTAATAATTCATCATGATGAAATTTGATTTCCTTAGTGTTTGTGCCAAGACAAATGTAGCTAGAATACTGGGATGGATGCACCACTGGGGGGGGGGGTATTCTTTATATCACATTCCTCACCACAATTATTTGTTCTAGATGTTTGATATTGAGGGCAAATGGGGAGCTTTCGCTTCTTGATTTAGATGATGGACGGGAGAGAAATCTTACTGATTCAGTTGAACTATTTTGGGTCACCTGTGGCCAGTCTGAGGATAAAGCAAATTTAATTGAGGACGTTTCATGGTTAGATTATGGTCATCGAGGCATGCAGGTATTAACTGTTAAGATCTTTCTTATTCCTTGTATGTACATCCTTAAATTTTACTAGGTTTAAATTACTTTGATTCACCCTCTAGCGTATTTTCTTTTTTACTTTTCTGATAGTTTTTACATGGAAGTTCATTGTTTCAGGTTTGGTATCCATCTCCAGGTGCTAACTCTTTTAAGCAGGAGGATTTCTTGCAGGTCTGGATAGTAATTAGCCAAAAAGGATGTTTATGATCTAGTAGGCTGCATTGAACATATTGCATAACTTACTTTCTAGTTCATTGATTCACAATTTTCTTTCCCTACCATTAGATTTTGTAATCCATTCCTTCAGATGTATTTTGTTGATATTGTAATTATTAAGAATCACATCTAACTGTAGTTCCATGCAGTGTATTTGTGTATCTATAATATATATGCTGTTGATTGGCTTCATATTCTATCTGATACTCTAGTTTCTCTCTAAGTGAAGCTGGTAGAAACCGGGGAAGAAAAATGGAAAATGGATAGAATCTTCTATTGAATACTGAAATTAGGAGAGAGGTCCCTCCTCCAAGGGTTTCCCCTTCACAAAGGATTTCTCCTTTTACATACAATCTATCAATGTCACAGAATGATCCCTTTCCTCCTCACTTCCCCTATTTATATAGCTGATATCTAACTCCCTAACTGATTTACATTCTAACTAACTAACCAACTACTCTAACTATCCCCTTCCCTTATATCCTAATGGAATCACTTGGCAAGGCATTTGACTTGTTCTCTTCTCTTTCTCTGTTTCCTTTATTGAACAATTCCTGCATCATCCTACAATTATCTGCTAGATATATAGAAATTGTCAAGAAACATAATATTTTAGACTACTTGAACCAATTTTAATAAATTCAGTCATTCCTTTATTCTGGAATCAGTTATTTTGCTGATGAGAGCCTTAATTAATTTTTAGTTGGATCCGGAGCTGGAGTTTGATCGTGAAGTATACCCTCTAGGACTTCTTCCAAATACTGGTGTAGTTGTTGGTGTTTCCCAGAGAATGTCATTTTCAGCAAGTGCAGAATTCCCATGTTTTGAGCCATCACCTCAAGCACAAACAATTCTGCACTGCCTACTCCGCCATCTTCTTCAGGTATTACATTGAGTAAAATTCAAGGTGGTTAGAATTGCTTGAACTCTTAATTTGTATTTTATTTTTTGGACATTGTTGGTCTCTTGGTTGCCTTTTACAATGCTAAAAAAGGAGATCTTATCACTGTAGCATTCATGCTCTATATCGTCCAGTAGATTTCATATATGCAGCACACTTAGAGTCACAAATGTTTTATAAGGAGTCACAAATGTATTCTTTTAGGTATCTTATGAAATTCAGTGTTAAGCATGGGAAATTTGTAAATTCAGGTGCATTCAAATAACGAGTATCCATGAAAATAATTACACTATTTCATTATTGATTTTGATATTTGAGGAATTGTTAAATGTAGCAATTGATTTTATTGTTGTCAAGCTATTGCTAGGTGCATTGTTCCATTGCTCCATAACATGTCAAGATTTTGATAAGAAAATAATTTAACATTATCACAGAAGATGTATGTCCTGGTTTTCATGACAGATGGAACATACATATGTCTTTTATATTTCTGATGAGGATTGCTTAATCTCTGATTGTATGTTCTTCTCTTCTTATTTTTGACTTCTTTTGTATATGAAAGATTAAACAAGATAAAAGAGTATTTACATAGTTAGCGAGATTGGGAAGCATGGTAATTTTAGGTTACAGTTGGGTTCTTTTTGTTGTGTGTTTGTGTTTTTTACTGCCTTTGTGTTTTAGGGATGTTCAATCTTGTTCTTTTCACTTAGCTTTCCTCGCTTAATGAAGTCTTGTTCTATAGAAAAAGAGATATCCTATGTGATTCTTTCCTATTTATTTGTGTCTGCTAGAGGGACAAAATTGAGGAAGCTTTAAGGCTGGCGGAGCTTTCAGCAGAGAAGCCTCATTTTTCACATTGTCTAGAGTGGCTTCTTTTTACAGTATTTGAAGCAGATATATCCAGGTACTTTTAATTTGGAGATGTTTTATAGTTTCAGACTTCAAGTCAGACATGTGAGTTTCAACCTATGGTTATGCTTATTAGGATATGTTACTATGGGCAACCTTTCTTCCAAATATTATAAGGGAATCTTTAGATCTTGCTGGCAGATATAAAATGAATTCTTCATCATGGGAAACTGAGTTCCCTTCTCCTTCGATATGGATGAAAAAGGGGTCATTTTGGGAAAATATTGGGAGAAATTCTTCAGCTTTAAATGGAGTAAAAAAAAGTGCAGTTAATGGTACCAAGGAACATGCCTTAGACAGAGTAGTTAGTTTAGACAATTAGAACAGGCAGTTGGTTAGTTAGAGGGGGTTAGTTGGATATGTGCGGGGATCATTCAGGGAATTGTATTTGGAGAGAACCAAGCAAGTGCTCAGTTGTGAAAAGAGAAGTCCCTTGGTGGAGAGATCTCTCTTGTTCTGTTCACTCCAGTCAAGCAGTAAATCATTTTCTTTTCTCTATTTCATCATGGGTTCCTAAGACCAACTCCCTTGCTAGTTGAGGTGTTGCTCCTATAGTGAGGCACGCACCTCATGCTTGAGGATGCTTTGTTTTCAATCTGCTTTCTTCCTCTCTTCTATACTTTCTATCATTAAAATTTTTCCTTAAATACTTTTCTATTCTTCTTACCTATCTCAGCAGTTTCCATGCCACTTTAATTGTTTTTGGATTGATTTTATTTTGTTTCTAATGTTCCGATTTTGTCCGCTTTATTTAGTTATTTAGTATTTTGCCTTGTGCAGTATTGTCTAATCTAGGACTTAAGCGACTTTTAGGGATGCCACACGTCTATTTTGATTATGAACTGTTGATTATATTTGTAATTATATTTTTCCTTCTTTCCCTATAATCCTTGATAGGTCCTTTAATTACCATAGATAACATGATTTGATTGTTAACCTTTGACTTTAGAGCTTTTGTCAACTTATTATCATGCTTTATTATTTAACGTGTTAGTGTTTTTTTTTTAAAATTAATGTTAGTGCCTGTCTTCAGTGAGGTGTGCACTTTTTGGCACCTCTAGAGACTTAAGGGCACCTTTCACCTTTGACTACCTTGGTAAAAATGAAATTTTATTCACTGCTTGGATCAGGATTTGAGTTTTCTTTTTTTTTTTTCACACAAAGACTTGCTGAGAAGATATAAACCCAAACACTTTGAAAGTTAGCCCTCGAAGCCCACATTTATAAGATCAATAGGACCTTATCTCATGATTCTGTCATTCCTGTGGTCTGAAAGACTGAAACACAATATTACTTTGTTGCTAATGCGATCTAGTAGTTGGCATAGTTTCTTGGAATTTTCCTTAGCTTGAGCATGAATGCAGAAATTTCTCGGTATGAAACTTAGTTGCCACTTGCCAATTGGTTTTTGTCTTGGCTGTTTAATTTTTATGCCAATTACTCCAGGCCAAATGTAAACAAGAACCAGATCTCAGTTCTTAGACATGCAAAAAGCACTCTTTTGGAGAAGACCTGTGATCTGATCCGAAATTTTCCAGAGTACCTAGATGTTGTTGTAAGTGTTGCAAGAAAAACTGATGGTCGTCATTGGGCAGATTTGTTCGCTTCCGCTGGAAGATCAACGGAGTATGTCTTTCAAGCATCTAAGCTTTTCAATTTAATTTCAACTTTGATTTATATATGAAATCTACTCAAGTATCGAAACATGTAAAACAAAAAGAAAGCAATATTCTACAATGTTGACATGGCATGCATTTGGAGAGCTATTAACTTGGAAATATCCTTACTTGGTGAACTTGGTAATTCCATTTTGTGCTAGATAGCATGTCTGTATGGCTTATCAAGAATATCACTATAATTTCTAGCATTTTAGTTTAGATTTATATCTCTGTGCAATGCTTCGTTTTTTCATGCTCCTACATGTTAGGCAGCATGGATGGACAAGATAGAAAAGAAATATAAAACTTTTTTCTTGCGTGAAACAGGACTATAGGACAAATTTGACATGTATTATGAATGAGAATTATCATTTTTGTGAAAATTTTTCATAGTGCCCCTTTAAGTGAACCAACGATAACTGAACTTGGAAAAGAAAATATGAGTTTTCATTATAAAATAATGTGTTATTTTATATCTCAAGACTTAGCCTGGAAAAAAACAAAAAGATAATTATTCAAGGAGCTATGCTAAATCACACAAAGAAAATGTTATACGAATCATATGATTTATTTATTTTTAAACAATGACTTGTTACCATTCAGGGAGAGGGTGATTTGTTTCATAGATTTTGAATTCACTGGTCAATAATAAAAGACAATTGGAGTTCACAAATTCTGTTTCGTGATTTGAATCATTTCTATTGTACAAAATTTAATATTTTTGCTGCATGTGTCTAATATATAATAAATAGTTTCACCTTTCTAATGTGGATATGAGTGCTATGCTGTTTCCCACTGCAGAGTCGTCTGAGTTTTGTTGCCCTTTTGGCTTGTTAGCACAAATTATAATACTCTTCCCTTTGCTGTATTTTAATGTGTAAATTATTAATTTTTGGTTTCTGTATATAGATTGTTTGAGGAATGTTTTCAACGTAGATGGTATCGCACTGCAGCTTGCTATATACTTGTAAGAATCATTTGCCTTTCTCAATAGGTCTCTTTATCTGTTGAAACATTATCATTCTGGAATTTCTTACTTTCTTATGTTTCTTTTCTCTTTCTTTGATCAGTCAAGCCCCATAAATAAGAACTGTTTGATTCAATTTTGACATATTAGCAAGTTTTAAATTCATGCCAAGGTTTCTACTTTCTGATTGAAACAGTTTTATGATTTGAGTTGGATCACATAATTGATGACGAGGGTGACCCATCAAAAGTCTAGTTGGTTTTAAGTTTTCTCTCTCGTTAGGCAAATTTCTGTTGTATTTAATCCACACATGTTGCACTCTGTTACTTTCAAAAAGAACAGAACGTTTTCTTTCTGGTTTGGTTATTGTATTATATATGAATATGAATATGAATATGAATATGAATATAAATATGAAGATGATTTAGCCTTTAGGCTTGCTTAACAAGATTTAATGGTTTGGTTTCTCTAGTTTCTGCATTCAAACTGGTGGTGAGAATCTATATATATTATATATACACACACACTCACACACACATACATACTCAGATGATCAAGTTCATTTCATCTTAAATGTAACAGGTGATTGCTAAACTTGAAGGTCCTGCTGTCAGTCAGTACTGTGCTTTACGATTATTACAGGTTTGAGCTTGATTGCTTCAGCCATTTTATTTAATTTTGTTTACTTTTTAAACTCAAGTCACATCAATGATGTGAATTATCAAACTTACGCAGGCAACACTTGATGAATCCTTATATGAGCTTGCTGGGGAGCTGGTATTGTCTTGAAATCCTATCAGATTACTCGCTTTAGCTTGTCAAGTATATATCTCGTACTAGAGATCATGACCTTTTCCTTTCTTAACTATTTTGTTTTGGGTCCTCAGGTGAGGTTCTTGCTAAGATCTGGTAGGGAATATGATCAAGCATCAACCGATTCAGATAAAATGTCTCCCAGATTTTTAGGGTATTTCCTTTTTCGTTCCAGTGAGCGGAAGCAAGTGTTGGATAAAAGGTTTCATCACACTTCAGTGAATTGCTTTTTCTGTTGTCCTAGCATCAAGGTAACCAATCAAACTAACGAGTAATTTTCTTTGGTGCAGCTCCTCATTCAAGGAACAAAGTGCTCATGTTACCTCGGTTAAGAATATCTTAGAAAACCATGCTAGTTACCTGATGTCAGGGAAAGAGCTCTCCAAGCTTGTTGCATTTGTAAAAGGCACTCAGTTTGATTTAGTGGTGAGAAGATCTTGCTGATTGACTTGTTCTAATCTGTTTAATTTAATTTTTAGTTTAAAGTATTTAAATTGTTCAATGACAATCAATTGCAGGAGTATCTACAGCGTGAAAGATATGGAAGTGCTCGGCTGGAGAGTTTTGCTTCAGGGCTTGAACTAATAAGCCAAAAGGTTTAAGATTTTAACATTTGGAAAACAAAACTTCCATTCTGACTGTTCCATTTATTTCATTTCATTGGTTTTAAATTTCAGTGGCCTAATGTTGATTTCTCTCTTTTCGACCTTTCTTTCTATAGGAGTTGTAGATGATGCATAAAATGTTCGATACTATAGTGTTGTTCTCGTTCATGTTTTTTCGCTCATGTCTTAGTTGTAGACACTTTGGTGATACTAAGAACTTATTTCTGTGGCCTAGTATATTGTTACCCATTGGTTGTTTAGGTATAGGTTATTATTACTTGTGCTGCTATAATCTAACAACTGCCATCGTTATGCTCTAAAAGGTCTCATGATATTGGAGGATTCTTGTACTTTCATTCTTTGATAAAATTTCTTTTTCTACTGAAAAAATCTCTTGCTATCAAAATAAACCTTGAATCATGATTAATATCTTAGAAAGGGTAACACTGATAATTCACTGCTGAAGCCAATTTTGAATACTGCAATGATGTGAAGTCTTTGATCATTTGGCTGAAGCTTATTTAGATTTATTCTAATATTTTTCTTTAGCTTTGTTTCTTCACCCCATTAATGAACAATATTTTGTGTGATCAGCTTCAAATGGGAACATTACAGAGCCGATTGGATGCTGACTTTCTCCTGGCTCATATGTGCTCTGTCAAATTTAAGGAATGGATAGTTGTCCTGGCTACTCTCTTAAGACGTTCTGAGGTACGTTTGGGTTCATTGTGTACTGGAAACTGAGTTCTGAAATTAGGATGACATGACTTCATGAGCAGTAGTGTTGAAATTATAGGGAAAAGATGGAAAGGAGAGAAAGCAAGGTTCCAATTCTGAATAATATAATGTTTTGTTACATGAGATGACACAAAACACTTACTTAATACTCCTATTTATCCTGTAGAATGCTATTTAACATTATTTTCTTCTCATTCACACTCATATATTGTAGGTTGATAGCTGGTATAGGGATTGTGATGAGGATTATTTCTTTCACTATAAGCTTTTCAGAAAATAAGTCGTGCTTACTTTTTAGACTGTCTTGCTGGAAATATGTCACAACATGTCAATCATACATTAATGAACATTTTTTCTCTCCCCTTCTCCTTTTGAAGAGGTGGCCAGATGTGTATTTTTACATATTTTTGTCCCTCGTGAATCTTTTGCCATTTAGAAAGGGTTCACTTTGTTGACCAGCATACTCTTCTGGTGATCTTTCACAGGTTCTTTTCGACTTATTCCGTCATGATTTTCGGTTATGGAAAGCCTATGGCACTACGCTACAGGTATATATCTATTTTGGTTTTCTTGACATAAATTATAGTAATGTCATGCCATTATGTGTTATACCTAATGAACAAAATGTGTGGTTCTTGCCTGTTTTCTATGCATTACAGTCGCATCCAGCATTTACTGAATATCAAGATTTGCTGGAAGACCTGGAAGAGAAACTTTCATCAGTTGCAAACGTGGAAGAAAAATGAAAGGGAACATAGATTTCACATTTGGATTGTGGTACTAATTGGTTTCCTGCTAAAGTAATCTGCTTGGGTGGGTTTCACCCTCAGCCCACATGACAGGCTGATGGATCATGTCATATTTAAGGACTACACATCCTTTCCCTTGGATTTGATTGTGTGGGGTACCAGAAAACTACATTTATGTGCTGGTTTACCATGATCTTGGTAACAAATCATTTTATGGTGCTAATCTGATGAATCCGGAATAGTAAGTGTAGATAGAGGTTAGAAATATCTGTAGGGAGGCTTGTGCATGTATGAGGATTTCATCATTCTTTTCACTTTTTGATCCACATTTTGTAACATGTGTTTTTTTGTAAAAGCATGAACAGATCCATGTGTATATATTAGTTATATGCTCTTGATCAGCTCAACATTCATAGTGGAATTTATGCACTTGTGTTTGCTCCCTTAGTTTATGCAAACACAATGATCAACCTTCAATAATGACTTAGGAGTTTATCGATCTCAATTAATAATCTAGTCGAGTACCAATCTATCTTTTCTTTCTCAAATAGGCAAAAGTGGTATTTTATATGCAAATATGATTTCCCTTTTATATGTACTTCGTGTGTGTTTGGATTAGCGTTTGTAAACTTGAGTTTGAATGAACGTGGTTTTAGTGAACGTGATTTTGGGTAAACTTGAGTATGCATAAACATGATTTCATGTTTGGATAATTTACTGCAAACGTGGGTTGAAGAAAGTGAATATTGTTTGGATGATATCAATGAAAATCACGTTTGTAGTTGTAATTACTAAAAAGGACATGTTTAAAGTTTATTAAATTTCTATTTTTTCATATTAATTATATTTGATATTAACACTAATAATAAAAAATAAAAAACATGGTCATACTAAAGGTTAAAAATAAGATAAAATTAGTAGTAAAAGTAAAACATACATTTGTAATTGTTATAATTTTTTTCTAACTAAAATTAATAATCATAAGGTTACTAAAATCAGAACGTTACTTAAAAAATTATTTCTTCTAGCCTTTTTTTTTCTTTTTCAATACTAATGTAATTGTTATAAATTTTCAAAACATACATATTTTCTAATTAAAAAAATAAAATAATCAAAAGGTTACTAAAATCAGAATTTACTTAAAAAATTATTTCTCCTAACATTTCTTTTAGCGTTCTTTCTTTTGCATACTAATGTAATTGTTATAAATTTTCAAAACATACAATATTTGTAGACAGCAGTTAACTCTTGTTGTGGAGAGAATGAGGCGTGGTGGCTGCTTGCGCGGAGTAGTGTGGTGGTTCGGCACAGTGGAGTGGTGACAAAGGTGGTGTGCGATGGTAATGTGGCTGGTGGTGTGAGAAGGTGGTGAAGCGAAGATAGAGTGATGGCGGCTGGTGGTGGTTTGGTTTGGGTTTGTGAGCGGTGACACGTAGGAGGAAGGTGGGGGATCAGTGATGGCTGTACACGGTTGCTTGGTCTCGTAACGTAGTTTGTGGGGGTGGTTGCGAGTTTCTAGTTTTTGGTTTTTAAAAATGTTCAATCAAGTTTTTACAACTCAAAACCAAAAACTAAAAGTCACATTTTGTGGTTTTCAAAATGTTTGTTTTGAAAACCACAAATCAAGTTTTCAGTTTTGAGTTGTAAAAACTTGATTGAAAATTTTTAAAAACCAAAAATTGAAAACTCGCAACTACCCCGGACCACCCCTTAGTTGCCCTTAGTTGTGAAAGGAAGGAAAATGAACCAGGAAACAGAGCTCAGAGCTGCATGTATTTAAAAGGGAAGGGCATTCCAGGCATTATCTACAAATTATGAGACTAATGTTGTGAACTCACGTATAGGTAGACGCAAAAGTTACAAATTTCAGCATCTGGATGAACTCACGTTCACCACCCATACGCGAGTTTCATTTGTGAATCCAAACAAGATAAAATTTTTGTCAACTCACGTTTGTATTGCTGGACGTGCGTATAGCAATAGGAAACGCTATGCCAAACATACGCTTCATGTCCTCCTTTACCTGACACCACAAAAGAAACTACCAAACAAACTTTAGCACACTATTTCTTACCACAAAAAAAAATACAAATATGATTTCCTTTCTAGCCTGGGGTTTTCCTTCCACCCAAAATCTAGCTAAATAAACAGAGCGTATATGTATTTGATAACGTAGGAGATGAAAGGATTTTATTTTTTTTTTCCCAATGAAACTGAGTTAGAAGACACTCTTTGTTGTGAAAGTAGGAAAGTATATTACTTTGAACAAATTAGGTTATGACTTTGGCTTCCAACGGAGAAACAAACGGAACCCTAAGCCTTATCTTAATATGTTGTTGACCAACTTTATGCATTAATTTAGGGTCTGTTTGGTTTGCATTTTTATTTCCGGTCTGTTTTCTGTTTTCTGAAATTTTACAAAGGAAAAACTGGAAATGCTGGAAATAAAATTTTGCTGTTTCCAGCATTTCTAGTTTTTCCTTTGTAAAATTTCAGAAAACAGGAAATAGAATGGAAACTGGAAATGAAAACATGAAATGAAAATGTAAACCAAACATACCCCTAGGTTTCAATAATTTATTTGAATTATTGTTGTTATCCTCTGACCTTTGCTACCAGATTTCTTTTAACATATTAGTTTGCTTAACTGTATAGTAATAAAACATTGATCCAACGAGGTGTTTGGATCTCACACTTGTATAAGCTCTTTGTTCCCTCTTTTGTTCTTAATGCACAAGCTAGTTAATGAAAAATGGTGTTTGATCTTTTTAATGCACGGCCTTTTCCTGGAGGGTTAATTTGTTGCCTTACCTCCTCCTATGACCTATTATAGCACTTGTTAAGTCCACTCTGACCTTACTTTTCTTTTGTGGTACAGGTACATGCTTCTGACATTTCTTTATATTGATTTTTGTTTAAGTGTTTTAAAAATAACAATTGACAAAGTGTCATGATTAAATTAACCTTTTTTATTAAAACAAAAAAAATCGCTAAAAGTGAGGAAGATGTAAAGAGGTTGTTCTGCAATGGGGATACTCTTCAAGCCTTTAATAATGACATGATTGAGAGGTTTATGCAATACAAATTCTGGTTTAACATTTTTGTGTTACCGGTTATTGCTCCTCAAGTATCACCAGTTTTGCCCAGTTTCAACCTCCTCAAGACATCGAGAAGTCTGCTACCTCACCTTCAAAGTAGCTTAGGCTAGACTTTTTTTTATGTGTCTTCCCTCCTACATTCTTTTGTTCATTTTGATTGATGATAAAGGGGGAGAAGAATAGGATTTCAAAACAATTTTTATGGTTTTTTGTATTCACTTAATGTCATTCTACCCATAATGTTGTATCCATTCAAAATCTTGAATGAAATCCAATAATGAATTATTCAGTTACATCTTGTGTATCTTTATTATTTTTGTGATATTATATGCTTTTTAATGATTCTTGTAAGTTGAAATAAAATGAATTAATATCTAAAACTAAATTTCATTGGGAAAAAAGTTAAAAGTGATTAGTTCATAATAAAATCACATATATTTAATAAAAATATACAATTCTAAAAGCATAAAACCTCAAAAACAGAAATTGTACAGAACAAGTGTTGAATTCTAAAATGTTAAAAATGGCACAAATTCAGGTGCATCTTTGATTTTTAATAACTGAAAATTATATTATTATTATTTCCTTTATTTGAAAAATTTGAATTTCGTTCATGAAAGTTTATCATTATAAAAAATAGAGAGATTGTAAAGTCTAAGACCCTCTTGAATGAAGGTTTTAATGATAACAAACTTTCATAACAAAGTTCTAATTATTCTGAATACTTTGGTACTAATGATTGCACATGCTTGAATAAGAACAAGAAAAGTTGCCAAAGGAAGATCACATAATCATAAACATCATTTAATAACAAAATATATGTGCAAATGCATGACACTTAGATGCAACTATTTCTATAAATTGATTCTCAGCTCCAATTCCAGAGAAGGTTGAGATAATGTCTCAAGATCCAAAGAACATCAAATTAAAAATTAAGTTGTAACCAAGCTTCATAAGTAAGAGGAAGCTTAAGGAAGATTTGTTTAGACCACTTGATATTTAAGTAAACTGTTTAAGGAAAATAACATCTTTTGCAGCATAAATACTACATGAATCAGTTTAAAGCACCATTATATCAAGTGTCATTGATACAAACAAAACAACAGAAAAAATTAATAGTATTAAGCATATGTTTAGCTCCAGAAGCATAATATATGAATTCTGCAACTCAGAAGTATTAGAGTTAAATTTCAAGCTGATATCTTGTTCAAAGTATCTTTAGATACGGTGCGCAAGTCCCTACACTCCTCAACTGTATTCTTGAAGATTTTAAATTGAAGGACTTTAAGAAAACTCTCTAGAAGCTAAATTCACTAAACACATATTAGAAGCATTGAATGGTCACAAGAAGAGGGAGAAAAATTGTCCTATGACATTGCCTTCTCTTTAAAAGCCAACAGAAACATTGACCAAGTTTGAACGGACTCTAACGATTAATTCAAGGCTTGTTTCCTTATTTATACATTCATTCAAAGCTAAGCAAGATGAAGGAGAAAAATACGAAGCTCTAAATAACAAAAATTGCCATAAGAATCTGTTTCTATCTTCTAAAGTCTCTATTCTCCATCTAATTACTCCATCTTCAAAAATATTGTTCTTAAAAGATTTATAGAGTGAATTCTCGTACCACCATGAGTTCTCCACATCAATGTCTTTCAATAAGATAATATAATTTATAGAAATAAATTTATAAGGAAGTTGGAAATCCTTGATGAATAATTTAACTTAAGATTTAGGAACTATATAACCATAAATTTTTATAGTTTTTCAGAACTGGAGTTTGAAAAAATTACTAAAATACTCCTCAAAATTGTGTAATTAAAATAGTATAAATTTAATTATGAAAAGGGTAATTAATAATAATTTTTGATAATTAATTTAGAATTTTTTTTACATTTTTAGATAAAATGACCAAAACGCCCCTAGTAAATTGTGTAACCCTATTCAGTGTATTTTAAATTTAAGGAAATAATATTAAATGACAAGAAATTACATCTTGGACCATAAATTAGGTCAGAAATCATATTTAAGATTTTGTAGAGTTTTTATGGATTGTTATTTTATTTTTGTAATAGTGAAAAGATAATAATACCCTTAATATTTTACAAAATGACCATTTTATTGGTGGCCCTTTTCATCAAAATTTTGAAAACCCTAGCTTTCCAATCGTTCATGATTTCCCCAAATTTGAAATAACATTAAAATAACTTTATCCTTATCAATAACCTATTAGTTTAATAAAAAAGTAATCATGTGGGCCCCACTTAATGACACCAAAAACATTTTTGTCTCCTAAAGTGATTACAAAAATATAGAAACCTAAATTTCCCTCGTACACTCTCATTTTTCTATTGGCAAAAGTGTGGCCACTCTCTGCTCCTACCTTATCCACTTTCTCTCATATTCCTCACCAAGAATCAAAGGACTTCAATAAATAAGGTTGTAGGCAACGATAAAAAATCGCGGCCTAAAGTGGAATACTTATGGCCTAAAGCTAAGGCAACGATTTGGCCACAATTTGTCTAGCATGGTCTAAGTGGTTGTGGTCTATTCTAATAGGCCACGATTTTTAATTTTTGGCCACACTTTCTTAAAATTGTTGTCTAAGATTATGGAATAAACCATGGTTTCCTGAGCATTTATAGGCAACGATTTTAGATTTAGTTTTTTTTACCACTATTCCAAAATTGTGATAGTATGTTTAAGCCATGGTTTTCTACAACATTCATAGGCAATAGTTTTATTAGCCCTAGTTTTATTAGTCTCTCACGCGCTGCCACTATCCGCTGCTCCTATCAGCTCGTGTAATCCACGTGCCACCTTCCAGGATGTCATTTGCTTCACCGTTGGTCTCGTAAGATTCGCTAGTGCCTCCTCTGTTCGTTTTGGGGGCATCTTTTGAAGTTGACCAGTCTGTCCCACTGTCCTCTCTTGCCCTATAGCCATGATGAACTCATCTAAGTCATCCAAGTCATCTGAAGACCTTGGTTCCTCGGTGAAGAGTGTTGTATCCTTTGTTTACTCTGGTAATCCCTCAATAACTTCAGAAAAACTCAATGGGAAGAACTATATGGAGTGGCAAACAGCTATAGAAATTTGGTTTTTGGGTCAAAGTCTATCTGACAAATAAGGAAGATAACATTGATTCCAAAGAACGGGAGCAACGACAGAAAACTGATTATGAATTGGCAGTCCATTGACCCTAAGCTGTTGGTCCACTTCCGAACATACAAGACATGTTATGATGTGTGGCAGAAAGCTCCTAATGTCTACTCAAATGATGTCTAACGTCTTAATGATGTTGTGCATAATTTGGCTGCACTTCAAATTTCCAATAATGATCTCCCATCATACTTGACCAAAGCTCAATCCACTATTGATGAAGTTAAATTGGTTTTGACAGGTGATGATCTTCCAAAAGTCTTGAAGAAGATTGATAACACGTGCATGGTGTTCATTCTGCACGACCTCGACAAAGGCTTTGAGTCTGTGCAAAACCAAATTCTGACAAACCCTAGTGTGCCTACAACAGAAAATCTCATTGACTGTTTGCTATGTGTTCCCTCTCTAGAAGCTATGTAGGGGAACAACCCTCAACCTGGATTAGAAGCTTCTGCTTTCCTATCCAATATGTCTAGAAGACAAGGTCATGGTCGTGGTGGTGAAAGAGGAGGTCGTAGGTTTGGCAATTGTCCACAATGCACTTATTTTAAGCATATGGGCCATACCCAAGATAAGTTCTATTCCCTAATCGGATTCCTCGATAAATCAATCAAATTGACTTGACACAAACTGATTCTGAAGGGAGTAGTCAGAACACTTTCTCAGATGCTGAGTACAAGGAATACCTCCAATTGAAGGCAACAACACAATCATCTTCGGCACCTATAGCCCAATCTGGTAATTCTACAATTTGCCTCTCTCAATCATCATCCGCTGGCCCCTGAATTTTGGATTCCGGTGCTTCTGATCACATAGCCGGTAATCCATCTCTTTCTCAAAATTGATACAACCTAAAACACCATACGATATCACTCTTGCTAATGGTTCCAAAGCCAAAGCCACTGGCATTGGTCAAACCACTCTTTTCCCTGATTTATCCTTAAATTATGTTCATTTTGTTCCCAACTGTCCTTTTAACCTAGTCTCAGTGAGTCAGCTTACCCGTACACATAATTGCTCAGTAACATTTACTGCTGATTCTTTTTCCATACAGGACTGGAGGACGGGACAGACGATTGGAAAAGGGTCTGAATCACAAGGTCTCTATTACTTTAAGTCTCTTTCCACTGTTTCCTGCACTATTGCAGAATCACCATCTCTCTTGCATCGACGGTTAGGTTATCCCAACTTAAATAAAATTAGGAAAATAGTTCTTCATCTATCTAATCTTCAGTCATTGGAGTGTGAGTCATGTCAACTAGGTAAACATGTTCGAGCCTCTTTTTCTAGCTCTTTCAATAATCGAGCACATTCTCCATTTGATCTTGTTCATTCTGGTGTTTGGGGACCAAGTAGTATTAGTTCTATTCTAGGACATAGGTACTTTGTTATTTTTATTGATGACTACTCAAGATGTACTTGGATTTTCTTAATGAAAGAGCGTTCAGAACTATTTTCAATTTTTCAAAAATCTTTCATTATTTTCAATTTTTCAAAAAAAATTCAATGAAATTGAAACTCAATTTGGGCGCTCTATTCGCAACTTGCGTAGTGACAATGCTAAAGAGTATTTTTCGGCACCTTTTAATCAATTTATGAATTCTCATGGCATGATTCATCAGTCCACTTGTCCGCACACACCCCAACAAAATGACATAGTAGAAAGAAAACATCGTCATATTGTTGAAACTTCTCGGACACTCTTACTGCATGCTAATGTACCTTTAAAATTTTGGGGTGATGCAGTTTACCCAAATATATAAAATAACGGTTTATCAATCACCGCCCCACGGTGGGGGCGCCAATTGTTCTCAAAATTCCATCAAACCCAGTCGTCAAGGTGAGAAAGTATCAGATGTCCTAGGTTTAGGGTGAGCTCCCTCGTTTATAATTATCCATAAATGGGCCTTACTGAGGTCAAACCTTAGCTTAGGTGAATGACCTGGTAGGGCAGTAAGCTTACCGAGCTGATGAGGTGCGCATGATCTATGTCCAGGTTGTCCCTGCCAAGAAAACATCCCTAACGGGACACAGCCCCTCAAGCTCAAGCCCAGTGTAGCTAGGACGAAGAGATTAAGGTCAGTCCCATGTATGTTAAGGGAGCAGATCCTCCGAGAACTCGGAGTCCTCGGGTCCCTGTTAAGATCGGTCAGTGTATATTTAAATGACTAAACTGTCAATTTGGTCCCTGAAAGATTAGAGGACCTTCATTTTAGTCCTTGAAAGAAGGAAACTGTCAATTTAGTCCCTGAATGTACTTTCTGTCTTTGAATTTAATCCCTCTGTTACAATCCGTCAATTAACCTTAATGGAGATGTTGACGTGACACATTAAGTGCCACATGTACATAATGACGTGTCAATAAAATTATTCATTTTAGTCCCTCGTTAATAAAATAGTTCATTTCAGTCCCTCATGATTAATTTAATTAATTTTAGTCCCTCATTAATGTTAATAATTTCATTTTCTTCCCTCCTGCTACATTTGTCTTTAACAGCTTATTCCTCCAAATTCAGACAGAACATACCTTAACCCCCAAATTGACAATAGATTTTTTAGACCAAAATGAAGAATTTAAATTGCAATTTTCGGACTAACCCCTCATTTTGGTACCCTGGAAGATTTGGAGTCAATCATATTAGTCCTTGAAAAAATGAAATTACATTTTTCGTCCCTGAAAGATAAAAAGTTATTCAATTTAGTTCTTGAAAAATGAAAATTTGTTTACGTTAGTCCTTGAAAGATTTTTTAAAATGTCAAATTAGTCTTTAAAAATGACTAAAAATTAAGGAAAGTTACATTTTTAGTCAAAAGCGTGTTAGGATAATTAATAATAATTTTTTATAATTAATTTAGATTTTTTTGACATTTTTAGATAAAATGACCAAAACACCCCTAGTTAATTGTGTAACCCTATTTAGTGTATTTTAAATTTATGAAAATAATATTAAATGACAAGAAATTACATCTTGGATCATAAATTGGGTCAGAAATTATATTTAAGATTTTGTAGAGTTTTTATGGATTGTTATTTTATTTTTTTAATAGTGAAAAGATAATAATACCCTTAATATTTTACAAAATAACCATTTTATTGTTGGTCCTTTTCATCAAAATTTTGAAAACCCTAGCTTTTCAACCCTTCATGATTTCCCCAAATTTAAAATAACATTAAAATAACTTTATCCTTATCAATAACCTATTAGTTTAATAAAAAAGTAATCATGTGGGCCCCACTTAATGACACCAAAAAGATTTAGAACCTAAGCAAAATTCTTTCAATTTTAAAATCTGTAAAAAATTTTATAGAAAAATTTTATAGAAAAATTTACAAGAAATATTACTATATCATCAGATTTGGGCGGGAGCTTCCGATCACCGAACCAAATTGGTCTTCCTAGAGTCTTCGCCTTACTATCCAAGCGCGGAATCCTACAAAAAAGCTTGGCAGCAACAGAGTTCAATGACCACATAGAAGTTACAAGCTGATATAGATACTGTGGCTGAATATATTTCAATATTCACCATGGAACTGGTATCTTCTTCCTCCAGAGGAGTAAACCCACTGTTATGGACCTACCATGTGTTTTTGAGTTTTAGGGGAGAAGACACTCGCAGAGGATTCACTGACCATCTGTGTGCTTCGCTAGAAAGAAAAGGAATCACAACTTTCAAGGATGACAAAGACCTTGAGAAAGGACAAGCCATTTCAAAAGAGCTCCTCAAAGCAATTGAAGAATCTATGTTTGCAATCATCATCCTCTCACCAAACTATGCTTCCTCCACTTGGTGTTTGGATGAGATCCAGAAGATTGTTGAGTGCAGAAACAACCAGGCTCTAGAACTTATGCCAGTTTTCTATGGTGTCGACCCCTCTGATGTGAGGCGTCAAAGAGGAAGCCTGGAGGAAGCTTTCAAAAATCATGAAGAGAATTTCGGACAAGACAGTGAGAAGGTTAAAAAATGGAGACATGCGTTAACACAAGCCTCAAGTTATTCTGGTTGGGACTCCAAGGATCGGTTAGTTGTCTCACCATTTAGGCTTGCTTGTTTTTTGCTCATAATCTGAATGTTGAATTCGTTGACACATATTTATTCTGGTAGGGGCTTGCTTAAAGTAGAATGTCATCAATTCAACTGTTACATTGAATTTTCTCATTAAGCTTATTGAGTTTACAAAACTCATTTAATATTTAAACTAATTGGTATTTCATTGAATAACTTGATTTTAATGTATAATATACTTTTAGGTTAAATTCATATTTTATAAAAAATTATTAAGTGGAGTAACTTTAAAAAGATTTACTCCTAGAGTGTGTTAAACAGACTAATGTGCATGACTTTACCTATACTAAAATACAAAAATTATTTCCTAATTTCATATGAGCTGGACTGTTGCTAGAAGGGGTGAAAAGTGCAGAATTGAGCTGGTTTTTGGGCTTTATTTGGTAAGCCTTAACTGGAAGCTTGTAATTTACAGCCCTTAGCTTTTATTTTAGTTGCAAGCATGTAATCTTACCAGTGATGATATTGAATCTTTATTTGGTATAAGTGCACAGTTTCAAGGTTTGTGTTTTAAACACACACATATGTACTGTGTGATTATGTGTACAATGGGAAGGCAAGAGAGATGTGACGAGACATGCAATGGAAAGGGAAGAAAGAGAGATAGAGAGGAGCGTGAAGTGAATGTAATAGATAGAAACGTTTCACCCTGGATTTGCAAGTATAAAATTATAACATGTTTTTTAATTGGTAGCTTTATTTGCCTATGGTTCTTGCTGGGCTGGATACAATATTTTTCCTTCTCTCTCCCTTTACAGACATGAGGCAGAGCTCGTGGAAAGCATTGCTCAACACATACATAAAAAGCTTATTCCAAAATTGCCATATTGCACAGAAAACATTGTTGGGATTGCTTCAAGGGTGAATGAAGTGAACTGGATCATGGGTATGCGGTTGAATGATGTTCGCTTTATAGGCGTATGGGGCATGGGTGGCATAGGTAAGACAACTATTGCTAGAGCTGTCTATGAAGCAATCAAAGTCAATTTTAAAGTAACTTGCTTTCTTGCGAGCATTAGAGAGAGAGATGAGACAAATGGTTTGGTTCAAGTACAAAAAGATCTTCTTTCTTATCTAAATATAAATAGCTGTGATTTTCATGATTTATATGATGGGAAAAAGACAATACAAAACTCTTTATGCAACAAAAAGGTTCTTATTGTTCTCGATGATGTAAGCGAATCAAAGCAATTGGAGAATTTGGCTGGGAGTCAAGATTGGTTTGGTCCAGGAAGCAGGGTAATAATCACAACTAGAGATATGCACCTGCTAAGGATACATGGAGTGCATAAAACTTACAAGGTTGGAGGTTTAGTCCAAAATGAAGCTCTTCATCTCTTTTGCTTGAAAGCCTTTAGACAAGATCAACCTCAAAATGGGTATTTGGATTTGTCCAAAGAAGTGGTAGAATATACTGGAGGTCTTCCATTGGCACTAGAAGTATTGGGTTCTTATCTTAATGGAAGAACCATTGATGTTTGGCACAGTGCTTTGAAACAAATAAGAAGGTTTCCTCTCTCCAAAATTCAAGATACACTGAACATAAGTTATGAAGGTTTAAATCCTATGGAGAAGGATCTGTTTCTAGATATTGCGTGTTTCTTCAAAGGAATGCAAAAAGATAAAGTAATTAACATAGTAGAAAATTGTAGGAATTGTGCCAGAATAGGAATTGAAGTTTTAATTGAAAGATCTTTGATAACTGTAAATAAGTGGGGTGAGTTGGAAATGCATGATTTACTTAAAGAAATGGGCAGGAATATTGTATTTCAAGAATCTGCAAACAATCCTGGCCAACAAAGCAGGTTGTGGTCTCAAGAGGATATTGATCATGTATTGACAAAAAGCAAGGTATGTGGCATTTTTTCTAGGATTACTGGATGTTTGTTATCAGATTAAGAAAACAATGTGGCATCATGAAGTTACAAACTAAATAATGCATGCTATATTTTGTTTCCACAAGCTTGTGTTTTAGCTCATTTTATAAGATACTTATTGCCATTTTGTTTATTAGGGAACTAAAGCAATTCAGAGTATAGTTTTGAACCCAACTCAACAATATGAAGCACACTGGAGCCCTAAAGCCTTCTCCGAGACAACAGAGCTAAAATTTCTCAAGTTAAGTGATGTGCAACTTCATTCTGACCTGAACTGCCTTCCTAGTTCGCTAAAAGTTCTTCACTGGAATGGGTGCTCTTTGAAAACCCTGCCACTTACCAATCAACTGTATGAATTTGTTGACATTAAACTGTCTCATAGCAAAATTGAACAACTTTGGCATAGTAAAAAGGTATGACCCTTTCATCAAGAACTCAATTCAATATTATCACAATGACCTTAAAAGCTGATATAACCTTTTCACATTTTACTACTTTGATCAGTTTCTGGAAAAGCTGAAGTACTTGGATTTGAGTTTTTCCAAAAATCTAAAGCGATCTCCTGATTTTTCTGGGGTTCCAAACCTTGAAAAATTGATCCTCGAAGGTTGTACAAGGCTCACTGAGGTTCATCCATCCCTTTTGCACCAGAAGAAACTTGTTATAATGGATTTAAAAGACTGCAAAAGTCTTAAATCCCTTCCAGGTAAATTGGAGTTGAGTTCCCTGACAAAGTTACTTCTTACTGGTTGCTCTAAATTTAAAAATGTTCCAGAGTTTGGCGAAAGTATGAAACATCTATCAGTGCTTTCTTTAGAGGGAACAGCAATAACAAAACTACCCTCGTCAGTTGGATGTCTAATGGGCCTTGCTGATTTGAACTTAAAGGATTGCAAAAACCTTGTTTGCCTTCCAGATACCATTGATAGATTGAAGTCTCTTAGTATCCTGAACACTTGTGGATGCTCAAAGTTCAGTAGTTTGACAGAGGGTTTAAAAGAAAAGGAGTGTTCAGAGGAACTTTGCCCCATTGAATCTGCTAATAAAAGCAAAAAATTATCATTTGCTTGGGGGAAAGAGCCAGTATCTAGTTCATTGAGGACTAAGCCAACTGTCATTAGACTCAGATCACCCGGTTCTGTCTTAAGTCTACATTCTCTGAGCATTATGAATTTAAGCTACTGCAATTTGTCTGAAGAATCAATCTTGCATATTTCTTGCGACCTACCCTGTTTGAAGTTTTTGGATCTAAGTGGGAACAATTTTGTTCGTGTGCCATTTAATATTTCTAAACTTACAAAGCTGGAATATCTTGGGCTAAATTATTGCCAAAAACTTCAATGGTTGCCAGAACTTCCATCAAGTATAAAAGAATTGGATGCAAGCCAGTGTGATTCACTGCAAACCTCCAAATTCAATCCATACAGTCTCTTTGCTTCACTTGGACAATATCCTTCTGAGGTCTGTTATCTGTATACTTGACTTGGCTGTGTGTGCATGCACGTGACCATGAAATTGAATCTGTAACTTTATATTACATCAAGGCTTTTGATTTTATTGCTTGTGTGTGCATGCAACATTGCACAAGTTAATAAATTAAAAGTGGAAATGTTTTATTAGAAAACGTAACATTTAATATTACCAATGTATTGAATATTGTGATGATTGCATTTTTCAATAAAACATTTCCACTTTGGGATTTATTAACCTGGGCAATATTGCACGGGTTAGAAAAACCGTTATAATAATATATACAGAATTTAATCACCATTACAATTATGTGTTACAGGTACTGGATCCATTTGACATGGTGATCACAGGGGGTGAAATTCCATCGTGGTTTGACCATCAAGAAGATGGTGGATATGTATTAGTCCCTGGTAATTTCTCTTCAAATGAGTTGGTGGGAATTGCTTTGTGTTTCTTGTTGACAAGTTATGCTCAGTCTTGCCATTATGCAATCGAGTGTTCTGCTGCTGATCATGTATTCTTCAAGAAAAGGCTTTTACCTCAGATGAAGCCTGGTTGTCCTCACCTTTATATTCTCTTTTTCGTGGACCCTCTATCTTGTGTTGAAATCAGCCAAGATGTTCGCTTTGGACTGTTGGTAGAAGAACATTTTTGTACTAACAACTGCCTTTATCCAAATCTATTGGATCTGAAAACAGTGAGCTGCGGATTCCGTTTGTTATATAACCGAGATATGGAAGATTTGAAAAAAAAAAAAAGCATTGAGCAATTGCAATGAGAGTCAAGGATATTTTGTGGCTGACCATAACATTAGGTGTTAGAAGAGAAGCAGCAAAATACTGAAGTTGAAGCTAGTAAAGTCTGAAATTAGTAAATAAAGTCTGAAACTAGTGAAGTCCCACATCGACTAAGTCAATCACAATCTGTCACTTGGTGTAGGTTAAATCTAAGATTGAGATACCATTTAAATAAAATGAGACCAATTGAGCTATAATTTTATAAATTCTGCTAGTATGTGAATATTTTGTGTATATTATGAAATAAACACCTCTGTATTATGTGTGTACAGATTTCATTTTCTAAATAAAATTCTATATACATATATTTAAACCCAAAAAGATCTCTTTGAAGCAGCGACTTTGGTAATATCGGCTAACAATAAAGCAATTAGGACATATTGTTGGAAATGAGCAGGAAATTGTATTTCAGGAATCACCAAATGATCCTGAGTTCCTGACAGACGTAGCAGGTTGTGGTCTCAAGAGGACATTGATCATGTGCTGAGAAAAAATAAGGTAGGTGTCAATTTTTTTGCCACTTTTGGATGATTGGTGTTACATAAAATAAATTTGGTATTCAGGTATTACAATAATTAAATTAAATAATACATGTTTTACTATAATTAAATATTTTATTTTTTTAATAATTTATTTATATTTTATTAAGTAGACCAGTATGTGATAATTGTTTAATTGTGTCTAAAATGTTTCTATAATTTTTTCATAAGTGATAATACAATAGTATAATTATTAATTCTTATATTATGTAATTATTTATAGTTGTACAATCTAAATTATATTTTTTAAAAAATAAAAAAATTATTCATACAACATAAACTTTTTGTAAATTGCATAGGTAGAGATACAAGTTTAGGGCAATGCAATAGTATATTTATGTGACTCATAATTTCAATTGTTGAATATCTCCTCAAGATTAAATGGATATATAAAAGTAATTTAAACGTGCATAAGCTAAATATGTTTCTATAATTTATTTAAGCACAATGACGTGACAAAATAAAAAGTGATAATACTACTACCTATATTAAAAAATTCTTGTTATGTGTACATGAATTAAGAAAAAGTTAAATATGACTTTATTTAGTACAATCTTTACTAAAAGTAGACTATGACCCATACGATGCACAATTATTAAAAAGTTTAAAGATAAATTTCGTATTTATACATACATCAAAATGAAAAATGAAGAAATTAAAATTTAGAATGTCAAAAACAAAAGAGTATAATTTGTCAAATATTAATTATTGGTTTTCTCACAATCAATTAACAATTGATTAAATATAATAATATATAGATTGTCTACAAAAAGATGATACATGTTTGTTTGTTGATACTAAAATGTGTAATTGAGTTTGGGTTGCATATTTGTGCATTAAATTAAAATTTTTAAGCATTTTAATTTTTTATATAATAACATTGAAGTAAAGATAAAGATAATATTAAATATTGGTATAATATTATATATATTGTAACATCCCGCAAATTATGAGCTTAAATAATTTATTAGGTTGCAAATAAAAGAATTAAGTATTAGTAAGTAAGGAAGGGTAAAATTAAGGAGCTATAGGTTAAAACCCTATTACAAACCAAGTTTAGGCCTTAACTTAAGTGAATTTAAGAAAGATTGGGTTCTGGTAATCGATTACCAAGGTAATCGATTACAGGGAGTTGGTAATCGATTACCAGAGAGTCAAGTCCCTGGTAATCGATTACCAGAGAGTTGGATTTTTAATAATCGATTAACAAGGGTTTAGTAATTGATTGTCAGGAATCTGGGTTCCTAGTAATCGATTACCAGGAGTGGTAATCGATTACCAAATTACCAGAAAGGGTTCTTGAGTGTATTTTAGCCTATGGTAATCGATTACAGAGAGTCTGTAATCGATTACCAGCACGGAAAATATATATACCAGGAGCGATTTTAAAAACAGAATTTGGAGAAAAACCTAAACCTAGAGAGAGAGAGCGGGGGTTCTAGAGAGAGAAAGAAGAATTGAAGCTTGAAGAAGGAATTTTGGGCAAGGAAACATCAATTAATCACCTCCAAACCTCTTTTCCCTCTTGAATTGCTTGAATAGGTGAGTATAACTCACTTTTAGAGTAGAAACTATTGGTCTCAATGCATGTTCCCACCTTCCTCTCTTTCCCTTTCTTGATGTTGGATATTTGATGATTGAATTGTTAATTCCTTGATGTTTGGACTGATTATCGATAGATTTAGCATATGAGTATAGAATCGAGCGTCGGAATCTTTAGTTTCGAAACTATCGAAACTAACAAAACTTACGAAACTATCGAAACTATCGAAACCCCTCGATTGTAACTCATATGAGTATTCTATTCGATTATAACCCTTCGTATAATACTACTTATGGATTAAAATGTCTAATTCGATGTTTGGATTGGAAATTGAGATGTATGTTTGTAGAAACGAACTTTCGAAACACTCGAGATTAGCGAAACTGTCGAAATGCTCTTTGTATGAACCCCATTCCTTTACTTCCCTTTCTATAGAGTTAATTTGATTGAATTGGTAATGTTTGTATGAAATTGAGTGATTGAGGTTAGGATTTGCTTGAAAAACCTATGAATGTCAAAGTTTATGATATTTGCAAACTTACGAAAAGTGTTATTAGGTGCATTTGAATAATGTAAGCCGGTTTCGACCGTGAGTTAATTAAGCCGGCCTTTGCGCCGTGAGTTAAAAATCAAGTAATTAAGGAAAACATGACTTCGGTCCAGTTTGGGTGGGATTCGTCCCCGGGAAAGCCGGTTCCCGTAGTCTGAGCTCAGGTCTAACTCTAGAAAGTGATAAGATCATGTCTTCTGGGCACATCAGTGAGTGCATCATGAGCATCATATCTTGCATTACTTAGCAAATCATGTTAAGGGAATTATTTATTGCTCCTAGTTTGTTATTAATCATTGGTAACCATGCTTTATGTAATTGGATTTATGAATGAGTAAAATATATGAAATCCGTTGAGTTGTGAAGCTGTCATTGATATCTGCTCCTTGCATTCATGCATGTGATTGTATTCACTGAGATTATTATCTCACCCCACGTTTCGGGGACATATTTTAGTGGTGCAGGTACCTTCGGTGAGGTTGAGGCAGTTCAGGTGTGGGTGGAGCTGAGTTTTATTTCAGCAGGGAGATTAGTTTATTAGGAGTAGTTATTGGAATATTTGTATTTGTCAATTGGCTATTACTGAATTGTATTGATGTAGATTGTATAAGTGTAAATATTTCTGAATTAACCACTGAGGTCTAGTTTTAATGTTATAATATGCATGTTATTAAACTGTACTGGCTTTTGCTGATTTACAGGTTAAGCTGAATTTTAGTAATTGTCCAGTATTAAGGGGAGACTCTGCCGGATTTCTGGTATGAGTTCATTGAATCACACTTCTCCAAGTGTGGATTCTTCCCTGAACTTAAGTAGGTTTCATATTTATTTAAGATCTTTAAAGTTTGTCTTGTTTTGGCTTAAGCTAATCGTTGAAAAGTTTTAAGCAAATGTATGACGATATCGGAAATTTAACAAAATGATTTCAAGGAGTTCAGGAATAGTGTCTCCAACAGACATTATTTCTGAGTCCAGAAATTAGGGTGTTACATATATAATTTATTTTCATTTATATATATATATTTTTAAAATTTTCATGTATATTTAAAATTTATTATAACAACGATGAAAATATGACTTTGATACTAATTAGTTTATGAAAGATAAAAATGAATGACATAATTAGAAAGTAGAATAATTTCATAGATGGTTTGTTCTTTTGGTTAAAAGAATTATTTTTTAAATTGTATTCATTAAAGTTATATTTAAATATTGTCTACAATCGGTCTACTACAAAATAACTTTTGAGATTGTAAAATAGTTTTTGCGGATCTTCGAAATAGAGGGTGTCGGTGGAGAACATGAGAGTGAAAGTAAGAAAAGAGAATGGAAATGTTGTGAAGACAAAAAAAAAAAAAAAACAAGATGTATCAGTTGACTTGCTAGACTCTCAAGTTGATATTTATATTTATCTATTATCTATTATATTTGAGGAGGGATCAACTTACACCAGTGTAAGTTACACCAAGTCTTACACCGCTAATAACTCTAGATCGAATGTGATTTTTATTAATCTAACTGTTGTATTATATTTATTCATCATCTTGATTATCTGTGTAAAATTTCATAAAATTTGAACACTAATAAACTGATAATCAAATGGTCCCTTTTTTCATATAATTCAGATGTATATATGACGTTAATCTTGAGACATCTCAATGACATATCAAATAATTTTAGATTAAGGTAAAATTTTATATGTATGATCTATATGATAGTAACTTTCAATCCAACGGTAGATTACTTAATACAATGATCTGATAAAAAGTTATTCAACGGTGTAAGACTTGGTGTAACTTACACGGGTGTAAGTTGATCCCTCCTCATTATATTTATATAATATTATATATATATATATATATATTAAAGCTGAGTCGTGTAATAATATGTTGCCACCTCACCTCACTTTTTTTTGTGTTAACCACAGACCCTATTACCAGGGGCAATCCTGTTCAGGGCTTAGTCAAACCACTTTACCTCACTTATTGCCACATAACTCTATATTTGTCGTGTCAAAAAAAATCTTGGGTGTCACCTCTATATTCTTTTCTTGCAATCCATCTATACACACAATTAGAATTCATCTCAAATAATAGTTACTTTCTCAAAATTAATCAAATTAACTCACAAAATCAAATTAAATTGATTCACCTAACATTTAATCTGTAACAATTAATCAAGTCAATTCCCTGAAATTAGATTTTACACACACAATTAGCATCCATGTAATGAAATATTGGCCAAATATATAGTAAAAAACTTTACTATATATTTATATTAAAATTATTTTTAGAAGTTATTGATTTTATTTTATTAAAAAATATTGAAGCTTTCTCTTTTCTAAATAATTTTAGATAATTATTAAATATTTTTTCAAACACCATTTTAAGTAAAATATGCATTTTTTTCATATCAAAGCACAAAATAAAATGAGGATAACTCATATAATTCAATCCTTCTTTCATCATTTCATATATTTCAATATATTGACTCACCAAAAAAAATGAAAAAACTCACCAAAAAAAATATATTTCAATATATTGTTTGTATAAAAATTTAAAAATAATAAAATAAAATAAATGACATTTCACCGGAATTGCATTGCATTCACACAATTAAAATTCACCTGAAATGACAATTATTTTCTCAAAATTAATCAAATTAATTCACCAATTACTCATGTAATCAAATTGATTCACCTTAAATAACAGTTACTCTAACAATTAATAAAATTAAGTCACCAAAATTGCATTGCAAATCAACACCGTCATAAGGGAGCAGTCCCACTAGGCATGACAATTAAACCCGAACCCGCGGGGACCGACCTGTCCCCACCCCGACTTTGACGGGGAAAACCCGCTTTGACCGGGTTTAAGTAAAACCCGACCCCGACCCCGCCCCGCCTTTAACGGGGGCGAGGACGGGTTTGGGGATGCAAGAACCCGCCCCGCCCCCGAACCCGAACCCGCCCTGATATGATAATTAAATAATTTTAATATACTGATAGTTAAATAATAAAGGTAACCTTATATATTTTCCTTAAAATATAATATAGCTCTTAAGTTTCTTATGTTTTTTTATGATTATCAATGTCTATGTTTACGTATTATTTGAATTAGAATATATTAGATATATATGACTTATTTAAAAAGAAGTATTTAAGTTATAAAAATAGAGGACAAAATAAAAAATTGAGAAGATAAAATCCCCGCGGGTTTCCCCGAACCCGACGGGGACCCGCGGGGATGGGGTTGGGTTTCATAATTTCAAATCCGCTCTCTTTAAATCCGAACTCGAACTTGCCCCGACTTTTACGGGGGCGGGGACGGGGAGAGCAAAACCCGCCCCGACCCGCCTCATTTCCATGCCTAAGTCCCACCGATACAAAGGGTTGGGTCAAGTAGGAAAAAAAAAAAGTAGCAATAGTTACCCAAAAATTTTGGTATAGTAAGTGTGCAACTGCTCAATACAACACAACATTAGTGAATGTTCTTCTACTTATTTTAATATTTAAAACTCAAATTCATGTTTTATTAATTACAATTTTTTAGTACATTTTATCTCACAATACTAATTTCAAAATTGATATATTTATAATATTTAATAATCATTTTCTAATCTTTAAAAAAAGCTTATACTTTCCGCCTAAACCTAGTTTATATTAATTTTAAATTGATTAAGGGATCAATGGTGTAAAAGATTTTGGTATGCCGACATTTATTTAATTTAGCTTGTTATGAATTTGGTGTTATATTTGAATCATTCAAATATAATTAATATTTTTTATTTTATTTATAGGAATGAATTTAAATGTGATAAAATAGTTGTTAATTATGCAATTAATAATTGTGGAAGGAAGAATTGAATAAAAGAAATATTGTGAGAGTAACTCATTGTGGAAATTAATTTTATAGTAGGGTGTCACGACCCAAATCCCAGGCCACGACCGACACACAAACTAATACCCTTATCCTGGCAAGCCTAAAACAATGGTACATTACTTGTCAAATGATTTTCCAAAATAAACACACTTCCATGATTTTACATAAATTTTGACAGAGTCTCCCCTATATTTTGGACATCCCAAAATTTATAGAGATCTTATTATCAACAAATATCACCGGCTAGAGTTTCCAACAACAATATATTTATCCAATCAACATAAAAAATATACATCTCAATATAAACCCATGACTAAACTCCCTATAGTTGCAGAATATACATATAATCCCAAAATAATATCAAATTGCCACCAATACAAGGGAGACCTACCAAAATGAAATAACAGTGAAGTTGGAACAACTAAATTTGCCAGCAGCCTGCTACTCAATTATCTCATAATTTGGATGAAAAACAATAGAAATGGGTAAGTCACAAAGATTTAGTGAAAGCCTAACAACCACCATGAAATAGAAGGAAAGCACACCAATGCACGAGTTGTTCGATAAAAACCATTCTCAGTATAAAATTTACTTCTTAATATAAAACTTACTAAACAAATGAGTTGAATAAATCTCACAATCTCAGATAACTTGTTTCCAATATCCATGAGGTCAAGTCTATCATATCCAAAGCAATAACAAATTTATCATATATAAATTTAATAAGCAAATCCAAAATCAAATACATTAAGTAAGTAAAACATATATCATATGAAATGTAAATGCAGTAAGGATCACTCATGATAGAATCGATAGGTGACTCCATCTAACAGGTAACCCTCTTCTGTCCAGAACCATGTCCATATCTCAATATCATTGAGGGCAGCTACATATCGTTGATAGCCCCCTCCTCCAAGAGTGACTTCTCTCTTAGGGCGGCTCCATCTAACAGATAACCCTCTCCACTCGGATCATGTCATATCTCAATATCATGTTTTCGGGGACTACATCTCGTTGATAGCCCTATTCACTAAGTGGCGGCTCCATCTAATGAATAGCCCTCTCCTTTCGGTATCACATAATTATGTGCACCTAGGTCGTTATCATCCGCTAACGACATATGAAGTTCTAACATGGATCCCAACTATGATGAGTTCAGTTTGGATACACTTCTGCAGAAGCAGAAGAACTTCTAGAAGAAAAAAAAATAGAATGAATCAAAAGGATAAATGAATTTAACTTTTCCATAAGTTGAAATTAGTTATGGAAAAGTTAAATGAGAGAGCTTTTTAAGAAGGTGGACTAGAAAGACTAATTTTAACTCAGGTAAAAGTTAAATTCATTTGGTCTTTTTGATTCATTAAACTGATTCTAGAATGAAGGATTAAAAAAAATGAATAGTTTCACGGAAGAAAATTAAGTATGTAAAAAGTGTAAAATAAAGTGTATAAAATTGAGTGGCCTTCGATCAAAGTTGACACCGGTAAAGGGAGCATGAGGCAGTCTTCTTTCACACTAGAAATCTGCCAGACCTGCTTCTGTTCACTTTCTTGCAACCATACGCTCTGATCCCAAACCAGAATCCTACAAAAATCTTGTGTCAAAGTATTCAAGATCTGATCTACTAGTGCTACAAGCAGAAAGCTTTAAAATACACACCTCAATAAACCTGTGCCTTGTAGAAATCTTAAACAAATGGCATTCGTTGTAGGTGAAGCTTCTTCTTCTTCTTCTTCTAGACCAGTTCCACGAGTGTTTTTGAGTTTTAGGGGAGAAGACACTCGCAAAGGATTCACTGACCATCTCTATGCTGCACTTGAAAGAAAAGGAATCACAACATTCATGGATGACAAAAACCTTGAGAAAGGACAAGCCATTTCAAATGAGCTCCTGAAAGCAATTGAAGAATCTATGTTTGCAATCACCATCCTCTCACCAAACTATGCTTCTTCCACTTGGTGTTTGGATGAGGTCCAAAAGATTGTTGAGTGTAGCAACAACCTTGATCTTCAGGTTTTGCCGGTTTTCCATGGTGTTGACCCCTCTGATGTGAGGCATCAAAGAGGAAGCTATAAGGAAGCTTTCATAAGGCATAAAGAGAAATTTGGACAACACAGTGACAAGATTAGAAGATGGAGAAATGCGTTAAAACAAGTTACCAATTATTCTGGGTGGGACTCCAAGGATCGGTAAGTTGTGTTTTGAATTTGTTGCTTTATTTGTATACGGTTCTGGTTGGACTCAATACAAGAATTTTCTTTCCTCTCTCCGTATAGGCATGAGGCAGCACTTGTGGAAATTATTGCTCGACACATACAAAAAAAGGTTATTTCAAAATTGCCATCTTGTACTGACAACCTTGTTGGGATTGCTTCAAGGGTGAAGGAAGTGAAGAGGCTCATAGGCATGGGGTCTAATGATGTTCGCTTTATAGGCATATGGGGCATGGGTGGCATAGGTAAGACAACTATTGCTAGAGCAGTCCATGAATCAATTCAACAAAATTTTGAGGTTTCTTGCTTTCTTGCCAATGTTAGAGAGCTATCTGAGACTAATGGTTTAGTTCACATTCAAAGAGAACTTGTTTCTAATCTGAATATAAAGAGTGATTTTCATAACTTGTATGATGGGAAAAAGACATTACGAAACTCTTTATGCAACCAAGCGGCTCTTCTTGTTCTTGATGATGTAAGTGAAATAAGCCAATTGGAGAGTTTGGCTGGGAATCAAGATTGGTTTGGTCCTGGAAGCAGAGTAATAATCACAACCAGAGACAGGCACTTGCTAAGGATACATGAAGTGCATGAAATTTATAAGGTTGGAGGCTTAGTCCAAACTGAAGCACTTCGTCTCTTTTGTTGGAAAGCCTTTAAACGAGATCAACCTGAAGAAGGGTATTTGGATTTGTCCAGAGAAGTGGTCAAATATAGTGGTGGTCTTCCATTGGCACTTGAGGTATTGGGTTCCTTTCTTTATGGAAGGAGTGTTGATGTTTGGCATAGTGCTGTGAAAAAAATAAAAAGCATTCCACAGGCCAAAATTCTAGATACACTGAAAATAAGTTATGAAGGTTTAGATTCAATGGAGAAGAGTATTTTTCTAGATATTGCCTGTTTCTTCAAAGGAATGAACAGAAATAGTGTATCAAAGATACTAGAAAATTTTGGTTATTATTCCTCAATTGAAATTGAAATTTTGATTGAAAGATCTTTGATAACTGTAGAACGGGGAAGTGATAAGTTGGAGATGCATGATTTGCTTCAAGAAATGGGCAGGAATATTGTTCTTAATGAATCTCCAAATGATCCTGGCAAACGTAGCAGGTTGTGGTCTAAAAAGGACATTGATCTTATATTTACAAACAATATGGTAGGTGCCAATTTTTCTACAACTGTTGGATGTTTGGTTTTAGATAAAATAAAGGGAAAAATATGTTTTTCGTCCCTGTAGTTTCGGTCAACTTGGGTTTTCGCCCCTATATTTTAAATCCTTGGTTTTTTGTCTCTATATTGTCTAAACCCCTAAACATTAGTCCCTGCCGTTAGTTTGGACCGTTAGACCTGTGACATGGCATGCTAGGCAATTAACACGTGGCATGCTAGGTAATTGACACGTCACAGGTTTAACGGTCCAAACTAACGGCAGGGACTAATGTTTAGGGGTTTAGAGGGTACAGAGACAAAAAACCAAGGATTTAAAGTATAGGGACGAAAACCCAAGTTGACCGAAACTACAGGGACGAAAATATGGTATTAAGATACAAACTATATAATGCATTCAATATTTTGTTTCCTTAAGTTTTTTGTTTACCTCATTCTGTATGATTATGGTACTTGTTATTATGGTTTTCTATAGGGAACTGAAGCAATCCAAAGTATAATTCTAAGCCCATCCAAACCATATGTAGCACGTTGGAGCAGTGATGTCTTCTCAAAAACAAGTCAGCTGAAATTTTTGAGTTTATGTCGGGTGCAACTTCCCATTGGCCTCAACTGTCTTCCTAGTTCACTAAAAGCTCTTCACTGGATAGGATGTCCTCTGAAGTCTCTGCCCTTTGGAAACCAACCGTATCAAGTTGCTGAAATCAAACTGTGTTTTAGCAGAATTGAACAACTTTGGCCTGGAAAAAAGGTAGGAACCCTTTCATCATGAGCTTTATTAAATTTCTTGAACGATGATAATCTTTTAACATTTTATTATTTTGATCAGTTTCTAGGGAAGCTGAAGTACATGGATTTGAGTTATTCCCGGAATCTAAAGCGATTACCAGATCTTTCTGCTGTTCCCAATCTTGAAACACTTGATCTTAGACATTGTTCACTCCTTACAGAGGTTCATCCCTCCCTTGTTCACCACAAGAGCCTTGTTCTAATTAATTTAGATAGCTGCAGAAGTCTTAAAACTCTTCCAAGTAAATTGGAGATGAGTTCCCTGAAGGAATTAATTCTTAGTAACTGCTCTAGATTTGAACAACTTCCTGAATTTGGGGAAAGCATGAAACATCTGTCAATGCTTTCTTTAAAAGAAACGGCTATAAGAAAACTACCCACATCACTTGGATGTTTAGTTGGCCTTTCTGAATTGAACTTGGAGAATTGCAAAAATCTTGTTTTCCTTCCAGAGTCCATGCATGGATTGCAGTCCCTCAGAATTCTGAAGGCTTCTGGTTGCTCAAATCTCTGTAGATTACCAGAGGATTTAAAGGAAATGAAGTGTTTGGAGGAACTTTGTGCTACTGAAGTCAGTGCATTATCTTTTGAAGGGGGGAAAGGAACTCCAACTGGACTCAGATTGAGATTGCCACTTTCTGTCTCAAAACTGCCCTTTTTGAGCAGTCTAGATTTAAGTTACTGCTCTCTATCTGAAGAATCATTCCCTGATGATTTTTGTCAGTTCCCTTCACTAGAAGATTTAAATCTAAGTGGCAACAATTTTGTTAGAGTACCAATAAGTATTCATAAACTTTCAAAGCTTAGATATCTTTACCTAAACCATTGCCCAAAGCTTCAATTATTGCCAAAGCTTCCATCAGAAATATTTGAATTGGAAGCATGCAATTGTGATTCACTGGAAACATTTGAATTCAATCCTTTAAAGACATGCAATGTCTTTGAATCACCTGGCCAAGACCGTAGTCAGGTCTTTAGCATGCTGATCACAGGGTGTGAAATTCCATCATGGTTTGACCATCAAGAAGAAGGTAGCTATGTATCAGTCCCACATAATTTCCCTCTAAATGAAAGGGTTGGAATTGCTCTGTGTTTTCTATTCCTAACATCTGAGGCACGCTATGATCCAATAGAATGCTCTTTGGCTGGCCACAAAGGTAATACATTCATCACCCGGAAGCTTTTACGTCCTATGAAGCGAGGTTTTCACCTTTACATTCTTTGTTTGAATTTGAACAATGATGATTTCAGTAATGAAATTCACGAAGATAGTCATTTTAGACTGTTTCATAGATCTAAAGAAAGCCCCTATGCAACATTACAAAAAAAAGGTGGAATTCACAAACACTCTGGTTTCTCTGGACTAAAGCCTAATTATGATTTTCAAGTTGTGAGATCTGGGGCCCGTTTGGTACATAAGCAGGATGTTGAAGATTTAAAAAAAATCATTGAGCAAATGCAACAAGAGTCAGTGATAGTTGAAGTTGACACAGTTAGTTCTTGACAATAGCATCAACCTTCCCAGTGAGGAATGGAGGAGCTGCCAGCAGCATGAACTGCTGCACAAGTAGACAGCAAAAACTCAGAAATGTTGTGGAGAATTTATGAGCATTATGGAGGTATGTATCCTATAGCAATGAGTCAATTCAACAAGAGTTAAAAGATATTTGAAGCTCATATAGTTTGTCCTTGAACACCATTCCTTCCAGTGAGGAAGTGGAGCTGCCAGTGGCATGATGTGTCAAATTTGACCAGCAAGATGCTGCACAAGCAAACAACTTGGAAGCAGTATCAGATGCAGACAGAATCTTTGATATAAGAAAGTTTGAAACTCATTTTAGTGGCCAATTGTTTGATGAAGCTGGGGCTTCAGGGTGATTTTGAAGTTTTATGCTATGGTGACTACAGTTTATCTTGGTTGGATTCAGTCCAAGACAATCTGCAACTTAGTATGGTTCAAATCTGAACTAAATGTATAAGACCGTTTGAATCTATCTATAAATTAATTAATTCTGTTCTTATGTAATATTCTGTCTATAAATGAACCCCTTTTTTCTTGTTCTTGGTGCCTAACTACACTTTATGACAGATTTCACTTTCTAATGAAATTCTACGCACCTTTTTTTTATACTTAGAAACAGTAACTTTGGTGTTAATATAAGCTAGTGATTAGGACCTGATCATTGTTGGATAGCATGTTATCCCTTAATGAAAGCAATTACTATACATAAGCTAGCCAAAGGCTATGAGCTCCTTGTAGCTAGAAGCAGAAGTTGAACACTAATATTTTACACCTTTTGTGACAGAATGAGTAAAATCACCAACTAAAGCTAAAGGATTCAAAATGCAGATTTTCAGCTAAATCAGATGAGCAAATGGCTGCAACCTCCTGCCTCATCTTCTTGGGTCCAGAAACAAGAACTCCCACACTTGGCCCCTTCAGTTCACATAGCAGTCCTGCAAAAATAAGGAAAGGAAAAACAAATTGAGTGAGTTCATTTCATTGATGAATCTCTAAGTTATGGTTAAAAAACAGGTAAGTGGCTTACTTCTTAGATCAGGTCTTACACCATAATGCACGTTTATAGCTTGAGCAAGGGATTGGCGTGGGAGGCTTTCCAATTCTCTATCTCTTTCATCAATCTTTAACTTTGGAGACACTGCTGATGGTGACCCTTCCATGTTCTGAATCTGCTTTGTTTCTTTGTCATTGTGTTTCTTGTTCCAAAGAACAGCAACACTAGCAGCCATGGCTATGGACACACATATTACTAACATGTTGAGGAAAGACCTCAAAGGGTATGAAAATATTTTGTTAGAATTATGATCTATAGGGAAAATGAAGTAATGGGTGATGACCCCAATTAAGATAAGGAAAATTATGAATGAGGATGAGATTATAGCACAAAGCCATAGCCAACTGTTTGGACCTAACACAGCAGATATAGGTGTATCTGTTTCATTGGTCTTGAACCATATGGGTTGAAGGTAAATTGGGATATCCAATTTAAGCTCCTTGTGTCTTGTGATGTAGGCTTCAATTTGTAATTGCATATTATAAATGTCACATGGGGTGTCAGAATATGGAAGGATCAGGTCTAGCATTGAGAGACATGAAGAGTTCTTGAATGCACAAATTAGGATAACTTTTGGGGTTCTGGATTTGAATTTTAGGCTCAAATACATTAGCTCCCGGATGATAGATATAAAGGGGGTGATTCCACTCCCTCCACTAACCATCACAAGAGTGTCATACCTGATTGAATAGAAAAAATGAGAGTTATAATGTGGAAATTAAAGCACTTATCTGAAATGAAGTTAAAAGTGAGGGCTCCAAATTGCTTATAAAATTGTGTTGATAATTGCACACCTTAGGTAATTGGTTGATGCAGGTCCATAAGGACCTTCAACAGAGAGATTGAGATGATCTATTGCAGAAGGTGTTGAAAGCATCTGGTAGAGCTTCTTGGACCAAGTTCCTTCACTTTTGATGACAACACTTAGATTTTCAAGCTCCAAATTACTATTAGAAGCAATGGTAAATGGATGCCACTGTAGCTTGGATATACTTGGTATATTTATGAACATAACACTTGTAGGATTATAAGTCAAACCTGCCAAATACTAACACAACTGTCACATTTGCTCTTAAAACAAAAACATAACAAGAAAAATCAAGGCCTGTTTGGTTTGCATTTCCATTTCCTGTTTCCGTTTCCTGTTTTTATTAGGGTCAGTTTGGCTTACGTTTTCATTTCCTGTTTCCATTTCCTGTTTTCATTTCGTTTCCTGTTTTCTGAAATTTTACAAAAGAAAAATTGGAAATGCTGAAAACAGCAAATTTTTGTTTCCAGCATTTCCAGTTTTTCCTTTGTAAAATTTCAGGAAACAGAAAATGGAAACAGGAAACAGGAAATGAAAATACAGACCAAACAGACCCATGTTTCCTGTTTTCTGAAATTTTACAAAGGAAATACTGGAGATCCTGAAAACAGAAATATTTTTTTCCCCAACATTTCCAATTTTTATTTATAAAATTTCAGAAAACAGGAAACAAAAAATAAAAATGCAAATCAAACAGGCCCTAAGTATTTCTGAAGAAGTAGAGGATATGACATGATAGTGAAGCAGGGTAATCATCTTAATTAATTAATTACCATGGCTCTTAGAGAAGTTGAGTTCTACAGTTTCACAAGGCAAAACACGAGCAGAAACCAAAGGAACTTGGCGTGTAGATTGCAAAAACCTTAGGTAACGATCAACTAAGAAGAGGTAGAAACCAGGGAGCATAATGCATGTGTGTAAGATTCCCACATGAAAGATGAAGAAGAGAATGAAGAGGATATAGAGGTAATGAGTGTAGAAGAAGAGCTCAAAGACTTTTCTCCTAATGCGAGGGATGGTTGCAACCCACATGAACAAACCAGTAAGCAATGCTAATTCTCCAGCAACATTTGATATCCCAATTTTTTTCCATTTTAGCATCTGCATTGATACATCAACATAGCCCCATGATCACAAATACAAAACTATAGACTTAACAAAAGAAATTAAAGTGATAACAAAATTAAATAATTGTAAAAAGTCATTATAAGAATGTAGTAACAGGTTTGAGACATAGGTCCTAGCAACTCTTTGGATATGGAATGCTTATGTCATTTGTAATTAAAATTAATTAATTTCTGACTTAACTTGCCTTGCCTAGGATTAACTACAACCATGTTATTGCTTATCAACAATCAATTCAAATGAGACTACCACAAGTAAACAATTTCGGAACTTGGAAGCTTCTTTC
Source organism: Sesbania bispinosa (assembly GCA_026901365.1). Lineage (NCBI taxonomy): Eukaryota > Viridiplantae > Streptophyta > Magnoliopsida > Fabales > Fabaceae > Sesbania > Sesbania bispinosa. The sequence goes on from QLOH01000842.1 coordinate 175,824, forward strand.
TTTGACACTTCACATGGCCAACTAGGTAGTGGTTTGCCAATTGCCACTTGCAAATTTGCTCTTTTTTCCCCTTTCTGGGTGGTGTGACATTCGTCAATGAATATGTTAAGGGCAACAACATAAACATGGAGAAATATAATGTTCTTGCAATATAATGTACTCATTCTACTAGCACCAACAAAGTTAAAAGGTACTGGCCACATTTTCTTTTTTACACATTTTTTATTATTCAATGAATTTCATATATGTCTTATTAAAAAGCTTAAATTCACTCTTTTATTAATAAAATTCACATGAAATTTATCCAAGTATGTTAAAAAATTGTATTAAAAAACGGCATGTATCCTTTCATATTAAATTTTCATATAATTTTTTCATATAAAGTTGAGTATACACTAAAGTTTTATCCAATGATGTGTTGTCGCATCATTTAAAGAGTATGACACCTGACAACACATTATTGGGTGATAATATAAAACTTTTATACACTATCGGTGTATATATATTAACGATTTAATATATATACAATGACAATGTAAAAATCTCTCATATGTTGTCACATTATTTAATATATCATTTAATATATCATGTGAGAAATGCTCAACCAATTGAAACAAATTTATTGTGTCCATTTCCTGGATTCTGTGCACTACTAAGGATGAATATTCTCATAATCTAGATATAAGTTTTTCTAATCCTAAAAAATAGCTAGCTCAAACACCATTTCAAACAGAGAGAGAGAGAGATAGAGTAGGGATCTTGATGCACCTTCCAAAGTTGATCAGTAATTGCCCAATAGGTGATGAAACAAACACCATGAGCAGTGAAGAGGGTCATGGCTATGTGTCCAAGCCAAATATGGTACTTGATGCATCTCTCTGATGTGAGTCCAAACAATGGCAACACTGAGGAGCCACGTGTCACTGGAAAAAACATGAATGCCAAACATATGTTCCCAACTAGCCCCAACCTCGTAGCTGCACTACCTAGTTTCTTCTCCCATCTGTCAAAAAAAAAAAAAACTACCATGATCTCTATTCACAATAAAAAAAGTCTCAAACTTTGATGCCAAAAGTTACAATATTTTGAGACCCATTTGACAAGTTGTTGAATTTAAGTGTTTGATAAGAATATACTTACACTTCTACACCTTGTTCCTTTGCTGATTTCTGGGTTATTTTGGCAAAACCGTTGTGCAAGTAACTTGAAAAGGACCAAACTAGGAGTACAATGAACATGAACAAAAAGGCTAATTCTATGCCAGAAACTATGCCAAGAGGGCCTCTCACAAACACAGGACGCTTCCATATGGACACCTTATGTGTCTTACCATAGCTATATATATAATAGAAGACAATTATCAGAACTTGGTTTTCCTTGTCATACCAAAAAAAAAACTAAGCAAAAATTAATATGGCTAGAAGAAGAATGATAAGAAAATTAAAAAATGGCACCTTTCCATGTTGAAATTGTTTGCCTTTTTGGTTATGTGGAGGTAGACACATCCCAAAACAGCTATGAATAAAATTGGGAAAGTGAAAACAAGAAGTGTTCCACCTGCAAAAAGAAGATCATTACAAAGTGAATTTTGCATATATAGTTGAATGCCTGAATAAAAAAGAGACCTTGTGCACCAAAATAGGTAGAAGTGGTCTTTGCTCCTAGTTCAGGCATCCACATTTGTTTGTAAGTGTTTGTAGGGGCCATTATCCAAATGAAAATCCAACCCAAAAACACAACCAACACCAACCCCTTTATTGCAAATTTAACCCTGCCATATATTTCTTGAGAAGATGACTTTTTTATCATTTCTACAGCCATTTTTGTTTTTTTTTAATCTGTTACTTTCTTCTGCCTTGTGCACACAGAGCAGAGTAGCCAGTTTGGAGAAGCAGACTCTACTAGTAAATATCTGAGTAGAACTTATTACAATTACATGGCCAAAATCATGTTGTGGGTCATAGAGAGTTGAGAAGATTTGAAGGTGAATCTTTTCAGTGTGGTTATTTGTGACAACTGAAGGGTACAAGTACAACAGAGAATTTAATCAAAAGGATTGTGTTTGAGGGAGGGAGATAAATAGTGGGGTGTTTTTTGTTTGATTTTCAGTATGAAGCTAAATGGAAGATGAGTATATAGTATTGAGAATCAGAATGAGGATTGATTGCTGAGTCATTGGCTTCAAAATAGGGAGCAATCAAATTAAGTTGGTTAAGTTTAGCAAATTTGGGATCATTGACTGTGAGTTTTGCGGTTAATGTGGAGCATGCACTTCATAGCAACCTGTCTAAAGCTTTATGTGCGTCTGCGTGTGTTTGAAGTGTGTAAGCGTGTGTTCAACTGAGGATATACGATCATACACGTTGGAAAGAAGAGAAGCAAATACAATCAAGTTATCAATAAAAACACAAAAAAAATTGAGATAATTGTTTTCACAAATAGGATAAAAGATAAGATTTTGTGAAGCAAACCGGTAAGACTATTTCTTGCATATTTTTGTTATTTACAAACGAGTAAAGATCTAATATATATGTTCTACTATTAGGCCCATTTGTGTATAGATGAGAGACCAGATATGATAACTTTATTATATCCTATCACTTATCATGTGTTTATTGCACCAATAGGATATGACAAGTCTATTAGGTTGCTTATCATATCTTTTTCTCCTAGGGTAATTCTTATCCTAAGGGGATATGAGTTAGGGAGTGATAAGATAGAATACTAACTTTTCTTTCTCATTGGTCCTCTCTTTCCCTCTCCTCTCTCTCCTATCCCCATCTCTCCTCTCTCTTCCCTTTATCGCTCTCTCCTCTCTCCCCACTCCCTCTCTCTTCTCTCCTATCTCCCTTTCCACTCCACTCTCTCTCCTCTCTCCTTTCCCCTCTCTCCGTCTCCTCGCTCTTCTCTCTACTCCTTTCTCTCTTCTATCTCCACTCCCTCTCTCTCATTTCTTTTTTATGATAATTTTGATATTATTTTTAATATTTTTTTAAATCTAAATTTTTTTGTAAATAAATTTTTTTATTCATGTATGCTTATTGAAAAGTCAATATCATATCCTAGTATAATTTGTTCAATTCAAACGTACAATAAGATAAAATAATTTTATTCACCTTCTTATCCTGGTGTGCATCAAACATAGGATATGATAAGAACTCATCATGCTCTTATTCTATATGTTTTTATCCAACTCGTTTATCCTATCCTATCATATCATGTCCTGTCCACTAAAAGAGTCGGCCCTTAGTAGTTGATGAATCCTCAGATGCACTGAACCAGGGTCGGCCCAAGGGTAAGGTTGCTCAAGCCCTTGCTTTAGGCCTCCGATTGTTAGTAACATCATTTATACAAAAAAAAATATTATTATAATTAGGCCTAGTTCATTGGTTTATAAATTGATTTTCCTCCTCAAGGGTTGATGGTTCAATCCTTGCTAAATGAATTTTAACTTTTAAGGCCCCTTTCTTTTCACCTCATGTATTTAAAAAAGTCCTAAAATGAAGGTTTGCTTGAGGCCTCACTACATATTGGCCCAACCCTGCACTGAAGAAAACTACATTATATAACATTCTTTCTTGGTGATGACAATGGATTATGTTAATTGATGTTATAGTTGGTCTTTTCTCTATATATGGATTATAGATCCATTAAATTACATATAAGGAAATTAACTCCCTTACACTAGGGTGGGAACAAGTCAGACCGTTCGTCAGGGGCCTACAGCCTGACCTATATTAGGCCCAGGCCCAGGTCAGGTCAATTTATTAAATAGATCAGCCTATGTAATCGAAAAAGTCTTTTGAGCCTGTCAAGTCGATTTATTTAACAAAATATAAATAAAATACCAATATTTTTTATATTTCTATTATTATTATAAATATTTTTATTACATTTTCTTATAATTATATACTTTTATCTTGTGTAAATATATGAGTATGTTGTCTTACATAAAAAATTTGGGCCTATAATTCTATTCAAATGCATGCTTATGATATATTCAAGTACCTTACTATAAAACAGACTTTTAAACAAGCTTTCAGGTCATGTCAGACTTTAAATAGGTCAGGTTCATACCATAAAATAAAGTTTATATCAAGTAAACAAACCAGACTCATGTCATGAATTTAAGATACAAGTCAGGCTCTTATAGAATTGATGGTAAGAGGTAAACCATGTGAACATAAACACATGGTATTTATGCATAGTTATTGAGAAAAGAAAAATATTAGTTGCATTAATGAAAGAAAGAGAAAGGGTATCTTTGGAAAAAATGAGGCTTAAAAACATAATTATTGCATTTCTTAATCCTTGTGAAAAACCTTAAATTAACTAGGGGTGAGCAAAACCCGGCCCGTCCCACAGACTCGTCCCAACCCAAGCTATTCGGGTCGGGTTAGACCTTGTCCCACATGAAAGATTAGGGTTTAATCGGGTCTCATTCAATAACCCGGTATCGGGTTGAGGACGAGTTCGGGTTAATTTTCGGGTTACGCAACCCGTCCCATATATGTATATATATAATATATAACATTTATAATTTTATATTACTCAAAGGCTTAACATCATTTTAACTTTAGAGATTTTTAATTTAACTTTTCTCTATGATAGAGGCTCTATTTACTATGAAAACACATTCCATACACAAAGTTATATAATAATATAGTGATATTTTTCTCATAACAATATTTGAAAGTTCATAAGAAAATAAAATATTAGGATTTAGAGTTTGTGGACGAGTTTCTTTGGGTTGTGGACGGATTCGGGTTTCAAGTAGTCTTATACATTTTCGGGTTTCTTCGGGTTTATGGACGGGTTCGGGTCTGAAAATTTGGTCTAATAAAAAGTTGGGGTCGGACAAAACTCGTCCCACGCTCACCCCTAAAATTAACGACAGATAAAAAGAAAACGGAGGGAGTAATATACTTATAATTCTATAAGAGTAATATTTATTGCAATTCATATAATGTGTAATTATATATAATGATATAAGTAGTAATTATTGCAATTCATTTAATGTGTGATTAATACTATATTAAATGCAATGATATGAGCATTTTTATATTTATTTTTTAGTTTTCATTTTTTGGTAATGGCAAGCATACAATAAAGTCCACTTTTAACAATCAATTTAATTCTTTTTTAATTACATATATAAAATACACTTTTTTTATTGAATGTAATTAAGTCTTTTGTAAATGTTCTCCTACCCTAAAGACTTTCTCTCTCTTGGTATGGGGCACCATTTCTTTACCATAATTTTTTATGGAATAAAGAAGTTAACTTTCAACAATCTATTAAATGCTCTTTTTATTGAATATATCATATATTATTCTATAAGAGTAATACTTTTTGTTATAGAATTGCAATAAGTATTACTATTGTAGAATTATATATTATATAAGTATTTAATAAAAAAAGCATTTAATAGATTATTGAAAGTTGACTTTTTTTATTCCATAAAAAATTATGGAAAATGAATGGTACCCTATATCAAGAGAGAAAGCCTTCAGGGTCAGAAAGCATTTAGAAAGCATTTACAAAGGACTTAATTACATTCAATAAAATAGTGTACTTTATATATTTAATTAAAAGCGCATTAAATTGATTGTTAAAATTGGACTTTATTATATGTTTGCTATTACAAAAAAAAACTAAAAAATAAATATAAAAATGATCATTATTGCATTTAATATAGTATTAATCACACATTAAATGAATTGTAATAAATACTACTTATATCATTATATATAATTACACATTAAATTAATTGCAATAAGTATTACTCTTATAGAATTATACGTATATTACTCCATCCATTCTTTTTAATTGTAGTTAATTTAAGGTTTTTCACAAGGATTAAAAATACAATAATTATATTTTTAAGTTTCAATTTTTTTTCTAAATATACTCTTTCTTTTTTTTCGTTAATGCAACTAACATTTTCTTTTTTTAATAACTATGCATAAACAACATGTGTTTTTGTTCACATGGTTTATCTCAATTTAGTGGCCTAAAAAATTATTAAAAAAATATCAAACTTCGAATGCATGTACCCGATATATTTTACAATTTTAGTAAGTTCAATATGTGAAATCTCTATATCGCAACCACAATTGGATTCATCAACCTTAATCCTCACATACAAATTATATTCACAAACAAACATAGCCCCTTGATGTATTCAAAATTTTATCTATTGAATCTTAGTTCGCTTACAAAGAAATAACAAAATAACATTAGGATCAAACAAACCATGACATATATAGGACCTATTTGAAACACTTTTCTATTTTTTCAGTTTTTAAAAATTATTTTGTAAATTTGTTTTTTTGTTGTGTTTTATTGTAGAAAACCTCTTTAGACTAAAAACTAAAAACAAAATCTAAAAAATATCTTTTAAATTGTTTTGATTTTTTGGTTGTTAAATTTGTTGATTTTTAAAATAGGTAGTAAGAAAACAATCACCCAAATATATTTTTAATTTTTCTATTTTCAAAAACTAAAAATTGTTTTTAAAAACACAAACAAAACAAGTCATAATATTCACTCACTACTATTACACAAGTGATTTTTAGTAACATTTAAAAAATATTGTTAAATTATGATAAAATGTTACATTTTTCTTTAACAACATTTTATCAAATGCAGTATAAAGCCTCTGTCGTTAAATGGTTTTAACAACATTTTTAACATATTATTAGCAACATTGTAAAAATGTTACTAATTGCTTTTAACAACATTTTTAATATTATTAGCAACATTGAAAAAGTATTACTAACTTATATCTTTCGTAACATTAAAAAAATGTTGTCAATTGACATTTTTCATAACATTTAAAAATGTTACTAACTTACAATTGTAACATTTTTAAAATTATGAACTTTGATACTCATTTTAATACATATTAATATAAATTTGAGGAAAACTCCAATTCCTTTTTTGTTCATGAATATCAAGATTTTTGTAGCATGTTAGCTTAGTACAAGCTATTTAGTATTGGTTAATATACAATCTCTTATATTAAACAAAGAAAGCATCATAAAAATGACATTAAAATATTTTACAAACAAAAAGACTAAATGCATAATTTAATGGGGACGAGTTCACCTCTTTGCTAGTTTCTTCACATATATTTCCATAATTTGAGATTCTAAAACAAGAAAAAAAATAGGCATCATAGCAAAACACATCACGTTACAAAATACATGTCAAATTGTCAATATGGATATAACTAACTTATCATTAAAAAATTCTACATGTACCACCTAAAATCTTTACCAAGAGGGTACCTTCGTGGATTCAAGGAACACTTACATTCCTTCTGGAAAATTATGTAAATTTATACCTGGGAGAAAACCACAATGAAAATTTTAAAATATATATAACAATACAGAACCAAAGGGAAAATAGATGTTGAGAAAAATCTTTCTAATTTCCTCCACTCTTCAATGAAAAGTACTCATATTATCATACCTATGGTTGTGATAATTCCACTGAATAAAACTTGACTTGCAATAGTATGTAGCAAATAAATAACAACTGCAATGCCACATTAAAAATGCACCAAAACAAGAATGTAGTGATTTGGAAAGAAAAAGTTCATTTTTTGCATATAGGTGCTTTAATGGCATATTAATCTATTTTTTTAGCACTCACTATTGTTGCAATCATTTTTTGCATTTGAAGCTGCTTTGTTTAAAGTTCCAACATACATGAGCAAAAGTTTATTCCTCTCTCTGCTCTTTATATCAATGTACAATCAAAGCATTAAGGCCTTATTTCAAAGTTAGATTTCCACTTGTTTCTATCCAATGCCATCTTCTTCTTCCTGTGTTTCTCAAATACAATTGTATATATTTGCCTCTCACTTATTTCCAATTTGAGACAAAGACTACGTCAGACTATGCTTCTTCATATGCAATTGTATATTCTAATATTTTATTCACTCCATATGAAGATACTAAACTATATTATGCTTACACATGTACAGGGCAAGAGACATGTGAATGTGTTGAATCCAGAACTTGTCACTTCACTGAAACAAATCATGAACAGGAAAGATACATTTGCACTCATCACTAAATCGGGAAAGTTGAATGCATTTGGGGCTGGAGACAAATGACAACTAGGAATTGAGCTTGTTGCCAACCAGACTGAAAGGTGAAATCCAGCAAGAGTTGAAATTGATCTAAGTTAAATGTTTGGTATTAATACATTATTGGCTTAGTGCACTTAAGTTTGGTATAATATGTTTATACAAAGATCTCTTTTGCTAATTATGGAAGACTAAAACAAAGGAAGGTTCTTATTTGTTTTCTAGGAAAACAAGCAAAAGGAAAAATGTTGACAAGTCTTCAACTAGACCTCACTGACAGAATCATCTAAGGGAAAATGTTGAAAAGTCTTCAGTTGTCAGTTCATCATTTGAAGTTACTTAAAATAGCTTTGTTATTGGAAATGGAAGCTCAGGTCCAACAGAGGGATTTGTATATAACTTATATTAGTGCAGAGGTGATTTTCATCCAATTGACAACTCAAAGTGTGTTGGAAGATCTGTTAACCAAATAAGCTTGGTTTATTCCTATGCCCTTAGGGATTCTCTGTAACTTGAAGGTTGTTATTTAAGATTTGAGCATAGTGGTGATTTCCTAGGAAAATTGGACACCGGCCTTAGGTACAGGAAATGTAGCAAAGATTTGAATAGTGAGGTTGAGGTCTTGAGATGTAGAGATGATCTCTTGTTGATTTAGAAACAACTAATGGCTTTTAGTCTTTTCAATATTTTGTCTTGGTATAAGTTATATAGCTTAGGAAAATGCAGAAAGCTAACAAGTTCTCTACTAATATAATGAGGTCCAAATCCCTAAAAGTTAAATAATCCAATATATGATTTAATTACCTTGAAAAGTTCATGTCAGGATGACTTAAATTTTAACTAATAATAGGGAAATTGGCAATGACAAGGGTAAAAAAATATTGCAAGTTACTGTATAAGAGTATGTCTTTTACTTACCTTTCTTTGTGTTTTGTTTCTATAAAAGAAATTAACACAAAGGCAAGTGGAGAATGTCTTTCTCCCATTCCTATTGCTTTGTATTTTAAGCACAACAGCAGCACAATAGTGATATGGGATTTGAGTATCAAAGGGAGTAGCAAGTGGCTCACAAAGGAGGGTGTTACTAGCAAAAGCATTCTCAGGATCAACAAAAACAGGACTATGATGAGGGTAAGAAGATGGTGAGAAACTATTATTGTTCTTGTAAACTAATGTTTCAATCCAGCTAATTTTCATGTACTAGATGAATCAATATTAACAACTAGAACGTATCTAATTATTTTTTCAAAGAAAAAGCATAAATCGACAGTATAAACAAAATTTATTTTGAATTAACTTCATCAAATTCAAGGCAAGGGTTCCATCCCTTCTTGAGCATGTAGTCCATCTAGAAATTGAGGCAACTGCTCTACATCTGGAACCTTCATTTGACAAAGCATATTTCTTATATCAATAATAAAGTAAACAATAATTTAAAATTAACAAAGTTCATCACAAACAACAAAAATCAAACAAATAAAAACTATTCACAAATAAAGAAAACAAAAAAGTCACAAGAGTAGATTTAGGAAAAAAGAGATCTCACCAAAATTGAATTTGATATATGAGACAGTAATTTGAAGCAATAAGTTGAAAACATTGGTGTGATACATTACTAACAACCAATGGCATGGAGAACGATGATATCACTTCACCCTTGTCGGTGACGCATTGTCACGCACAATCTCACTCCACTCTCTCCAGTGCCGACATCGTCACGCTTCGTGGTTCCATTGAAAGTGTGAGAGAAACCTAATTGCAGTAAAAAGTGTAACCAATGTTTGCAAAGACAAAGAGTTGAAAAGGAAATGAAATTGTGAACACCCAATTTATTGTTCATTTACAAGTATATATTTTTCAAGCTAAAATCAATATTGTTACCATTTTTTCCTTCCTTTCTCTTCCTTTTGGGCTTAGCAATCTTTGAGCCCATGTAGTCTTTTTATTCTTCTCTATCCATTTTGGGCTGGATGATAATATTTTTTTATAAGCTGGGTAGTTCCTATTTTAGTTTTACCTCTTCCTTTATTTCTTTATTTTTTGGGCCAAACCAACAGTTGAGCCCGTTGTTGTTTGTAAAAAAAATAAAAATGATAAAAAAAAATAATAAGAAAAAATAATAGCATGGAGCAATTTTGCTTGCAGATTTGGTTGTGCTTGCTGGAGCTAGTTTAGGCAATTTGTGTGTCTCCAAGCACTGAGCTGCATTTGGTGGTCTCGATGCAGCAAAGGTGTTTTCATAAACTGGGTAAAAGAGGGTTAGAGCAGTTCCAAAGATGAATCCATCTGCCTTTATAAGCCACTATGTATCAGAAGGAGGGGGTTCCAGAAAATTTCAGAAAAAACAGAATTGGTTTTTAACATTTAAAAACCAATTCAAAGAAATCAGAGGGCATTGTAGTAGTGAGATTGAAATTCCAAAATTTAGTAGAGGGGAGATTCAGAAGAAAAAAAAGGGACTGTGTCTGTTTGGTTTAAATTTTCAACCACCCAGAATCAATTCTGCAGAATTGATTTTAAATCACTTCCGTCCAACGTACTTCGTAAAGCGTGCATCATCGATCTCAATCATTCATTTCTAGAATCAATTCTACTCAACTGTAAACCAAACGGACCATTGAGAAGAGGAAGCAGAAGAAGATTAGTCAGAGAGAGGGGCGTTGCGCAGATAAAAGTCACAAAATTGCAATATCGGGTATACCACTCTAAACATAGTCTATTTCAGATGATTTTCAAATTAATGCTATGCAAAACTGTTGTGTTCATGAAACAAAAGCAAATAGAACAAACATAGAGCCTGTTTGGATACGCTTTTCTAAAAGAACTTCTGGGAGAAGAACTTTTCATAGAAGTTCTTTTTTAAAAGTTACTTCTACATAAGCTATTTTTGCTTATTTTGGTGTTTGGATAATATTTACATAAGGACTTATTCAAAAGACAAATGATGTTTGGATAAAATTGGAAAAGTGCTTTTCAATGATAAAATTACTAAAAAGGACATGTTTTCAATCTTAATTTATTTAAATATTTAAATATTAACTAAAACAATGAATTTTTATATTTTTTTAACAAGTTGTTATTTGAAATTATTTTCTTTATATTTTTTCTTGCTAAATTAATTTAATTTAACTATATTAACTAAAGACATTTTTTTCAATGATAAATTAATTAATTTAACTATCTTATACATAATAATAACTATAAAATGTTATTAATCTTGTAGTAGTAACTTTATATAATTAATATTAACTATAATCTATTGTAAAATGCATCCAAATTATGAACATATCACTACAAGAAATTTTGGGATTTGCTACAAAGATATCTGTAGCTAATTTGTAGTTAAATGCTAGCAAGAAACGTTAACTACAAAATAACTACAGATTTGCTACGAAATTGGTGGTAGCATAAAATATGTAGCAAATTTGCTACAAAAATATTTTGCAGCTATTTTGTAGCAAAATTTGAAAATTTCTTAGCAAATTTGCATGAAATTCGTAGCAATTTGTGATTCAACTTTTTTATTCTCTAGGACATTGTCATAGTTATCTGGTAGTTAATCCGTAGGTAGCTTACCTCAACCAATTCATAGTTATTTCCTAGCTAAAGCACATTGTCTGTTATTTCTAGTTTCTACTCAATCTCATTACCAAGCTCCCAGCACATCTCAATAACATTAGATGCATACTTATGCAGAGCAACTCATTTGATTCAAAGCCTAATGTTATAGGTATTAATGCAACATTACAATTACAATAATTAAAATAAGACAAATAAGGTAAAATCATTGTACCAGCAGTATCATTATAAAATTATTCACCTTGGGTATCCTTTGAAGCTGAACTTTCTCTTCTTCCTTCGATTTAGTTTCATCCATCCTTTGCAAGAACTGAAATACAAAAGTGGAAAAAGGTAAGTATGACCCTTTTGGTGCTGCCATAAACTGCAGAGTTAGTTTCAATTGCAAGTTATAGCCTTTATACTCCCAATAATAAGTGGGCAGACTTAATGTCATTTGAGAAAGTATGGCTGCAGAGCAAGTATCAAAACCTCACTATTCAATCTCTTAAATTGTCTACTCCAGAGATACTTTCCCATTTCTCCTTGCACATCAAAGCAGTTCTCTCATATCCAAAACAAGCCATTTTGGTTGCAACCTCCTCCCATGTAACCTCTTCTGAACACCCCCCACTTTGTGGAATAAACCTTGTCTCCATCTCAGTCCTCAACTGTTGGAGCCTTGTAATCTCAGATTCTGGCCAGCTATCAGCACCACCTCTGACAGTGCTATTCAAGATTTCACTTCCATCTTCAAAACAACTCCACTTGCATTGACCTCAAGTGCCAAAGATGCAAGTTTGCATGATAACAATCATAAGGAAAAGAAAAAGAAAAGTGAAAATGAAATCAAAGATGTCATATAAAAGATATATTTTACAAAGTCAGCATACAAGGACCACTCTACTAACGTAGATCACTCCATTGCGCAAGCTAGAAACACACCACCTAGGCAAAAAAGAATTACTACAGTACACAATTAAAAATGGAAGTACAGTGTCTAAAAAAAGCAAGTCTATTAATAATTTAACGAGCAACCTTAATTGAATCACTTCAGAGTTACCATTATTTTCTCTCCTCTTATACTCCTTATTCTTTAGAAATATAAAACTTAAGTGATTTTAATTGAGCATACACCACAACATCATTGAAGGTGCAGATCATCTTACAAAACTGGCTCAAATCAAATATCTAAAAAAAAAATTGAAAAGATCAATCCTACCCAACTCTCATATTTTCCTGTTCTTAAAAAAAGAAGGATTTTTCCTATGTTTTCCAAATCCATTCACTATTCTCATAATGAAACCCTTCTCTTGCATCATCTACTATATAAATAAAACTTCCTACCTAGATTTTCACCCTTCTTCTCTCTCTCTATTATATATGGTGACTATTTATATATATCAGTAGACAACCTTGCAACTCCAGTGAGGAAAACCACCAGAATATGAACATGCTTATATGAGACAGAAGTTGGAAGCAGTGAGGCAGAACAGATTCCAGGAACACTGATCAAAATCTTGTGCTCTGAACCACCAATGTATAGAACTTAATTTATTTATAGACTAAAAAACAGAACTTAATTCATTCAGACCCTGATTCTTTCAATAGAGCTTGAAGCCTATGGATAACTTTGTTTTCTAAGGGACACAATACCAGGAAAAGTTTTATACAAAATTATCAAATCACAGTTTCTCTCTGAACAATTGTCCTCCTTTTACTATATTAGCAATTCCCCAATATTTTCAGTAAGGAACATCATGTTCCGAACATGACTCGGTTGCTGCAATTTAGCAAATCAATGGTAAATAAATGAAGAATCTATAATGCAAAAAGTGGTTTATTCAATGACAAATTTATATGATACTACAGTACAACCTGAAGCTCATAGTTAGATTTGTCACCAACTAATCATAAACCCAAAAGAGCCTAAGTTTGACATTTTTTCACAAAAACCCAGTAATCTTCATTCTACAGGAATATCTTTTGCTCTATGCCACATAGATAATTTCTACACTAATTTTTTGCTCTATGCCTCATAGATAATTTCTACATTATTTTATTGTTTGAGGAAAGAAAATGGCAGCAACAGAAACAAACACAAAAAGTTCTCTGCATAACCAGAGAAACAGAGAAAAAGGAAGTAAACACAGAGAATAAAGACACAAATCAGAAAATGAATTCAACTCAAATCTAATATATACACACATAGATACTAAAATCTAACTATCTAAGTAAGGCAAATGTTGTGAGCAACACATTTCCACCACAGAGGAACAAACCCAAAAACGAAATCAACAACAAAAAACAGAAGCAAAGATTAGAATAGATTAGAATGAGATTCATGAAAGAGTTACCTTGAAGTATTTTGACAGATTTCCCTTGAAACTCGAAAGCAAGCTTGAAATCCTATGATGATGATACATGAAAAAGATTAGAATGAAGACGAAAAAGATTAGAATGAGATTCATCAAAGAGATACAGTTTCCAATGATGATGAAGAAGCAACCTACCGTGGCCTCCGGCGATGAAGACGGTGAACAGCGGCGACGATGGAGGACGATGAACAGCAGCGAAGATGGTTTCCTTTTCTCTCAGCCTCTGCTAGGGTTTCCCGAAATTTACAAATGGGATAGGAATTGTGATTGTGAAATTTGACAAGGGGTATTTTTGTCTAACAATAATTTAATTCCAACTTTCCGAAAAGTTGAAATCTGAAAAGGCATTTCAATTAACTTTTTAAAAAAGGACTTTTCAAAACTTTTCCAGAAGTAGAAGTTAAAAAAAATACATATCCAAACATCATTAAAAAATGAAAAAGTACTTTTTGAGTAGAAAAGTCCATCGGAAGGACTTTTGACCCGTATCCAAACGCGTCCAGTTCCTCTCCATTTCTATAGGAAATGGAGGTTTCCAGTTTATTCTATCTACAAATGACACGTGTTTTAAAAAAATCCAACGGTTATGATTTTGTTTCTCAAATTCAATTCAATCTGTTAGTGTTAGGCTTTCATCAATCTGTTAATCCAACGGTTATGGCTTTCATCTCTCAAAATTTTAAGATTCTTTTGAAAATGAAAGTTGAGTTAAGGGTCTTTGAAAGCTATATAAAATGATTGTCAAAACTGCACTATAATTAAAAGTTGAGTTTAATCATCTTATTACATTTTTTAGATATTAAAATATTTATCTTTATTTTATTTATAAAAGTAAGATAGTGAAAGTGGCTTATGAAATCTAAAATGAGGACACAATAAAAATTTTTTAAGCAAAATTTCTAAAAATAAAAAATATCGATCTTTTCCATTTTAAATGATTAATATTATACATCACCATTAATTAACGAGTAAACTAATAAATTGGTCCCTGACTTTTTTAGTGCCATGCAGTTTAGTCCCTAAGAAATAAAAAACTCCAATATAGTCTCTGACTTCTTGTTTTTTCTTTCACTATAGTCCAACTGTGTGTTTCCCGTTAATTTTTTTATGATGTGTAACGTTTCGTGACACTGTATCATATTATTTGCCACTGGAGCACAAAAATAACGTGATTGGAGTTGAGACTTTCCAATGAAAGAGAAGAAGAAGAGAGAAAAAGGGAAAATAGGGAAGCACACAAAGGTTGGAGTTGGAGTCTTTCATGCTATAAATTTGACAAAATCACATCATTTTTGTGTCATAGTGGACACTATAGCGACAAACAGTGAGACAGAATGTCACTAAACGTGACACGTCGTAAAAAATTAATGAAAAACACACGGTTGGACTATAGTGAAAGAAAAAACAGGAGAAATTATTATATGGTCCCGGACCACCATATCATCCATGGTCGCAAACTAGTTGATGGAATCTCGCTTTTTGAAAGAAAATGAATGGAGTGGATTAAAAGAGATGGTCTTCGCACAAAGCTAGCATATATCAAGCTTAGTCTTTTTTTAAAAAAATTAAATTAACTCATTAAAAGTTTATTTTATTGTAAGGTACTTGAATATATCATAAGCATATATATATATATATATATATATAAATAGATTTATATGTTCAATTTTTAACATACTTAAATGTTTATACAAGCTAATAAGTATATAATTATAAGGAAAAATAATAAAAAATTTATATAATAATAATAATAATAACAATATAAAAAAATATTAGTATTTTATTTATATTTAATTAAATAGACCGACCTGATAGGCTCAAAAGGTTTTTTTGATGGTCTGAAGACTGACTTGTTTTGCTATATAGGCTTTTGAAAAAGTCTTGGCCTAATCTATTTAATAAATTAGCCTAGTCTGGCCGGGGCCTGATGTAGATCGGGTAATAGGCCCCTAACGAGCGGCCTGACCTGTTCTCACCCCTAACTGATAGTAACAAATAAAATCTTACTAATTCATAAGTTTTCTTATGCATTCATCAAAATTATGTTATATAAGTTGCTTTTTTAAATTTTGAATTATTGATTTAAAGAATTAATTAATTTTCCTAACTACAATACCTCTTATAACTTACTACATATAGTTATAAAATAAATTACTACATATCCATCCCTATAATTAAGCATTGTGCAACGCTTTACACAGGTGAAAAGCTAGTACTAAAACAACAGGGTATAAAAATGAAAAAGGCACAGGTGAAAAACTATCACGCCCACGTTTAATTGTTTTCTTTTATTTTGAATTGAATCTCAACCGTTGATAAAATACTATTACTTGTCAAAGATTTAAAAATAGATCTATACTCCAAACAAACGGGCTCATAGTGAATGAATAGGAAGTCCTTATGAAAGTCCCATTTACATATGTCCTAACCAAAATGACCCAGATTAATACAGAAATAGATAACTAAAAGCATAGGAAAGAAGAGGGGAAAAACAGAGAAAAAAAATACACAGATCAATTTCATCCTATTCTACACCAAAATAAACACAAACAGAGAAACCCAACAACCAGTAGTAAATCAAAGAGTAAACAGAGAGAGAGAGAGGTAGAAACAAAGAGAAAGGAGAAGAAGGGGAGGTCATCAGCCTCCTGGTCGCGGCGGCGCTCCGGTGCTACTCTCGGCCTCCTCCTTGTTGCAGTCCTCCCGCTGCTGCAAGGCCACCACGAGCACAACCCCCTCAGCTGCTGAACCACCGCGCGAGTAGCCACCGCCTCATCCTCACTGCTGACTAGCCTCCATACCCCCCTCCATGCTGCAGGGCCCAATCGCGCGCCTCCCCGCCGTGCACCCCACCTGCAGCCACTCGCGGTGGCTAGTGCGCCTCCCAGCAGCCTGGCCGCGTCGTCTGCCACCGGCCACCGCACCTCCAGTCACGACCAAGACATTTGTCGTCTACATCATCGCTGCATCTCCCTGCGGCCCGTTAACCAGCGCTACAGCGCCGCCGCCGCGGGTGGCTTCCCCTCCATGCCTCCCCACCATGCCTTCCCAAATCCTATCAAAGGATGCTTGAGTACCACATGAGTGATGTGCTTCCGTGCTCACCCCTTTTATATTTTAGGACATCTTAACTGTGATAACTTGGTGATCCTAATTTAATTTTAATATTAATTTATTTTAAATAAAATTATTCATTTAAGGCATAATCACTTTTAAATTTTAAATTTTAGAACATCTGAGTTGTGACAACTTGATGATTCTTAAATGTTTAAATTAATCATTGTAAATTTATATATTAGGACATCTGAGTTGGGACAACTTGGTGATCTTAAATCCAATTTAACTGTTCACATTCGTTTTTTTAGTAAATAATCATCCTATCTTAATTCTTTTTATTGAATCATATTTTATTTAGTTTGTCTCTTTCCATTTAATTTATGTTATTTTAGTGGAAAATAAATGTTCTAAAACTTATCAGTAATTTGCACAATTAACTAAAGGCAACAGTCTTAGGATGAAAGTATCAAGGGTGTTGTGGGGTTCAGTCTCCACCCTTCCCTGTGCGTAATCGACTCCCGAACTCACTTGGTTTTTGTAGATATATTTTAAAAGAGTTTTCCAATTTTTTCCTTAATAAAATTAGTGACGACTCCATTTTTCAAATCCTATTATTTTCTGGGTCGTTACATAAATGTTTGTGCAAAAAGGTTGAAATGAGTTTTAACTTTTAATCTTTTAATATAAAATAGTTAATAAGTAAAATATAATGCGTTGCTTCATAACATCAGTTTCATAAACGTTATAAAAAGTATCAAATTATAAGGATTTGTAACGTTTTTTATTATGTTGTGGAATACTATATACGTAGGGCCTCTTTGGATTGACGTTTGTCAATCTCAAACTCACGTCCCTAAGAGTAAGCCCACGTTTCATATTTTTCAGGTTGTTTGACTCCACTGATCAAAACGCACGTTTGAGTTCTGAAACTTGAGTTTGCAAAACGCAAGTTTTGTAGCTTCTGCGTGTGAAACTTGAGTTTCCTCAATATTTACTTTCTTAAACTCACGTTTGCAGCAAAATATCCAAACATGAAATCATGTTTACTCATACTCAAGTTTATCATAAATCATGTTTACTAAATCCACGTTCATTCAAACTCAAGTTTACAAACGCTAATCCAAACACACACTTAGTATCCCTGCGAAAGAGGACTACTAGTATTGAAAACCCTAACCCACCTTAGACCACGAAATCTCGAGATCCCTTAGTATAGTAGTCAACCAACGTGTAAATTTAGTTTTCAATCTCACTTACCTTGAGGAACTGCAACTCTTGTACTATGATGGTGAATAAGAGTACTGCTCCAACTAAGGATCGAACTTTGTTTGTATAATATATTTGGTTGTGTCGAAGCGAACATTACATCTCTACTATGGATGATTGGTGTGACTATTTTTGCATGGGAGAAGGAGAGCTATGGTTCACATTTTTTTGCTACTAATGTGAAATTTGACAATTTCAATCATCATTATTCTCACCTCCTTTCAAAATCAAGTTGGGCCCATTATTATTTTGGTGAAAAAGTTTGAAATTTTGAAAAGAGAAAAAGGTGGGAATCCACCTATCATGAAGGAGGATCAATACGGGTGGTTCATGCGACGACTTGAGTTGCGCGCCATCACGGTGATGGACGATGGTGGACCTGGTTTGCGGTGGAGAAGAGGATGGGGATTGGACGAAATTGAGGATTTGTGAAGGACCCGTGGGTGTTGGAAATGCAATTTGGGTAAAGGGTGAGAGGATCGTGGTTGTTCTATGGGGTGGTCATGGATGGAGGTTAAAGGGGTGGCACCATTTGGCTATGCTTGGCAACAATGCAATCACGGTGATCACGGTGAGAGATGATGTCCACGCTACACTGCCTCTCACTCTTCTCCTCTTTCTTTTTAGAGTAAACCCACAAATTGGTCCTGACTTTTTTTTTGCATAGGGCAGTTTAGTCCCTAACTTTTAAAAATGACTACATTAGTCCCTGACATTCTTCACCGTCTATCAGTTTAGTCCAACGTCACATTTTCCGTTAACGGAGAGCTGAGTTGTCACGTTAAGTGACACGTAGGATCCAAAAAACCTGTAAATTAGTCCCTAACTTTTTTTAACATCATGCAGTTTAGTTCTTGACTTTTAAAAATGACTTTATTAGGGATTACATGTTGTAGAAACGCGCGTGACTCTCTTTTGAACTCTAAATCCTCTCAAAATACATTCATTTCCATTCAAAAAGGAACCAATTATTCTCTGAAGGATCAAATATGTTCATATTAAATCTCTTTCTTTTAACTTTTGGTTACGTTCTTCTCTTCCTTGTTCTGATTTATGTTTTTATTTCAATTAACATATTTATTAAAGGAAATGAATCCTCTTAAGAATAAATTTTATGATCAAATTTTCATTAGAATCTTATTTGCATTATAAATTCATTGAACAAAATTCCACTTGGTGAACTTTCCTCATAAGAGCGTACCCCAAATCTCTTTCATGAAAAGCTTATGATGTAAAGCTTGCACTTATGCTTTTCCATATGAAAATGATTAACACAAAGACAAGGGAAGAAGAATATAAGAATAATAAACTTAATCTTTAAGAGGGTTCTTTGTATTGATAGTGTCTAATTATTTATTGCCCTGTGGGATTGCTCTCCTGGCTTTATTCACATGAATTTATAATGCAGATAAGATTCTAATGAACAATCTGATGATAGAATCTAATTCCTAAGAGAGTTCATTTCATTTAATAAATATGTTAATTGAAATAAAAACATAAATCAAAATAAGGAAGAAAAGAACGAAACTAGAAATTAAAAGAAAGAGATTTAATATGAATATATTTGATCCTTGAGAGAATAATTGGTCACTTTTTGAATGGAAATGAATGTATTTTGAGAGGTTTTTTTATAGTTCACAAGAGAGTCACACGTTTCTACAACATTTAATCCCTAATAAAGTCATTTTTAAATGTCAAGGACTAAACTGCCTGATTTTGAAAGAAGTTAGGGACTAATTTGCAGGTTTTTTGGATCCTATGTGTCACTTAACGTGACAACTCAGCTCTCCCTTAACGGAAAATGTGACATTGGACTAAACTGATGGACAGTAAACAATGTCAGGGACTAATGTGGTCATTTTTAAAAGTCAGGGACTAAACTGCCCGACGCAGAAAAAGTCAAGGACCAATTTGTGGCTTTACTCTTCTTTTTATTTTTTGTTCTTTTTCTGTTGTAGAATTCTAGACTATAAGTTACCTCAAAGTAGCTTATTTTAGGAGCTTCTAACTTATAAGTTACAAGCTACTTCACTTAGTTTCTTGGTTGTAGCTTATTTAATTTTCTTCCATCACTATCCCTTATATTTTAATACATTTCCCTATTATCTTAATTTCTTCTTACCTATTATTACTTATTTTCAATTTTAGTGACAAAAACCTTTCAATTTCTTTTTACCTATTATTACCTATATAATAAGTAATTTAAAAAATTATGAATTAATAAAATTATTATTTTCTTTTTACTATTTTATGAAATTATTTTTATATTGTACTATTTATTTTATCAATTTTTCTATTTATTTTAATTTAATTAAATATTTTATCATTAAAAATTTTAATAAGAATTTAATTGTTTTTAAAAAAATTTAAAATTATAATTACATAATAATATATTTTTGTCTAAAAAACACAAATAGAATTTATATAATAAAAGTCACGTAGTTATGTCCTTTTATGTCATTTTACATTTACCAATTAACTTATCAGTTAGTTCTACCAAACACTTTTAATTCATTAATTTAGCTTATAAACTAAGAGTTTAACAACTGACAGCTAACTTATCAACTACCGGCTGACTTATCAACTAATTTTACTAAACACACCTGATTTTTTTTTTCTACTTTTGTTCTTGGGCCGTTGGATTTAGTTTGAAGACGATGAATGTGATTAGGTGTTTGGGTGGCTGTTGGGTCGATTGAGAAGAGGAGGTTCTGTTTGTTAAATTAATTAAAAGAACATCATTTCTCTTCCATCACTTCTACCAAGCCTTGCAATTAAATGAAATGATTCACTTCTGTTTTTAAATTTTTGAAAATTGTTTTATAAAACTGTTTTTTATAAATAAAATGATTTACTTATAAAATTTCTAATACAACAAACAGAAAAGGTAAAAAAATAGTTTTCCAAAACACCTAAAAGTAATTTCGGAATTTTAGTTTTTAAAAACAAAAAATCAGTCACACTTTTTAAAACTGTTTCTAAAAACTGTTTTTCAAACAAGTTTTTTAGTTTTATGGTAAAACAGTTTTTAAAAACTGTAAACAAACATGTTCTAAATTTCCTATTTCTCTTTTATTTCTTACTCGTTTCTCTTACACCAAATAGCCTATAAATCATCTCTATCTTCTCACTATTTTTCTTTTTCTTATTTCTCTCCCCTATTTCTCTCCTGCCACCAAGCCACCAAACAAAGGCTTAGGCAAAAGGAAGAAAAAGATAGAAGCAGTTGGTGCAGATAGAAACTGTTCATACTTCGCTGGCAATTGGAAAAGCAGCAAATTCTGACATGATTGTGGAGGAAGAAAAATTCTAAATCCAGATGAGCATGTCAGAACTTCTCTGGAAAAATTTAGCAAATGGCCGTGAACATTTTCCATGGCGAGACATAAGATAACAGTTCATATATTATATAATCCCGAATGCCATTACCATGTTCTGGAGGGGAGTAACATCAAATTCATTCAAGCCAAGAGCTTAAGCTGTGTTTGTGAGTTTGAAAGAAGAGAAAGGGAAGAATTAGGAGGGGAAGGGAGGAGGGGAGAAAGTTTTGTAACCTAACTACACTCACAAACACAAGGGAGTGAAGGATTTCCTATAAACCTTTCTCTTTCCTCCATTTCCCTTCATTTCCTAACTCGCATACCTACCCTAAGTGAATGGCTAGAGATAGGTAACCAATTAAACCAAGTGAGCTGAAAGAGCAATTTTCTATGCAAATATTCAAAATTGGAGAAAATCAGCAAAGAAAGTTTCACTTAGTTCTTCAGGTTCAAAGTACACTGGAATTAGAAATTAGCTCCATGATTAATTCAAACAATACTTAGTCAATCATACCAAAACAGGCATCAATAAACTCATCACCGCTTTATATGAAAGTTACATAATTATTTTCAAAGTTCAAACAACTAATTACAATGATCAAAGCTTTAACATTAAAAAACAGAGCAAAACGAAAAATGAAAAAAAAAAAAGAAACAAAATAGAGGCAAAAGGTATGCCTTAATATTTAATATCATGATATAAACAAGACAACTTAGATAAGTACAACAATCCCTAAAAAGTTGGTATTAGTCAGGCTTTCAAACTCTGCCATCCTCTCTAGCTTGATCCACATCATGTTCCTTCATGTTTCTCTTTTCTTATGAAACCACCTAGATGGCTAAATTTGCTGATAGTTTACATACAACTTATTCACTTGCAGACTAAATATTGCCAATCTTACTATCTTATCTTTCAATAAATAGAACTATATATTGCCCATCTTAACATTATCATTCGATAAATTCACAGGCAACCTTGACCATGATATAGATTCCCTTGACTCAATCATCTTCCTACGAATCACTATGGATAAGCTTAGCACAATGCATAGAGCAGCCACTAAAGTTAGCAAAATACCTGTATTGCTATTTCCACTTGACCAGCTCTTCAGAAGAAAACCAGCACAAACTTCTCCATCAAGACTATTATGAGAATTGTTCAATTTCATAACCTCAACTCCATTCAATATACCATCAATAACATGTGGAATGCTGCTCTTTGAAGGGCCTATACTAACACTCAAAGCCCCTACACTGCTGTCTCCATCAACAACAAAGTCAGTATAATACGGGGAAGCCAATGAATTTGTCATGTAAGAGAGATCCAAATCTTGATTTGCTAAATACCCATTGACATAAACATTGAAATACAGCAAACCAAGAGAAATACTAGCAATATCACAGAAATGCAACCGAACTAGGTATTTGTACCCTCCAACAATTGGAAACACCCAAGTCATATTAACATTAGGAACAGAATCATTCTTACTTCTGATCAACCGTGCACTATTATACACATTATCAGGTCCAACCTCACGACTAGCCCCTCCAACATGATACTTGATTCTACCACCAAAGTAAATCTTTTCAGACCCAACACTTGATTTGAAGAATTCATCATCAGGAACCCAAGTCCTCCACAAGGAATCATTAAAAGGGGTAACTTTAGGACCCCCAACAGTGACCCTATACACAACTTCAAGAGCTTGCTTGTTTAAACCATCAAAAGTCTCTACACTATCTGAACTTACATACTGTGCTGTGTCAGGGACAAGGTCTTTGGGTGCAGAAATCACCTCAATGGCATTCACAAACGCCAATTTCGACTCTTTACTAGGCACAAACACGATCACAAGCTTTTCAGCATCGACCCAGATCAAATACTCCACGATCCTAGGGTTTTCTTTGCTTCCACTCACCAAACGGCTGAAATTGCTCAAAACGACGTACCCATCAACCAAGACGTGAAATTGAACGCGACCCAGATCGAGTTTCGAGGAATTGAAGGTGTGGAAGTGAAGGCGCACCATATGGGTCCCTCTGTCCCTGATGGGGAACGAGTACCTCGTGGGGTTAGTGAAAACCCTAGCGGTGTGGTATATTCGGGGAAAACCGGGAAAAGGGTGTTCGTTTCGGATCGAAACTGCATGGGAAGAAGAAGAAGAAAACGAGGAGTGTTTTCTGGTGAGGTCGCCGGAGAAAGGGCGGTTGTCGACGAGGGTGGTGGAGGCAGTGGAGCCGCAATCGATGAGGTAGTTGTCGATGGGAGAGAAGAAGTGAGAGAATACGGAGAGTGTGCAGAAGGAAAGGAAGAAGAGAGAGAGAAAGAGGTTCTTGTGGAAGAACTCCATGGTTGAGAGATGAAGAAGAGATTATTTTGGTGAGAGAGAAAGGAGTTTTCCCCATTTTGGTGAGGAAGAAGAAAGAAAGATTGACTCGCAGAGGAGACAGAGTCAACTGGGCCCACACGCTCACACAGGCTGGGAAGCACTTTCTTGCTGACTCATTCCACCTCCATGACGATTTTCATTTATTTTTAATTATTAAATAAATTTGAATTTTGTTTTGAAGGAAAAATATAAATTAGTAAATGCCAAGAATTGACTTAGGTAAATTTAATTTTGTTTGGATTTATAATTTTAAAAGTGGGTTGACACATTGATTTTGTTTGAATGAGATAAAGTAAAATCACTTTTGGATATAAAATTACTAAAATGAGTTTACTATTAATTTTATTAGATTCAAAATGTCAACCAACATCATTTGACCGGTCTGAGATGTGCCGGCAATTCTTTATTGATAGGGGCAACGTGGTAAAAGGCCGAAACGAATTTTGTGAGAATTAACTGGAGAAACAATTGTCCATAACCACGTTAGAGAGGATGTGAAATCCGTTTCCTATAGCACTTAAAATTACCCAAACGAAATTAAAAAAATCTTCTAACCACGTTTGACCAGTCAAAACGGGGTTATGATGCTCCAAGAGTTTAACCAAACAAGCTATAAGACAGTGGATTGTGAGGATGTTATTTCCTTAATCAATCCATTTATTGAGGAGGAAGTGAAGAGTGCAGTGTGGGATTGTGAGGGTTCTAAAAGCCCAGGACTAGATGAACTCAATTTTAACTTTATTAAGCAGTTCTAGGGTATTTTGAAAGTTGATTTTATGACTTTTATTCAGGAATTTCATGCACATGGCAAGCTAGTCAAAGGCTCAAATAGCTCTTTTATTGTTCTAGTGCCTAAAGTAGATAACCCTCAAAAAGTGGAGGAGTACCGTCCTATCTCCCTCATTGGTTGTGTGTATAAGGTCTTGGCAAAACTACTGGTAAATAGATTAAGAAAGGTCATTGGAAATGTAATTCCTGAGTCCCAATCAGCTTTCCTTAAAGGTAGATTGATTTTTTATAGTGTTGTGGTGGCAAACGAGGTCTTAGAGGAGGCAAAGAGGAGGAAGAAGTCGTGTTTATTCTTCAAGGTTGATTTTGAAAAAGCTTACGACTCTGTTAACTGGGACTTTTTACAGTTGTGATGGAGAAAATGAGGTTCCCATTGGTTTGGAGAAGGTGGATAGCAGAGTGTTTACCTACAGCTAGAGTTTCAGTTCTTGTTAATAGCAGCCCTTCAAGTGAGTTTGGTGTAGGTAGAGGATTGAGGCAAGGAGACCCTCTAACACCTTCTCTTTTCTTAATAGATGCAGAAGGGTTGAACTCGTTGATGACTAAAGCAGTGCGGGAGCATGTCTATACAGGTTATAGTGCTGAAAGTGATTAAGTTGTGGTGTCTCATCTTCAATATGTTGATGACACGATTTTTGTGGGAGAACCTTCCGTAAGTAATGTTTGGGCCATTAAATCTGTCTTACAATTATTTGAATTCGTGGTTGGCTCAAAACTAAACTTTCATAAAAGCAAACTTTTGGGAATTAATGTTCATTTTGAGTGGTTGGAGTCCTTAACTGTAAAGTCGGGACTTTTCCGTGTTTCTATCTGGAGTTACCTCTTGGTGACAATCCCAAACGTCTGTCAACTTGGCATCCCGTCATTCAGAAGGTGGAAAAGAGATTGTCAAAATGGAAGTGTAATTCCTTATCCTTCGGTGGTAGAATTGTCCTCTTAAAATCCGCGTTACACTCAATCCTGATCTACTTCCTTTCTTTTTTCAAGGCTCCCAAAGGTATCATCTTTAACCTTAACTCTTTATTTAAAAATTTTCTCTCGGGAGGGGATGATGAGCATAGGAAAATAGCTTGGGTTGCTTGGGATGATGTTTGTAAAGATAAACAACATGGATGGTTAGGCCTAAGGAACTTGGGAACGTTTAATTTAGCTTTGTTAGGAAAATGGAGGTGGCGTCTACTGACTGAGAAGGATAGTTTCTGGCATAGAGTATTATCTTCTATCTACGGGAGGTCTATTGTGAGTTGGTTGGGAGTGAGGGGTGCTGGATCTAGGTGGTGGACTGACTTATGGAGTATAGATGATTGGTGTTGGAATACATCCTTCTGGAGGGATCATTGGTGTAGTTCAGTCCCCTTTTGTGAGGGGTATAGTAGATTATTTACCATTACTACTAACAAAGAGGTGTCTGTTGAGGAGATGGTTGCTAGAGATGGGGAAGAAATTAGGTGGAATTAGTGTTGGAGACAGCCATTATTTGAGTGAGAATTATCCCAATTGTTAACTCTCCTTTGGGAATTAAGTTTGATACAGGTTTGTGAGAAGGTCGACGATTCTTGGAGGTGGACAACTGACCCAACTGGTTGTTACTCGGTAAAATCAGCTTACGAAGTAATTATCAATGACTCTATCTTTGCAAAATTGCCTCTTGACAAGTTTATTTGGTGTTCATTGGCTCCATCAAAGGTGTCTTGTTTTTGCATTGAGTGTGTTGTTAGACAGAATTCCTTCAAAAGCAAACTTAGTTAAAAGGAGACTTCTTCAGCAGAATGAGGCGGATTGTGTGTGTTGCCGACAAGGTGTAGAGTCCTCTTCTCATATTTTTCGAGTGTCCATTTGCCTATCAGATTTGGATTTTATGCTTGCAATGGTGTGGTTTGTATTTGGTACTTCATCACTCATTTTTTGTTCATTTTGAGCAGTTCTTGGGTCTCCTAATCTGTAACACAAAGATGCAATACAAGTGGGCCTTAGTTTGGTTGTCTATCATATGGAGTCTTTGGTTGGCTAGGAATGAAGTTATTTTCTCAAATAAGTTGTTAACTCCATCTGAAGTGGTTGACTTGATAAAATTGAGATCTTGGAAGTGGCTCAAAGCTAAAGATCATTCTTTTTCATATCCTTTTCTTTGCTAGTCTGAGCAACCTTCTCTATGCTTGGAATTCAGATCTTGTGGCTGAACAATTTTTCCATCTGGCTTTTTGTGGAGCATTGCACTTGTTACTGGTACTGGTCTATATTGTTCTTGTGTAGGATGTTGCTGATGGTTTCACCTAGCATTTATGTTATCTGCTAGTCCAACTTTGGATATTTTGTTGTTGTCATTTATTTGATTTGGATTCAGTATTTTGGTTTATATGAGGGGATGTCTTGTTTTGATTATCTTTTTTGTCACTTCCTTTGGGTGGATTGGTTGGGATTAGTGTTTGTTTTTCAGGTGGGTTGTATTTTTGTGTTATGGGTTGGAGTACCCCTTGTACTCCCAATTAATTAGCTCTTTTGCTTAGCAAAAAAGGTAAGATGGTGGATTTTTCTTTTAAAGATTATCATCTATTAAATCCCTAATACAGCCATATTACATCTACAACTGTAAATAAATAGAGAAATATTATAATGCCTAACAAATAAATTTTACAATAAAAGCATATTAGCTTATAAATCAATTCAACTAAACACTAAGAAACTAAAAAAAAATTAACAAAAGCTCCTAAGTCGGTCGTCCATGTCATTAGACTTGGTTGTTGAGTAAATAGTTTTTCTTCGCTTCTTTCTTTTGTTTTTTTTTTATTTCTTTGTTCAGTTCAAATAGCTCTGCCATAGCTAGTAAAAGAACCAGTTGATGTATCAAATGCAAACCAAGCCTCCAAATAATAGCTGAACACAATTATGAAAAAAAAACAAAACAGAAAAAAAAGTCCAAAACAAAGTGGGGTTGTAGGGGGTGTAAATGAAGGAGTGGGAGGAAGAGATGAGAAAGGGTGAGGCTTGAAGGTGAAAGAAGGGGTAGGACGAGGGGAGGTGCTGGTAGAGATGGAAGGAGGGGAAAAAATCTCTTACCATAGAAGAGCGGAAACTCATCTAAATGGGAGCCAATCCATCCAAGATGGAAGAGAAAACCCCATAAGAAGGAGGGGGATGAGGCACTATAGTTAGGGTTTCTATTGCGAAGATGAAGCGATCTATATGCAATTGTTGCTAGACGGTGGGTTTTGTTTATGATAGGGGCGTAATTTGGTTGGGTTACGTCCGAAGTGTTTATGACTAAATCAAATAGTCTGGGATTGGGTTGGTTTGGTTTCTATCATACAACTTGAAAAATCAAAAGAAAAAAAGTTGGAGACATTATTCTACGATGAAAATGGTCCAATAAAATGCAAATCACTTGAAAACCCAACACTTTAGTTTCCAAGTGAACAACTCATGTTTCAAAAATTTCCCTTGAGGCCAAGTTGTTATTCTCTGCAATTTCTTGAACATTTTTCTTGATGTTGAAGGTGTTCCCCAAAATTATGGGGACTTTTTAGGTTAACATCATAAACCAGTTTCCCATGTCGCAATTTCTCATGTCCTCTTTGACTTTCTACAATTGCAATTCAAAAATATCCCTAAAGAATCGAAACAAAAACTTTACTCTGAAAATTAATGTTTTCATTAGTTACCCACCCAAATTAAACAAATCCATTTCCAATACACCAAATTCATCAATCTTGCACCCTCTTTCAGTATCACATGAGCACTCAACGACCAGTTCAACATCAATCTCTTGTTTTTATTGAGCCTCTGAAACCCTAATTTTAAATCACTTCCCACATCTATGAACCCTATCCATCCGGAAGCCCACCAAAATCAACAAACCACTTGCTCCTAGCATCAGCATCAATGGTCGTATTTAGCACGCACCGCTCAACATCAATATTGATGGTCGGAGTCCATGACTGGTTGTCAGAAGAGGGAAACGATGATTCTTTGGGAAACATGTGAGAAACGTTGACAACAAGTGGAGAAGGACAACACTTGCGGTAGGCCAATGAGGAATGACAACAAGGGAAACACAAAAGTAGGTAATGAATGAAACGAGAATGATGTGTTGTTTCATGTGT
This sequence comes from Sesbania bispinosa, assembly GCA_026901365.1. Taxonomy (NCBI): domain Eukaryota; kingdom Viridiplantae; phylum Streptophyta; class Magnoliopsida; order Fabales; family Fabaceae; genus Sesbania; species Sesbania bispinosa. The sequence continues at coordinate 204,780 of QLOH01000842.1, forward strand.
GTCTATTTTATGTTCAGAGTTATCCCTTTGGTTTAGGTCAGATTACTTGATTTCAAAATATTGTAACCTGAGACACGAACTTAATGAGTTTAGTTCCAATAAAAAGAAACAAAAAACTTACTCAACACGACCTAAGAACCTTATCAAATTGTATATTCGTGTTTAGGTTGGGTTGACCGAGTTTGCTAGTTAACCTAGACCCACTTACACCACTTGTGTAAGTACCTTCGTTTAATGGATTTGGCTATCTATCAACTATGCCAATCTTTATTAGTCTCATAAATGGTTTTTATGGTGCACAAGTTTTAAAATATTGTAACAGTGCAACACTTATTTAACCCATCACAATATGTTTTTTCTCATGTTTATTATATTGTATATATTATCTCTTGCTAGAAATCAATCCCTAAATTTTAGGAGAATCACGACTTCTCATTAACTGGAAGGATTGCAGTCAACCTTTCTATTTTTATTTAATTCCTGTAATTTTGGGAATATCTTATTTATTGTTTCCTTTTTTGTTTCTCTCTCTCCTTTCTATATAATGTATTTTCTGATCATTTGAAATATAAGTTAGAGGAAATATAACTTCAAACTCTGCTCATATGGTATCATGAGCTGGTTCTTCATAGATGAAACCCGGTACGGCTTCATGGCCGATTGACCTACCACCCTAGAAAATATTAATCAGCCGCTACAAACTCCCAACCAGCCCCAAATTCAAAACCCAAATAATAACTCAGTTTCCATGACCCCTATCTCTTTAAGTTGGCGACCTAAACCCCTCCATCCAAATAACACTACATAAGTTGAATGGATTAAATTTAGAGAACAATTCCAATTGTTCTCATTGTAATTAAGGGGAAAGGAAAATGGGCTATCTTACGGGCACAACTGCAGCCCCACCACAAAATGATCTCACTTACAATAGTTGGGATGCTAAAAACTCCATCATCATGGCTTGGTTGATAAATTCAATGGATCCCAAAATCGGTAAAACATACCTTTTTTGCAAGACTTCCTTTGAAATATGGACAATTGTTCATGAGATGTACTCAGATCTCCAAAATTCTGCACAATGCTTTGAAATCTGACCTGCCTTACGCAATACTCGACAAGGTAACAAGTCTGCAACTGAGTGCTTTAATACATTGGTGGAATTATGGCAAGAAATGTATTTATTCTACATTGTTTCATGGAAATGTTCTGAAGATAAAATTTTATATATGACCAAATGTTAGAAAAGGAAAGAGTTTTTTATTTTCTTTAGGGACTTAACAAAGAATTAGATGATGTTTGGGGCCGAATCCTTGGCATTAAATCGTTGCCTTCAATTAGAGAAGTATTTGCAATGGTTTGAAGGGAGGAAAATCGTAGAAAGGTGACGTTGGATTCTAGCCCATCCATTGAAGATAACACATTTAGTTCTGCCTTAGTATCTCTCAAAAGTGAAGAATCTCACAAGAACGACTTCGGCAATCAATCAAGGACTCAACGTCCTAAAGATGAAAAAACTTGGTGTGATCATTGTCAAAAACCATATCACACTAAGGATACATGCTGGCTTATTCATAGGAAACCTGCAGATTGGAAGCCTTGAAGTGATAGAAAGTCCCTTGCCACCGCTCATGTTGTTGATTCCTATGTTGAACCAAAACAAAAAACTTCTGCACCTTTTTCGGATGAACAATTGGAAATGTTAAAGAATTTACTCACTCAACATAATCCAGAAGTACCTGGATCTTCAAGATCCATAGTAACATTGCTCACAAAGGTATGAACAATTTTCTTTCCTTTCTAAACATGAAAATAATGGAGAGTGGATCCTGATTCCGAGGCCATAGACCATATGACAATGTTCATATGCTGATTTTTTGACATACCAACAAAATGATAAAGATGTAAACATTAGTGTAGCTGATGGTAAATCTCTATCGGTAGCTGGTACTGGTAACGTGAATTCGTCAGGTTTAAAGTTGAATTTTGTCTTTCACGTACCTAACTTGAAGTATAATCTCATATCTACCAGTAAATTAGCTAAAGATCTCAAATGTACAATCATTATTTACCCTATTTACTGTGTATTCCAGGATTTGACTTTGGGGACAATGATTGGCAGTGCTAAGGAACACAATGGTCTCTACTATGTTTCTAATTCATCCTCAAGACTTGGTCCTCCTCAAAATGTCTCTCTTTCTACAGTTCATATTCCAGTGTCATTCTATGGCACAAGCGTCTTGGCCATCCTAGTTTTGGCTATTTAAAATACTTGTATCATGATTTATTCATCAATAAAGATGTTTGTGTTTTTAGTTGTGGGAAATGCATTCTTGCTAAACAATCACAAAAACTATCCTACTCAGCCTTATCATGCATCAAACCTTTCCTTCTCATTCATATGGACATTTGGGCCCCCTCTCGAGTTCCTAACGTTACATGGGCTCGATGGTTCATCACTTTTATAGATCACCATACTTGTGTTTGCTGGGTGTATCTTTTAAAAGAAAAATCTGAAACCATCACCGTTTTTAAATAGTTTCATAAACTTGTCACCAATTTTTTTAGTCATCTGTTCATATTCTTCGTGCTGATAGTGGAAGGGAATATTTCTCACATGGCTTCAATGATTACTTATCAAAACATGGGATATTTCACCAAAGTTCATGTAGTCATACTCCTCAACAAAACGACATTGCTGAAAGAAAAAATTGTCACATTCTTGAAGTTACTCGCTCTATCATGTTCACCTCAAATGTTCCAAACCACTTTTGGGGGGAAATTGTTCTTATAGTTGTCTATCTCATAAATCGTATTTCTTCCAAACCACTTCAGTTTATGACTCCTCTAAATCGTTTGAAGAAAGCCTTTCCATTCATTAGATTTCATGAGTCTCTTCCACCAAAAATATTTGGTTGTACTGCTTTCACTCACAACTCTAGTCCTACAAGGGGGAAACTTGATCCTAGGTCCCATAAGTGCATATTCCTTGGTTATTCTCCCACACAACAAGGATATAAATGCTATTGTCCCAAGGCCAAAAGGTTCTTCATCTCCCATGACGTTACATTCCTTGAAGATCAACCTTTCTTTCCCAATAATTCACTTCAAGGGGAGAACATATCTGAAACTCATCATTGGGATCCTTCCATCTCTCTTCCTATTTCTATTCCTTTGTCTACCCAAATGCAAAGAAAATGAATTCAAAGACCTAGAAAATTCTATCCAATCAGAACTTGAACCTCCACAAGGAATAAGTCTAAGGGGGAGATATAGAAAATAGACCTCAAGGTGAATTTCAATTTCTTCCTAAAGTTTTCAACAAGAGATCTTGTGTTCCTTTGCATAGTCAATCATCGAATCTGGATCCATATTTAGAGAAAGCCACATAAAGTAACATTGAAGGTAATAAAACAGTTAATGATCTTAATTTGCCTATTGCTCTAAGGAAAGGAATTAGAAGTTGTACTCAACATCCTATATTAGGTTATCTCTCATATTCTAATTTGTCTCCAAGATACAGGGCTTTAGTTATAAAATTGGACCATGTACAGGTTCCTAACTCGGTTTATGAAGCTCTAAAAGATTAGAATTGGAGAGCTACTATTCTAGAGGAAATGGTTGCACTAAATTCAAATAAAACTTGGGAGATTGTTCCTCTTCCCGAAGGAAAGCTGGTTGTTGGGTGCAAATGGATCTTTACCACAAAGATGAATGCATATGGAAAGATTGATAGATACAAGGCAAGATTAGTTGCCCAAGGCTACACCCAAACACATGGTATTGATTATGAGGAAACATTCGCCCTTGTTGCAAAGCTAAATTCCATTAGAATTCTAATTTCTCTTGTAGCAAATTTGAATTGGATCCTACACCAAATGGATGCAAATAATGGCTTCTTAATGGGAAGTTAGAAGGGGAAGTTTATATGAAACTACCCCCGAGATTTGAAGGACAGAACTATAATGAATTATGTAAACTAAACAAATCCATATATGGGCTGAAGCAATCACCAAGGGCTTGGTTCACAAAGTTCAGTTCGACTATGAAACAGTTTGGCTACACACGAAGTCAGGATGACCACACCTTATTTGTGAAGAAATCTAAGGAAGGAAGAATGGATAGTCTTATTGTCTATGTAGATGACATGGTCCTTACAAGTGATGACACTCAAGAAATTACCAATCTAAAAAAATGTCTACAGGTAGAATTCAAAGTTAAAGTTCTTAGGCAGCTACAATACTTTCTTAGGATGGAAGTGGCTAGAAGCAAGACGTGAATTTTCATCTCCCAAAGGAAGTACACTCTGGATTGCTTAAGGAAACAGGGAGGAAACTAGGATGCAGACATGCAGGAACTCCTATGGACAGAAACTGGAAACACAAGATCAATGAGGATGATCCTCAAGTTGAAAAGGTTAGGTATCAACGTCTTGTAGGTAAATTGATTTACTTATCACTTACTAGACCTGACATTGCCTATAGTGTTGGCGTAGTAAGTCAGTTCATGCATTCTCCAAGAAAGGGACAACTTGATGTTGTTATTCAAATTCTTCGCTATCTAAAAGATACACCTGGATTATTTATAAAGAATGAACATCGAGGTGTTGAGTGCGATGCAGACGCTGATTGGGCAGGTTCATTTGAGGATACAAAGTCCACCACAGGGTATTATACAAAGGTATGGGAAATTTTGGTGACTTGGAGAAGTAAGAAACAAATTGTTGTGGCTAAGAGCACTGTAGAAGCATAATATAGAGCAATTGCTCAAGGTGTTGTGAACTAATGGATAAATAGGTTACTTAAAGATCTATCAATTCCACACCAAGAACCTATGAAACTTTTAGCGACAACAAGTTAGCCATCAACATAGTTCATAATCCATTTCAGCATGATAGGATGAAGCATGTAAGGATTGATAGAAACTTCATCAAATTAGAAATTGAAGATGGGACATTTACCCTACACTACATTCCAACAAAATTACAAGAGGCAGATGTGCTCACGAAGCCCTTGCCGAAATTTGACTTTGAGTGTAATGTTGGCAAGCTGGGAATGACCAATATCTATTCCCCAGCTTGAGGGGAAGTGTCATAAATCAATCCCTAAATTTAGGAGAATCGTGATATCTCATTAAATGGAAGGATTGCAGTCAACTTTCTGTTTTATTTAATTCCTGTAATTTTGGGATTCCTGATTACTTTTGGGAATATCCTATTTATTGTTTCTTTTTTTTGTTTTTCTCTCTCCTTTCTATATAATGTATTTTTTGATCATTTGAATATAAGTCAGAGGAAATATTTCTCCATACTCTGCTCATATCCCTTTATATATATATTATAAAAATTGCCTTTCTTCATTTCTTATAAATAAACAACTTATATAGTCTTAAACATATTATGAACAACAAACAATTTATATAGAAAAAGGTGAAGCTTGATTCTTCACAATTGATGTTACATCATCAATAGAACTAATCTTTTCACCATTCTTGTTTCTACACAAAAGAATCATCGCAAAAAAATTACCATAAACCTAATAACAATCTTAGCAATGGCACCAAGACAATTTGCTTTTCCTTTTTTCCCTGATTATCTTCCCCCATTTTCTCCAACCATATTTGAAGTGTCATTCCTACTATTTGTATCCCTTGTCATGGGGTCTTCCCATAAAGAAATTACTCAAAAAGAATGTTTAGAATAAAAAATTAACAACTTTTCAGCTACAAACACTACAAGAAAATCGGTTTTTAGAAAAACCATCGCTATTTGGCAATTAGGCTAAAAGTCTGTCGTTAATGCAATAGCGATAACATTTTATGGTCGTCGCTAATTCCATGGTCGTCACTACATAGCGATGACACCCATGGCCGTCGCTAAATATTTTTTCAAAAATAAACCTTCATTCCCAAATTTATCAATTATGAGAATCAAACCCACAACCTGCATGATACAAAGAAGGAGCATTTACCGTTACACCAAGTTTGTTTCTTAGAATATATAACACAAAATATTATATATGTATAGTGAACAAATAACAAAAAATTAGTGACGGCCAGGCCGACACTAACTTTACGAAGGTCGACGCTAAAAAAATTCCTTTAATGACGACCAAGTCGTCGCTAAATAATTTTTTTTTAAAAAAATTATTATACCTTTAGTGTCGGCCAGAGCCGTCGCTAACGTTACTAAGTAGCGACGGCCTGGTCGTCGCTACATAAAAAAAAATTAAAATATTCTTTTCAACGGTGATGTCTTTTAGCAACTACCATTACGTCAGCCTGGCCGACGCTAATAGCGACGGTGCCGTGGTTGTCGCTACAAGGTCGTCGCTAAAAGCAAATTTCTTGTAGTGAAAATCATTGAGCATGTTGTTTGACAAAAGTTAAGTGAGCTCACCATGGTGAATGATCAAACTGAGGAATTAATAGTTATAGAAGAAAAAGATTCTCAACAAGATCAAGTTACCAACCCTAACTAAGGTAGGATCAGAGCAGTGTGTTGGAAACCAAGTTGAGACAAACTAAGTCGATAAATTAAGTTGAATAAGGACATTGGAACTTCACTAGAGAGAAGGTTCTATTGTAAGTGGAGGTTGTAAAGGGTGTCACAGGTATGAAGGAACTCACAAGATAGGGCAACATCGAGTGGAAAGAATTTGAATATCACACTTTTGTAATTAGGTCTCACTCACATGCTACAAAGACATATTTTGAGCATAGGTTTAAGATATAGAATTAGAAGTGTTTAAAATGTATTTTCAAAAGATAAGGTTGAAGTGAGTGTTATGAAAGAAGATATTTCTTTGACAAATTTTTCTTTTTCAATCTTTTTTATTTCTATAATTCATCCATGGCTAATCAAGATATTAATAGTTTCATTTGATGGACTTATGTGCACAATTACAATACGCTATAAGATACAATCTACAACATTTTATGGGTGAAAACATTAGGAAAATCGGTTAAAATTTATTATTATTATTATTATTTGATGGTAGCGACAACGACAAACAAGAAGTAGTAGCCATAGAATGGGGATGAGAATGAAGAATTACCTTGCAATAGATCACATGAGAGGGAAAAAAATTAATTAATCAAAATAATCCTAATGACTTACTCATGGAGTAAGTGGATCCATCCCCCTAAAAAAATATATAAAAAATATTTATATGCAATGTAAAAGAAAAAAGTTTCGTTGTAATTGGAGTCAATATTATTTCATCACATCTTTAAAATTTCAAAGTATTTGTTAACATTCTACATTACCTCAAGACCAAAGGAAAAAAAAAACAATTTACACTTGTAATATTCATCCCTTGCATCTCCTATAGTTTCATCTAGAAAATTATCAAAATAATATGAAAACATCATACACGGAAAAAAGAAAATGATGAATTAACAATTATCAACAGAAGTCGTGTTTTTTTTTTTCTTCCCATGCAACTCATTGCAAAGACTATATTCAACAACTTCATCTTCACTGCATTCCCCTACATCAATCACCAAAGTTCCTTCCTCCTTTGTAGGTTGAAGCCTGCAACAATTGCTTCTTGGAGACTGCTCAAACAAAAAATCAAACAAAAAAAAACATTTAAGTAAACAATTATGAACTCCATTCATCTCAATGCTTTTTTTTTTTGTTCAAGATCTCAATGCTCAAATGTGTTTTTTTGTCAAAGCTCAAATGTATTTGAAACGCCAAAAGAAAAGGCCCATTTGGGCTTTAGAAAAAGAGAAACTACCTTTTCCCACAAATGCGGGTCGGGTTTCTTATGAACTTCCACAATTATGGATTTGGGTAGGATCCGGCCATTTTTCCACTTGCAATTCGGGTTCGGGTGGATCCTAACATACTTGGTACAATTTCATTAGTAGTAACATCATATGTTGTATTAGACAAAGTAAAAAAAACAAAAAGGTTTCTGACAAGAGTTTCGACTGAACGGGCGCGTGTTAAAGGAAATCCAGTATAATCAGCCCGACGATACCAATTGAAAAAGGTTTCTCCGCGGGCATCTCCATTTCTCGGGCCGAGAAAATGCTCCGGAATATTTGAACCCGCATAGCCCCAAGACACGGATACAGTCCCAAACCCGGGTTTTGTCATAACAAATCGATTGTTGAATAAGCCCATACGGGTCGAGTTTCATTGGGTCTTTGAGTCGTTGAAGGGCTTGGATCCGGCTCATGTTTGGAAATATGGGCTCAACTAGGTCCAAGTGATGCATGGACATAGTGGTTGTAATGGGATGGGCTGCTAGGAGCCCAAATACATTGCCATGCACATCAAACTGAAAAAAATAAAACAAAAATCATAAAAGAAACCAATATACAAGTATCTATAACTCTATTGTAAAAGAAAACATATACTCCCTCCGGACTCGAATATAAGCAACAAAAAATTCACTTATGGTGGTCTAAAATATAAACAAATCTCAACTAATTTTACCTTATTAATGACATAGTACTAAAATACCCTTTATTTAAATTCAGATTTTATTTTCCAATGACCCTATTTAATGAACCATGTAGAGAGTGTGTTCCACTTGGAAACAAGTTTCAATAAAATTGGAGTCTTCTATGAAGGGCAATTTAGAGAATACTATTCATTTTAGATGATATCAAAGAAATTTAATGAGTTTAACTAACATTTCTTAATAACGTGAGTTAATTTTTTTTTGCTTATATTCGAGTCCAGAGTAGTTATTATATAGTAAGGATCAATAATCAATTTATATGTATAATGATTTTTAGTTGAATGGATGATTTCTTCTGCCACGGCCTTTAAATATTTTTAGAGCTATCATTCTATTTCTAAGTCCTAACATATGAATGTGAAATTATTCTTAACACCAACCAAACACAAACAATAATGTGATATTTGGATATTAAAATATCAAACTATGTAATAATAATCATAATGAAAAATCTCTCTCACATACAAATCAACTATTTTCAAGCTTAACATGGCCATGAGGGTAATTACAAAATAGAAACATATACTCCTTGAGTTCTTGTAATATATGGAATCCACGAACTCCGTACAACATAAATAACAAAACCATAACATCCATGAGCTAATCACATGATGGATCCTAATTTACAACACTATATCGAGGTGGTAGTTAATATGTAGCACAACTCTATGGTGAAATAAGAGTAATGTTATATTCTCTTAATATTTTTAATAATCACTAACAATAAGAAACCTTTTAATAAAGAGATTAGTTTTTTAACATCACATGTATCATTTACAGGAGATAATTCTGTTCGAACTGGGTAGGATCTAAAACTATCCCTCCGAGTATTTTACACGACTGCATATCCAGTGCTTGAACTCGAAACCACTCGTTAAGTTGGAACAACTCCTTACAAGTTGATCCACGTGCTTGGTGGAAGAGTTAGTTTATTTAGTTGGTCAAAAAAATCATCAAGAATGTATATATTTTTCCAAATTTACATTTGAACTTATTGAGATTTATTATCTTTTTCTTTTCATTTAATTAGTTCAATGTCTCGTTCTCTTTCTATTAATTAATTACTTACTTACCTATCTCCACTAATTAAGGTATTTTTGTAAAAAATAATAATGTAAGAGATAAATTGAAAAATAGTCCAAAACCAAATTTTCAAAAGATTCTCATAATTAGATCTGGGAAATTAATTTTTTTATAAAAAAAATTATTAATAAAAATATATTTAATATTTTAAAAACATAAAAAAATTATTTAATACTTATCTAATGCTAAATGTTAAACTTGAATCCGAAAGAAACTTTCACGTTTACTCTTAATTATGTCAATAAAATACTTTCATTAATTTACATGATTTTTTATTTTAAAAATTATGAAAATTAAGAATATTATTATTATGAAAATTTTACTTTTCTCTTATTCAATAATATTCACATGACTTAAATTTTTACTCACATTTAAAAATTTATTATTTAAATTTTAAATATTTTTTAAAAAAATTTAAAACATATCATCTTTAATATTCAATATTTATAATTATTCAAAAAATATTTATAACATAAAAATATTATCCATATACACACTAGTGATTAAATTAAAGAGACATGATAAGTTGACACCACACCAGGTGTCTAACTTTTAGAATTACACAATTTAATGATTTTTTGTAAATTGTAAATTTGATCAATCTAACCGTTAAATTATACTATATTACCTTCGTGATCAGGTATATAAAATTCCAAATAATTTAAATATTCGTAGGTATGTTATCAAATAATGGACTTTTACTTATATTTTAAAAACATATTATACGTTAAAAAATTTAATAAAATATCAATTAGTTTTCAATTTTTGTAAAATTTTATAAGCTTGATCTATCTATTCTTTAAGAACTTTCAATTCAACAGTTGGATTGGTCAAATTCATATTTTATAAAAATTATTAAATGGTATAGCTCTAAAGTTTAACACATGGTGTCAACCCATCAGAGCCTAAATTAAAATACTAGTTTCAATATAGAAATTGAAAGACCTTTCAGTAATTAACAGATTTTTTAGAAGAAGTACTAAGAATTAGAATTATTCGTGTCAAAATAATGTAACAGGTGTTGCAACTTTAAGATGCATGCCACCTAAAAAAATTAGTACAATGGATCACGAAGGTTTTATATTATGTGGCAGGTGCTATTATTTAGTTTATTTAAAAAGTCATAGCATGAGTGGGGTTATTCAACTATACTTACAAGACCACCTCACAGCACAGCAATGTTAACAAAGTGGCCACGTGTAGTACACGTGGAGGTACGCATGACATAAATATTCATAAAGTTAATGTTAAATACAGAATTTTTTAAAATAGATTAAAGAAACAAAGACTGGAGGAGATACCAACAACTTTCATAATTGCTTTTTTTGGATCTGGGATGAGGGTGTGACATTATCAGTGTGGTTTTGGTTTGTTTTGGCAGTCTCAAGAATGGAATTGGGTAACTGGAGGATTTCCAAGACCATAGTTTAGAGAACAAGAAGAAATTATACTAAAAAGCATATAGATTAATTCACCACAAATAAACATCAAATTATGAAAGTAAATATTGTATTTAGTGTTGTCCTTGCCACCTTTCGTTTTGTCTTTTTCTGTGTGGCAGCTGGCTTGGTTGAAAATTTGTATTTTTATTATTATGATGTCATAGCTATTTACATCTCAAACCGTCAAACTTCTGTAATTCATAGGTATTTATCATAAGTATATATAAGTTCTCTTAAAAGTGACACATAATTTATTATCAGTCACAAATTGACACATATAAGGTTCTTTTCTATTTAACCCTCCCTTAGACCTAAACTAAGGTTCTACAGAATAATTATCTAGTCATCTCAAAATGATACTTATGTTGTTACATTATCTTCAAAACATATTTAAACATTGCCTTATCAATCAGATATATTTCTAGAAAAAAGGTAGACTGAGAAGTTTTGGATCAAGCAGGTTACCTAATTAAAAGAGTTACTGTACTCAAAAACCACATTTTAAACCTAGATTCTAGCAAATGCTACTGATAGTAGTATTGATCCGGATCTACATTTCAAACGTGATTTTAAACAAAACCAAATATGCTATTAGTGTCAAAATCAATATGCTATATTGTGTTCAAACGTGGTTTCAGACCAAATTTTTTTTCAATAACATTTACTTTTATCCACGTTTTATACTTTTATCTACGTTTAAAAACGTGATTTACTCTAAACCAAACACATATTTTGAGTTTTTAATTAATGATAATGAACTAATGAATAATCCAACATGCACCTTCTCTTTTGTCTTTTGCTTAAATCACTTAACCCATTTCAATCATAAGTTGACCAAGTCAATTAGTTAAGATCCACTAATTAATGTTAACAGAAAGTCTAACTAAATTTCTTTTCTTTTTTCTTCCTTCTTAACCCTTTTCTCATTTTCCCAAGAACCAAAAACAGAACCATTGCAAGGGAAATTTCAGAGACTAGAATACTAACCTGATGAAAGCCATTCTCCTTGGTAGTGGCACACCAAGCTCTGCCATACAGCTTGAATCCTATCATCAGAGCCATACAATGCAGGGTACCTCTGGATGCACCTATCTTGCATTCTCTCCAATGCCACAGCCAATGGGTAACTAATAGCAAAACCACCACCCCCAAAAGCCATATTATAAGAAAAATGTATGTTCTGAAAGTGGCTCTCTGAAGTTGTCCCAATGTAATAGAATTTGTTGTGATCATACTTTTGCAACACCTTAACCAAATTCTCTGTCACAAAGAAAGTGTCATCATCCCCATCACAAACCACCTCACATTCTCCATCTCAAGCCTCACTGTCTCTGACACTATGCGAGATATGCGAATTCCATCTCTGTTCCCATTTGGGTGTTTGTACATAAACATGGAAGTGTCACCAGAAATCTTCAATTTTGGAAGGAGATCCTCATCCCCTGGCCTCAGTTTGCACATCTTGGTCTAACCACACATTGCCCCTTGTTTCATTGGGTCTCCACCATAGCTTGATGTACTCTTTCCTTTGATTCCATAGCTTGGATGAGGCTCCTATGCCAAACACTATGTGGGAAATGTTGGTTTTTTTCAAAGGGTTTTGGGATGGAAGAGGGGGGCAGCGTTAAATAGGTGGGTAATGGGAAGGTAATTAGGCTTTTGGTTACACTCATATGAAGAATGAGTAAGAAATCCAAGGGAGTAGGAGAGGTTAGAAGAAGAAGGAGATAAGAGGAGAAGAAGAAAGTACAAGCTTTGTTATGGTCCATGAAGAGTAAAGTGTTCTGAATCTTTGGGATTGTTGTTCATTATGGACATGTATGGTTTCAAGGATTTGAGTCTTCAAAGCCAAGAAGAATGAAAGGCCAGGGAAGAGAGAGAGAAAAACAGAGAGAGAGAGAGAGATGTGTTATGGTGAAGAGAAGATTTGGGGTGTTTGTAATGTAAAGGCTTTGAAGGTCACAGTCCCATTGAGAGAGAATTTCTATAAAGGATTATGATAGATAGATAGATATGGGACAGTTTGAGTTTAATAAGAACTCTAAACAGAACAAACAAGGCACCTCTGCCAAGCCTTTATGTTATCTTCTTCTAAGATAAAATCTTTGGATTTCACTTTGATCTCATCAAGTAACAAAAGATAATTACTGTCTCTGTTTCTTTGTAACTAGTTATGATAATGGTTGAAGCCAATTGAGCTTATGGAAACACTAATCAATTGCATATATTTAGTAAGGAAATCAGATTAGATTGGTTTTAGGTACATGAGCAGAGTAGATTACTATGTTTTATGATTGGTCCAAATAATAATAAGCTTTAAATTTGATAAAATTACAAATTTGTGCTTAAAATTGCATGCTCATAAGGAGAGATCGCATCGCCTTAGGATCAACTTCATTTATTAATACTTAAAAAAACTTCATTTATAAATTTTTTTGTCAATATTATCTTTATGTATAAAACTCACGTATCCCTTACGTCATAAGACATTTATTCAAATACAACTCATGACGAGATTTTTGACTCTTTTATTTGTTGGATTTAATGTTATACTTTGACAATATTGAAAAATTATATGTTGTCACTTATTGATGTATTATTATATCATATATTAAGTTTAATAATATATGAAATCTAATGTGATATCTCTATTAAGGGTAGTTTTGCTTACAATGAAGGCTCTTTTATCCTTCTCTAACGCTTCGTTTGGTTTAAACGAAAGTAGAGGAGAAAATACATGAGCGACATAGAAAAACAAGGATGTTGGAAACTCACTCAGTTTGGCACAGCGTTAGAAATAATAGAAAGGTGAAATAAACTAGTAGGCCCGATGCTTTTCACATTTCTTCGCAAATTAGGCGAGAGATTGTGAAGAAATAGTTGCCCTTGACATACCACAACCGTTTCTCCCCGCGTTTTGCTATGCTTTGGTCCTTGCTGGAGGAGGTGAGATTCTGGTCAAAGGTGGCGACGAAGACAAGCGAACCAGGCAACATTTCCGGTGGCTGAGGCTAAATGACGGTGGAGAAGACATAGACGGCGGAATGCGAAGCTGTCCCACTGCGACAGAGGACGTTTTCTGGCGTCCGTCAAGCACTATGAAGGGGGAGATTTGTTCGCGGCAGGGGAGGAAGCGTCTGATCTGCTTCTTCCGATGAGTTTTCTAACTTCGATTGCGGTTAGTCCATGCTTCTATGTGTGTGAAATCCAATTGTGCATCTTGTTTTCTCTTTGCTCTGTTCCAGAATATATGCTTCTATCTCTTTGCAAGTGATACGTAGTAGTTTGATACTGGCTTGATTGTATGACTGCAGGTAACAAATGGGATTTATTGGTTTCAATGAATTGGTTAGGTCTATAATTTATGCCACTCACTGGTGCTTCCTTTGACCGGCCACAAATCGATTTCAGGGCCATGGAAATCGATTTTTTGCAACACTGCATCTTTTCTCTTTTCTAACTTGCAAAACAATCGATTTTATGCACTCAAAATCGATATTTTTCAATCATATTTTTATACAATTGTCTCTGACTTCAAAGAAACCGCTTATCTTGGGGTAATCAGTTTGCTGCATGTAAATCATGAAGATAATCGATTTCTGTTACATAATAATCGATTACATGCTGTTGGGGGCGCAAAAAAATCAACCAACTTTTAACAGTTTAATATTTCTCTTTCATATCTTCAATCCAACCAAACAACTCAACTTTACATTTCTTTTTATCTTTCTCTATTTCTCTTACACCAAACAATCTATAAATCATCTCTATCTCTTCCCTATTTCTCTTCTCTACTTCTCTCTTCCCTATTTCTCTCATCCCTATTTTCCTAATATAACCAAACATAGTGTAAAAGTCCGTTTAATGAGAATTGAACACAGAGCTTTTCTTTTAATTGCTTGAAATCTTTGTTATTTACACCTTGTCTCTTCAAATTGAAACATTTTTACTACTCACATATACTTTTTTTTACACGTTTAAATTTAAATATTTAATTTATTTAATAATAAATTTTTAACAATATATATTAAAATTTGCACTAATAAATATTTTCACTAAAAAAATATGAAAAAACAGACTCAAATATTTTCTCTCTTTTTTCCTTATTTTTTATACATTACTTTTCTATCTTTAATTTATTGAAGGAAAATTCATTATAAATGTAATTTTTCACGAGTAATTATAATCTTATAAATAAATATATATGAATTAGTTTAATAAAATTTTAAATTAAATAGAAAATGATTTTTCTTGTATATTGTATGTCAAGAGTGACACAAATATATATAAGCTGAAAATTAAGTTAAGAAAAATAAGAAATATACATGCTAGCTACTTTAAAATTGTAATTTATCTTGAACTTATACAAAGTGAATTCTGCCATAAAGTATATACTGAATTTCCTCAACATATTTACTTTTTGTTATATTATAATGGATTTAATTAATATACACTGTCAGTGTAAAGAAATTTTACACAGACATCCAATGATGTGCTGCCACATCATTTAATGAATTTAATAAACATGAGGTTGTCACATTAATTAAATGACGTAGCAACACATTATTGGATGTCTGTGTAAAATATTTTACATGACCGTGTATATATATATATATATATATTAAACTCTATTACAATTTTTATACCAAACTTATCAAAAGGTTAATATTCTTATTGTTGAACATGATTAGAATAATATAAATTAAAAAAAAATCTAAAATGAGTTACTTATAAAACTTCTTAAATAATTTATCTTTGACTATTTCATTATATTTTATAATTAACATAGTTTTATTTCTTAATATGTTTTTCTTATTTAAATTATAATAATTTTACATATTTCTTAAAAAATTTTACTCTTATTAAAACTGTAAATATAAAATAGATAAACTTGTACCATGCATGCACGATATTGTTCGTATTATACTGTTATTCCACAATCAAGTATTATACGCTATAATTACCAATTTAGGCAAAATCATTTTTAATTATGAACGGTTAATTTATAGTGCTTTCTTTAACGGTATGGTTGTATATGAGCCACTTAACACTGATTAGAAATCTCATATTGGTTATATATATTTTTTAGTGTAAGTGGAGTTTAACACTTTTGGCCTACATATTAGTTTTTCTAATTAAGAAATTCTCCAAATGCAGAAAATTTATCACTAGTTAATTGGTGGGAAGGCAATGAGATTAATTACTTCAAGTCTTCAACTGGCACTATCAATGGGAACCACCGAAAAAAAATGAAAGATAACTACCGAAAAAAAGAGAGTGATTTGTCGATGGAAGTAAAATAAAAGACTCAAACAAATATGGTACAAAAAGTGTCACAAAAAAAGTGTCACCAAAATATGGTATAAAAGTATAAAATGGATGGTGTACTGTTTTGATTCAGTTAAAGATTTATTGGAAAGTTTGTGGCTGGTAAAATCCCACTTCAAGAACGGTTTAAAAATCATCTTAACTTTGATTAGGAAATGACCTGTACAAGAGGCTAGGAGTGGAAATAGGCTAGGCCAAGATAGACTTTGATTAAATAGGTCTCGCCTATTTATAAATGCAAGGTCTAAGTCTGGCCTATTACCTATGATAGGCTTTTTTTAGGCCAGGCCTGACCTTTTTAAAAACCCGGCCCGACTTGTTAGCCTATTTAAAGGCCTTTACATGAAAAGGGACAATAAATCGATTTCTAAGCCCGAAAACTGCATGTATCCTGATTTTTCTTATTTAACATCTTAGTCAATACTCAATACTAAAATACATGATATTGGGCCTGCAAAATCCTTAACCCAAACCAATACAAACAAATAAAACATAAAAGCAATTTACAAATTATAGATATATACTAATATAATAATATTAAGTGTATTCAAATTCGTTATAACTTATAAGTTATAAGTAATTAATATTTATATAATTTTAATATATTTACTAATTTTTAAATATAAATAGGCCGGCCTATCAGGCTTTGTAGGCTTGTGAGTTGGCCTAAGTTTAGTCTCTTTATTTAAATAGGCTTTTTAAAATGCCTGAACCTAACCTTTTTATTAAATAGGTTAGGCTTTAATTAGGTCAGGTCATAGGCCCTTGTCGGCGGCCTGGCCTATTCCCACCACTACTAGAGGCCCATGTGATGAAGAAGCATCTTGGTTCTATTTTTTGTACTAATGTTTGTTTGTTTAAAATTAGTTTGCTGGTGAATATTTTAAACTCCATTATTCAAGAAACAAATGATACAATTAAATGAAAATTTAAATATATACATAATAATCCTTTATTTTTTTAATAGAAAATGTCTCTCTCTCTCTCTATATATGTATGTAATATTTTGAGTAAATTACTTCTACCTTCATTCTATTTTATATTTCTTACACAAAATTTCCTCAATTTCTAAAACCTATATGAAACCCCTCTTATTTTATAACTATATTACACTTAAAGCTTCAACCTTTATTTTCGTGTGAAATTGACAAAAACATCTTTATTATAGATTTTGACTTGTTACATAAAACCCACTCTATTTCATAAACATTATAAAAATCTCATTTTATTTTATTAATACGTACATTATAATTAAATCCCTATAAAAAAATTATAATAACATTGGAGTAACACAAGAGAATAAACAAGGAAATCAATCATAGTTTCATATATAACTTAAAAATTACAAGGATCATTTTAAAACTATTACAATAAAAACTTAATCACATGAATTTTTAATAAGAAACAATGAAATTAATTTATTAAAATTAATTTTAATTTGTATACAATACACTATAAACTACAGGCCACATATTATTCCTTTCAGCTTTATATATATGTATTTGATTGATTTGATGTAAAGAGATTATATTTGGATCATTCAAATAATGCATAATCACATTTATTTATTAAGTTTATATAAATTTTACTATAAATTTATTTGTTAATTAAGAGAAAAATTTAATTAATAGAAAATTCATGTGATTAAGTTTTTATTAAGTTTCTATTGCAATGATTTTAAAATGATATTCTTGTTATTTTTATGAAATGAAACTATGATTTTATTTCGCTATTTATTTTCATATGTAGCTCTAATGTTATTTTAAAAATTTTATATAAAAATAAAGGTTGGGGATTTAAATGTAGTATATTTATAAAATAAGAGAGGTCTTGTGTAGATTTTAGAAATAGAGGAGATTTTGTGTAAGAAATACAAAATAAAAGAGAGTTTCAAGTAGTTTATTCTAAAATTTTAAATTTAGTCGCCAAAAATATTAGTCATGGCGGGTCAAGGCCTTGTTACTATAGACCCAATGAAACTTGGCATTGATCCATAATAAAGCACACAATTGCATGCAGTCCATAGCAAACCCATGGCTTCATCATTGTATCTTTTTTCTATATAGAGAGAGAGAGGAGGAGGCCACAAAGAGAGAGAGAGCAAGGGTGTGTTATAATTAGGGATATAATTATTCTTTTTTTATTAATTCATTTATTGTGGAATAAAAATTATCTTTAAATAAACCAAGGTAATAAATAGTTGTTTTCTTTTTTGTGATTTTGATTCATAACAAGAATCAATGTATACGCAGGGACGTGCATGGCATATGTGAGTGAGAGATGGAGACGGAAGGAGAGAGAGAAGGAGGAGGAGGAGATGGAGAACAGAACGAGTCCGACGAGTCAACACGGCCCGATGAGGAGGAATTGGTGGAGGAGATCCAACAAGTCATTGAATCGGTGGTTCAATTTGGCGAGTATCGAAGGACACAAAGGAAGGAGGCTCATAACCTCGCACGTCGTTTCAAGCTCATGTTACCTCTCATGGAAGACCTTCGTGACCTCCAACAACCCGTTCCTCAAAACGGCGTCGCTTGGTTGATCAAACTCAGGGACGCCCTTCTATCTGCCAAGGACTTGTTGAGATTATGCAGCCAAGGAAGCAAGATTCACCTCGTAAGGCACAATGGGACCCACGCTTTCCGTGTTTGTTAGAAAAAAAATACATAAAACTATTTTCAAATGTTTTGTTTTAACATTTTTTATTTGACAAATAGGGAATTGATATTTTCATGCTTTCCTTTAATTTCCATTTGCTTTATATTTTGTTTCAGGCATTGGAGGGTGAGGCAGTTATGATAAAGTTCCAGAGTGTGTATGAAAAATTAAGCCAAGCATTTGATGGTGTGCCTGGTGATGAATTGGGGATCTCAGATGAAGTCAGAGAACAGGTAGGTCTGTTTTCATTTCTCATCTCTCTTCTTGCATGTACCCTTGCCCCTTTGTGTAAAAGTTTTCCTTGGAAGAATGAATATTTTTGAGGGTTGTAAATGTTTATGATGAAATTATAAGTTTTTTCTGTCTATAAGATGTTGCATATATATATATATATATATATATAAAATCAGGATCCGTTAACACCATATATCTAAACTCTACAGTTACAACTCTTATAACTATTTGTAAAATGTGAATTTGATTAATCCAACCGTTGAATTGAAAGTTCTTATAAAATATATCAAGCTTACAAAATTTCATTGGTAGTTGTGTATGCTTAGCCTAGTCTTTGATTCCCTTGCTAGGACCTTGCATTAAACACTAGTAAATGGTGATTTTTAATTTTCTCTTCTTTGTGGTTGTGAAGTATGATATTTGGTGCTATTCATAAAATCAGGAAGATTTCTCTTCAATCATATGTTTTGAGATTAAATATTGTGTTGTGCTTCAGCTTGAGCTAATGCATGTGCAACTGAGGCGGGGGAAGAGAAGGACTGATACACAGGACATAGAACTGGCAATGGACATGATAGTGGTATTCTCTGATGAAGATGGTCGTAATGCTGATCGTGCTATTGTTGAAAGGCTTGGAAAAAAGCTGGAGCTTCATAGTGTTGAGGATCTTGAGGTAGAAACAATGGCTGTTAAGAACCTTGCTACAGAAAGAAAAGGGCAACAGGTTGAGAGTACCCAGAGAATAATTGACCTTCTTAACAAATTCAAACGAGTTGCAGGTATGGAAGAAACCGGTGTCCTTGATGATCCTGTCATGCCCAAGATGCTTGGAAGGAGCACTTCTTTGGTCATCCCTCATGAGTTTCTATGCCCAATAACACTAGAAATCATGACAGATCCTGTTATTATTGCAAGTGGACAGGTAATCACACAGTTCTATAATGAGTTTTCTTCTTTTGTTACAGAGCAAGGCAAAAACCAGAGTTGAAATGGTACTATGCATGTTGTTTTAATAGTTATTGTTTGGTAGATTGAGTTCAATGAAGAAAGCCGGTGCTTTTTCTCTATGGCCCTGTTTGGATACACTTCTGCAGAAGAACTTCTATAAGATAAAAATAGAATGAATCAAAGAGGTCAAATGAATTTAACTTCTCCGTAAGTTGAAATTAGTTACTTATGGAGAAGTTAAATGGGAGAGCTTTTGGAGTAGGTGATCTACAAAGACTAATTTCAACTTATGGAGAAGTTAAATGCATTTCACCTCTTTGATTCATTCTATTTTTTTCACCTAGAATTACTTCTGCAAAAGTTTCATCCAAATTGGCCCTATATATATATAGTAATAGTACTAACAAAACTTGCCTTTTTCTTTTTAATGTCATTCTGTGTTTTCATCAAAGACATATGAAAGGGAAAGCATAGAGAAGTGGTTCAAATCCAATCATAACACCTGCCCAAAGACTAGGCAACCTCTGGATCATCTGTCCTTAGCACCAAATTGTGCCTTAAAAAACTTGATTTCTGAATGGTGTGAGAGGAACAACTACCAACTACCTAAAAAATATTCAAGTCAAGAAAGTTGTTCAATTGAAAACAATGAGGAAATTCCATCTTTGGTTGAGAGCCTATCATCTATTCATTTAGAAGAGCAGAGAAAGGCAGTGGAGAAAATACGTATGTTATCAAAAGAAAATCCTGAGAACAGAGTTTTGGTTGCTGACAGTGGAGGAATACCACCATTAGTGCAACTATTGTCCTATCCAGATTCAAAAATACAAGAGCATGCTGTGACAGCACTTTTAAATTTATCAATTGATGAGGGTAACAAGAAGCTTATATCTAAAGAAGGGGCAATTCCAGCTATTATAGAAGTGTTGGAGAATGGGAGTATTGTGGCTAAAGAAAATTCTGCAGCAACTTTATTTAGCTTGTCAATGCTTGATGAGATCAAAGAGATTGTGGGTCAATCAAATGGGTTTCCACCTTTGGTAGAATTGTTGAGGAGTGGGACAGTTAGAGGGAAGAAAGATGCTGCTACAGCTCTTTTCAACTTATCTCTCAACCATGCAAATAAAGGTAGGGCCATTGAAGCTGGCATTGTGCCACCTTTACTTCAATTGCTCAAAGACATGAACTTGGGCATGATTGATGAAGCACTCTCCATTTTGCTACTCCTTGTATCAAATTCAGAAGGAAGGCAAGAGATTGGACAACTATCCTTCATTGAAACCCTTGTTGGGTTCATCCGAGAAGGGAGCCCCAAGAACAAGGAATGTGCAGCATCTGTTCTTCTTGAGTTGTGTTCAAGTAACTCATCCTTTATATTGGCAGCACTTCAATTTGGAGTGTATGAGCATTTAATTGAGATCAAAGAAAGTGGAACAAATAGAGCACAAAGGAAAGCAAATGCAATCTTAGAGCTTGTAAGCAGGAGCGAGCAAATTTAATCTTGCTTTCTCCAATATAGGTACAATTCTACTTCTTCATAGTAAATTAACTAAACTAATTCTTTCACATTTCGTGTACAAAGTACAGTTAAAGGTGTAATTAAACCAAGTAAGTAAGCATAGAATCTTTAAAATAGTAGTCATGTTGTATTGTATTCGTGTTAAACATGTATTTGTATTGGACACTTCTAGTTATATTTCACATTCTTTTGTAATTGTATTTCACACTCTTTCTCTTCTAAGTTTTTATATTTTTTATACTAATACAGATGAAAATGTCACCACAATTAGACGAATCATAATATTTTAATATGTTTATAATGACTCATGCTATATATCTCTCTATTAATTAGTTTAGAATTTGAAATTTTATATTAACTTTATACTGATTTTATGTAATGTATTACAACCAAATTTTCATATAACTTTTAAAATTTGCCACACATACATATAGACAAACACATGTACGTAGCAGCTCGTCTAAAAATAAATACAAAGAATAAAGAGTTGCCACTAATTTTATTGAGGAAAAAAATTAGAAAACCCAAAAAGATATGGTCTGCATAAATGTAAGCTAGGTTCGGAAGTCAATTATGTACAGGGAAGAGCGGAGATTGAATCGCACAACACCCGTGATATATCCACTTAGAAGAAAGTGGTTACCTTAATTTTAATTGTACAAATTTTTAATAAGTTTTAAATATTCATTTACCCCTAAATTAAAAGATTATTTGAAAGGAAATTTTATTATAAATTATTTACAAGGATTAGTTATGAAAATTATTAATTTGATTTGACAAGGATAATGCCTACTCCTATGTATCCCCTAGTGCAATGGGGAACTCAAAAGTTACGTACGTAGTCCTTCTTAAAAAAAACTTTTGATTGGTTGATGGATTTTAATTATCTTTTTATTACAACTCACATGATAAAAGATAGCAGATTGAGCAATAAATTTACCATAACAATTAATATTTTCAACAAATGAATGATCTCAATGCATCAATCGTTGAAGATTGTGTTCTAAATAGTTTTGTTTGTGTTTTGATTTTATAATTTATCTCGTTTTATCAATATTTTATTTTCCTATTTATGTTATCATTATCATTATTACAAATTGTTATTATTGAAATGAAATTAAGACAGGTCCCTTAGTGTACATAACAATAACATCATCATTTGGGCCAATATACCAAAAGAGACAAAATAAAATAAAACAATTGGGTTACACCCGAATCATGGCCCAAACTAATTAATAAAGGACAATAATCATAAAAAAATGATTTGGGCTCACTGGCCATCCATTGAATCAATACACCATTACACCAACACCCTTTAACCTCATGCCAGCCATGGACGATCGACTCGCCATCCTTTAACCATTTTAACTCAGTCCCTTAAAAAGACAAAATCACAACAGAGGGAAAAGGAAATACTAGAGCAAATAACAAATTGGCAATGTTTAAGAGAAATTACTAGAGGGAGATGAAAAATGAGAAAAAAAAGGGAGAAGGGAGCACGACACTACTCCATAAATTTTAATTTTCTTTTAAACTTTTAATTTTTCTTCTAAGTTTTTTTTTTTTTTTTGAGAAAAGAGCAAATAACAAATTGGCAATGTTTAAGTTCATAGAAAACATTTTTTAACACTATGCCAAAAAAAAGGCTTTTACCGCGCTCTAATTATCACGGTTACATTAAGCAACCGGGTTAAAATGTAGTATATATGAAAATTACCGCGGTTCCGTTATATAAACGGGGTAATAAATATGTGCACAAAAAAAGGAATAAATTACCGCGGTTCCGAAAAGGAACCGCGGTAAAAAAAGGGGGGTTAGATTTACCCCGGGTGCCTTAAGCAACCGCGGTAAATTACTAATTAAATTTTTTTTTGAAAAAAGGTTCAAGAACCGCGGTCCTTTAACGGAACCGCGGTAATAGGATTTAAAAGAACCCTAAAACCTCCGCGCCGCGCGAAAGCTTCCTTCCTTCTTCCTCTGTTTACTCCCCGTGCCTCTCTTCTTCCTCTCTGCCTCCGTTTTCCCCTGTGCCGCTGCGACCCTAAACGCACACGTCGTCGTCGCCCTCTTCTTCCTTGCCGCTGCGACCACGTTCCGCCGTTGCGACACAGCCACCCACCGCTGCGAGTCCCTCCTCCTCTCCTCTGTCGCGCCGTCTGCAGCGACCCTAAACCCTCTGTGGCCGTTGCCCTCTTCTTCCTTGCCGCTGCGACCACGTTCCGTCGTCGCGTCACAGCCACCCGCCGCTGCGAGTCCCTCCTCCTCTCCTCTGCCGCGCCGTCTGCTGCGAGTCCCTCCTCTCCTCTGCGAATTCAGGTACACTACTATCTTAAGAATATCCGTTGAGATAATTATCCAAGCTTCTGAGTGCTAAACAATTACTTCTATTCTCTAATAGTTGATAATCATGAGTAGTTTCTCCGGTTGATCTGTTGGATATTAAAAATCTTTTCAGCTACTTTGTTAGTGTTGCTTTATTGTAAATATTTGTGTTCTACCACGTGCCTTATGTGATGTGATTTAAATTCTAAACTGAATGTTGATCACTAGCATGCTGCTGCTAAACTGCTAGTTCATTCTCATTGTAATATTTGATAGTACATACTACATACAGCAAATCATATTTTAAGTTACCTGGACAAACAGTGAAACTCCCATTAGGCATTACAAAAATCATATTTTTCTGTGATTAAAATCTAGGTTATGACTGTTGGTCATTAATGATGAATATGTATTAACATTTGGGGTAATTTTTTATAGTTTAGCCTTTATGCAGTATAAATTATTTATGCTGCATCCATATATTCTGGTATGTGGTATCATGTTATAGCATTTTTTTTCATCCATATATCCTTACCTTGATAGGTTCTCTTGATGAATTTTGTTATTGTGTTGCAAAATCACAGCTGAAATAGTTTATTACTTGGATTCATTGGGTGTCAATATTGGACAACGTCTAGAAATGAGGAAAATGTTTGATAAGTAAGAATGTCTTTGTTTAGACACTTTTTTAGTTGTATAAGTTCCATTACTTAACTTACTAACTTGCATGATATTTCTTTCATTTGTTAGTGCTATCAAGATTTACCGTGCTAACAAAGGCACTAAGGTGTCTAAAATCAAATTTAGCAACATAAAGTGGATGAAGATAAAGGTTTATTCACAAGGCCTTAAAACAATTATATGATGGGGAAATGATAATTGATTATAACTCTTTCTTTTTTACTTTGCAGTGCCCTATCCAAGATAAAGGTTCGGATTGTGGGTATTATGTGTTAAGATTTATGAGGGAAGTTTTACTCTGTAGTGAAGAAGGAGTAATCCCACATGAAGTATGATTTTATTTTCATAGTTATAAAATCTTGTCATAATTTCTTACATAAGAATACAAATTAAATATTAACTATTGTTTACTTTGATGTTTTAATTTGCAGTACTTCCCTACCTACAGGTCCGAAAAATACTCTACTGAACAAATAGAAGAAGTCAAGCAAGAGTGGTGCCGATATGTGTTCGAGAATATAATTATAAGCAAGTAAAAATATACTCATGTTGGTTATATGCATGTATGGATTGATGTTACTATTTACATACTTCTTTAGTTTAGGGTATTTTGGTTTGTACACATTAATTGTCTACACATTCTATTAACAAGTGCTTGAACTTTGTTTGATGGATTGGAATGGTTACAATTGAGCTTTGACAGGAACTTAGCTATTTGGGGAAGCTGATAATACAGGGGAAACTCTGTCAAATTTTCTTTAGAATTTTAGAATTTTTCCCCTCACCAATTAATGAATGCCTAGATATAAATGGTGTTCCTTTATGTGAACACTGAGGGTAATAGTGTGCTTGATTGTAATATGCCATATATAGTGTCTTCTCTACCTAATTTGATGATAATATGAAAGATTTGATTGTAATATGTCATATGTTAAAGGGTAGTGGTAAATCACAGTTAATTTGAAAAGAAAAAAAACAATTCCTAAATAATTTGGCATGTGTTCTTCATGATGCTGTAAAAAAACATTTTTTACCGCCGTTCAGAAGGCCAACCGCGATAAATAGTTACGCTAAAATTGACGTGCTTCGAGCCTATTTACCGCTGTTATTTTCCGTAACCGCGGTAAATAACTAACCTCACGTGGTTCCGAAAATTAACCGCGGTAATTGACTTTTATCCCAGTGCGGTACACCGCGGTCAGAACCGCGGTAAAAGGGCTATACGAACCGCGATAATTGCCTTTTTTATTTGCATAGTGTAAGTATAGAGTTTTGTAGAAGAAATCACAGTATCCGACGACCGCGTAATATTACTCGGCTTCAAGTTGAATTTTGAGATTCAGTCAATTTTAATTTATTTTAATTAATTTTTTTTAAGACTATAGATAAAGACATTGGATTGCTGATCCGGGTCATAGGTGGTTTAATTAAATTGTTTTGAAACACATAACTGATAAGATAATAGATCAAGTAAGGCAAAGATATTGCTTCATATACTCTTTATGTTAATTTGTTTTGACTTTAGAGAATTTGCCACTTTGATGGCATTTTGGAGTCTACAAGTGGTTGCCTGCAGGTGGAGGGACCCACACTACTTTACAATATTCTCTCCTTATTTTCAACAAAAGCAGCACGTTACTTTCTTAAGCGTGATTTGGTTGAACTCATTCGATCAAGTTAATAAAGAACTCTCGTTGGAAAAATTTATTTAACTAATAATTTTTGCCAAACAATACATCTCATTACAATTAGATATTTGGTAATATACTAGTATAAAATGATTATATCCTAATGAATAAAAATATTGTAACATAACATATAAATAATAATCTGGGCTTGAATTCAAGACGCCGGATGTAATTATTGTAAGAAATTAATGTCTCATGCGTGTGACAAATATATGTGGTTTAATAAATTAAATAAAAGAATATATTATTCAAATATCATGAAAGTTACATGTGGTATCAGAGCATGTGTTTAGAAATTCATAGTTTTCCATTAATGATATTTTATGTAACCCATGAATGATGTTTTAAAACCTTTTCATGAATGTTCAAATTTTAAATTTATGTATAAGTATTTCCGCTGCATTGATTGATGAAAAGGTTATGCAAAATTTACTTTGGGTGCTAATGAATTGATTAAACCCATATGATATCATTGTTTGAATGGTGGTTTATTTACTGCAAGCCGTTTCAATTTTTCCGTCTTCTTTCCTTTTCGATTTCGAATGAAAGAATATCGTGTTTCAATTTTTTTGGTGCATGAAGCGTTGCCTATATTTAACTCACATTCAAGTTTGAATTATTGATAATTAAATAATATTGTTTGATCAATATTCCTGTGCGTAGAAAAGGAAATGTTTCTCTAATTGGTTTGGCATATCATTGTAAGTTTATATATATATTGCTTTCATAAAGATTGTAAAGCCTGATATGTTGCTTTCATGAGGTTTATATATAGATTTACTATTATGATAATGTTTTTATTGGTTTATGAAATAATTTGATTTTGCAATTGAAAATTAATTTTTTGATTGCTGTGATTATATTTGGAATTAATTGTATGATAGATTTGTTAGCCACCAAAGTGGCCAAATTTTAAGTTTGTTTAATTCCAAAATTAATAGTAACTTCTTTCAATTACTCATAAAATAATGGATGCTAAAATATGATTCTTGGTTTATGGGTATATTGAAGTTCATTATTATAAGACAGTTAAGGATCGCCCAAAGGTTGATTATTTGTTCTTATAATTAATGAGCATAAATGTTGGTAGTGTAAATGCATTATTAGTTGTATTTATATATCCAAAGATAATAAGTATTTCTAATTAATGTGTATATCATTGCCAAATTATGTAAACATTTTTTTAGCATCATTATGTCAAGTATGGTATATTGGTGGATTGCCCAAAGGTGAACATCAATATGCATTTTATGAAGTTATGTTCTGAATTTATTTAGCATGTTAGTATGTAATTCAAAGCATTGATATTTTGAAATCTTTATTGCTTGCAGTACCTTTTGCTTTGCATTCGCATTTCTCATCCAATTCAATTTTTAATGGACTTAATTTCTCTAAATATTAAAACTTTATTTTCTGTTGTAATTAGTTTAGTTAGTTAGTTTTAGTTAGTTTTCTGTTTCTTTGTTAGTTTGTTATTTTTGTTGTATATATAGCCTTGTATAGTTCAGTTTTCAATCAATGAGAATTCTTTCAATTCAATTTAGTTTTTCTCTTCTTCTACATTCTCAATACTAAATGGAGTGAGCAAATTCAATTTTACCTTGGGGTAATGGATTTGGATTTGGCTCTTTGTGAAGAGAAACCAAGTGCTATTACTGATTTAAGCACTGAGGAAGAGAAAGTTCATTTTAAAAATTGGGAAAGGCAAAACAGATTGAGTCTGATGTTTATGCGGATGACTATTGTTGATAACATTAAGTCCGCTCTTCCTAAAACTGAAAGTGCAAAAGAAATGATGAAATTTGTGGAAGAGCGCTCCCAAACTGCTGATAATTAAGTCTCTTGCCGGGACATTAATGAGTACCTTAACCACCATGAAATTTGATGGTTCTTGTACTATGCATGAACATGTTACCGTAATGGTAAACATTGCAGCAAAACTTAAGTCATTGGGAATGAATGTGGATGAAAATTTCCTTGTGCAATTCATATTGAATTCATTACCGTCTGAGTATGGTCCTTTCCAAATGAACTATAATACCATGAAAGACAAATGGAATGTGCATGAATTGCATAGTATGTTAGTTCAAGAGGAAACCAGACTTAAGAATCAAGGAAATCATTCCATTAATTATGTTAATCATCAAGGAGCTAGAAAGAAATTTGGCAAGAAACATGACAAGAAAGGGAAGGGACTCCTAAAGATCAATGAGGCCCCTTCTTCTCAAATACACAAAAAGGAACATCAAGGAAACAGATGTAATTTCTGTAGAAACACCGGGCATTTCCAAAAGGATTGTCCAAAACGTAAGGCTTGGTTCGAAAAGAAAGGTAAGCCTAGTGCTTATGTATGTTTCGAATCAAATGTATGTGGTTTAATAAATTAAACAAAAGAATATATTATTCAAATATCATGAAAGTTTACACTTCTATATATTACACACTAGCTTGGTGGTAAATTATCTAATTTCTTAATCTAATTATTTATTATTATTGTTACGGTCTAAACCTAATGCCCAATAGCTAATATGACCCATATACAATATTATTATCATATCCATGAATATATAATAATATCCACGTACGATATAATCATATCCGTAACTATATCCGTGATATCCCTCAATATATGATTGATAATTATAATATCTATAATTATATTATTACACCTGCAGACTTACTCCTCTTACACGAAAGCTCACTTACCATATTTATACAGGGAAAACCCCTATAAATAGGAATCACTCACAGATCATCAGGTACACAATCTTACTCAGTCAATCACTTGACTATTCTATCTATCTAACTTGGGCGTCAGAGTCCCTTTGAGTTCTACCAGAACAATTATAATTTTTTTTTAAAATATAATTTTATTATTGAATCAATTTTATATGATTTTTTTTAAAATCTGAAGTTAACCATTTTTGATAATATCAATCTTTAAAACTAAGAATAAGTACAAGAAATAAAAAAGTTTTTATAAAAAAATTATCATATATAAAAGATATAAAAATAAAATAAATATTTTTTTTTACATTTTTATCCTAAGTCCGATGTTATCGAATTATTTTATAAGACCATATAAAATATATGATTTGTCCATTACGTTGAAGCTTTTTCAAAAATATTATTTAATATTTGTATTTGTATTTGTATGGTAAGATTCTTCGCACCGCAAACACGTGCATTTACATTAAAAAAAACTAAATATTAATGTTTCCAACTTTATGACCATAGTATTTCATTGCCACCGAAACGGAGTTTTTTTTTGCTTCTCAATCAAACGCACCAAAAGCAAGGAGAGATACCCATGGCCGCCGTAATGTGATTGCAAAGTAATAATAAAATGAATTCTTTTGCTGGGAGCTATCTGATCTAAAATTAATAAAAGATAGAGTGTGTCCTCCTTACGTACTATGAACACAATTTTCAAATCGATTTCTTTATAATAATTAAGCTTCCTTCTGCCTTTTGATACTTTTCTATTTTATTTTATAAAAGTAATGGAATAGGAAAGTTAGTACTTAAACTGAGCTTAAATCTTTCTCTCTAGACTCTCAGATGCTCTGAATATACACTCAGATTTCCTAATTAGAATGGCTTTCAATTTGTCCCCTCATAAGTGATCATAAAGTAATGAATCGTGCATATGGTGCAAGTCAAATTAGGGCTCAAATTATATATAGCATGTGAGAGATCGGAAATTAGGAATCAAAGAAGAAGAGGAAGATGAAAAAGGTCAATAAAATTAAACTACACACGCTATAATATAATTAACTTGATAACTTGATCTCATTATACATAATACACACGGAGAATTAAAAAGACAAAAAAAACATAACTATGCGAGCTTTCAATTTTTAATTTTAAAAGAATTTCAATCAAATGATAAAAATTTAATTGAAAATTATTGAAAAACTAAAATCTGAAAACTCAGGGCCTGTTTGATTTGCATTTTCGTTTTCATTTTCTGTTTCCTGTTTCCTGAAATTTTACAAAGGAAAAAATTAGAAATGCTAGAAACAAAAATTTGCTGTTTACAGCATTTTCAGTTTTTCCTTTATAAAATTTCAGAAAACAGGAAACGGAGAGGAAATGAGAACAGAAAATGTTTTCGTAAACCAAACATGCTCAAACTTTATTAAGTGGTGGTGATTTTTTGAGAAGTGAGATCAAGTTTGATGAGTGCAAATATGACATTAATTGGAAGCAACATGCCTGCGGGCAAAGCAAGTCTGAATGGTGGGTAATGGCGTTGGTGTTGTACTAGTACTAGTAGTAGTGGTTGAAGAATCAGTAGCAGCAATACGCCTTTGTGCAAAACATTGCTGAATGGTGGGTAACTCTGTTCTTCTTCCAGTAGAGGAGGTGGTTGAATCATTGGAAGCAGAAGCATGCCTTCTTGCAAAACATTGCTGCAAGGTCGGTAATCGTGTTCCAGTAGTGGTGGTGACGTTGTTGGCCTCCATTAATTGAAGAAGCAAGAGGAGAGGAGAGGAGAGGTAGTATAATAAAGTGAATAGCTAGAAAGAGCTTGTTTTGATGAGAAAAAATGAAGAGCAATGGGGTGCTATTTATAACAACGCTAAGAGGATTCTAGATTTGTGACTAGTCATTTATATTAAATTTTGCATTAATTGCACTCATATTTAATTTTCTTTTCCAATTAGACAAGTTCAAAAAGTGTAATCACGCATTAAATGTAAAGTGCAGCTAGCTGTAGGGTGAAGAGTATATATGTTTGTTTGCATGTATCATGCATTTCATGATAATGATTCATATATACATCACTATCATGTGCTACCTCTTTCTCACGTCGTTGAATTTTGAGGACACACCTGAAATAATAGCTTTTTGATTTGGTTTCGTTACATTATGGAATGAAATCTCTATCTCGTCAAAAAGAGGGGCGTTCTGTTTTTGTCTTTCCATTTATTAGTGACATCATACATTTTATTATTAGCGTACATCTGAAGCCATGTATTCCAAATACTTACCCAACATGACTAGAGAGTTTTCAACGGAAAATTCCTAGTGGTTTTGAACAGCCTTCATTTTCATTTGAGTGCAGTCTAGGCATAAGATTAATAAACTTTTTACCTTCAATATAAATCAATCCGGCTTCTATGCTGCACACCTCTTGACAGGGTTCTCATCATCCGATCTCCATATTGGACGGTCCAAATTTTGCATGCAATCGACATTTCTTAAAACAGTCAATAAATCTGGACCTTCCGATGGAGATCGAACGGTCCAGAGTCCGAGCTGGAGAGGCACAATAGATGAGAGAAGCCAATCTTAATATAAATACAATAAAGTTACACGGACACCAAAAAGTACTACACTTTTTCCACCGCATTCCCGTTTTACTTTTTGCACCTTTTTTTACTTTTTGCACCCCTTTCTATTTTTTTTAAACTGTTGCTTATTTTTTTATAAAAAAATTTAAATTTTTATTTTGTTATTATATTTTTTTTATTTATGTATCTCATCAAATTAAAATGTAGATCAAGAAAATACAATTAAATGATCATATAAAAAATATGTTAATTAACATGAGGTTAATTATGTGTTCCGAAACGGTGAATATGTTAAAAAATGAGGTTAATCGTGTTTTCGTTTGTGGTTAACAAAGTGAGATTCTTGGTTATTGCAACTCCTGTTAACACGGGGTTAATTATGTGGCCAGAAACGGTGAATATGATAAAAAAATGAGGTTAATAGTGTTTCCGTTTGTGGTTAAAAGAGTGAGTTTATTGGTTATTGCAACTCCTGTTAACACGAGGTTAATTATGTGGCCAGAAACGTTGAATATGTTAAAAAATGAGGTTAATAGTGTTTCCGTTTGTGGTTAACAGAGTAAGATTCTTGGTTATTGTAACTCCTGTTAACACGAGGTTAATTATGTGGCCAGAAACGGGGGGATATATTTGTAAATGAGGTTAATAGTGTATACATTGGTGGTTAACAGAGTGAGATATTTGGTTAATTGAATTGGTGAGGTTAATTGTATGCACAGAAACAGTGAATATATCTCTACACGAGGTTAATGGTGTATACATTGGTGGCTAACAGAGTGAGATATTTGGTTAACAGAGTGAGATATTTGGTTAATTGAATTTGTGAGATTAGTTGTGTGCACAGAAATGATGAATATTTTGTAAATGAGGTTAACGGTGTATACATTGGTGGTTAACAGAGTGAGATATTTGGTTAACAGAGTAGGATATTTGGTAAATTTAACAGAAACAGTGAATATATTTGTAAATGAGGTTAATTAACGTAATTTTTATATGATCATTTAATTGTATTTTCTTGATCTATATTTTTATTTGATGAGATAAATAAATAAAAATAAAAATAATAATAAAATAAAAATATAAAATTAATTTAAAATTAATGGGTCTTTATCACCTAAAAGAAGAGGTTTTTCATCTCTCATCCTATATATTTTAATTAATTTAAAAGAATTATGCCAATTAATGATCATTGCCCTAAAAGCACGAGTAAATAAACTAATAAATAGAATTTTTTTATTAAAAATTATGACATTCATTATATTTGTAATATTATAAATATTTCACACTACAATAATTTTTTTTAATTCTTTATACAATGTAGAGCATTCGTTAGCATTTCACAATTTAAAAATGTATCATTAAATAGTTTTTGTTTTCGGTCTAAATATTTATTCGATTGCCCTGTACTATCATAATAATATAACTAAAAATTATCATATTCAAAAGAAAAATAAGGACCTTTTTTAATATGGCGCTTGTTTTTGAAAATTATTCTTTAAAGCGAATGAGTCAGGTGGTGGCGAAGAGTGGAAGACCATTACAAAGAAAATGCAAATTAGCGAGGGATTGGAGACCAAATAAGATTCCCTTGCAAATTTTTGTAGACTTTTTTTGGTGAAACTTGGGTGCCCTCTATGGTGCACAAGTTTGAATCTTGTGCACCGATGCACAACATAGATTAGTGACACGTGTAGGTAAAAAATGAGGCATAAGATTTTTTATTGGTTTTTATTGTAAGTCTTCCCTAATTTTCAAAGAAGCCCATTATGTTCAGAAACTTTGCTTAGTGAGGTTTCAAACTTTAAGTGAGAGCAAGAACCCAATTCGTGGACTGTTGCAGCCGCTGCGCGTAGCCATTGTGGACTCGCCGCCGCCGTCGAAGCATCGTGGTCGGTGTGCCTTTTTTATTCTTTGGTGTCTCTCTGATTATCGTGGTATTATAGCGTTCCGCTCCGTTCTTGATCTGCGTCCTTCGATCTCGAGATTTCGAACCTGTAAGTTTTCATAATCGTATTTCCCCAATGAAATCGGTCATTTTATGTCATTGTGTTGTGGTACCCAGATCTGTAGTTTTATTTCAGAGATCTTCAAAGTCTTTGAATGAGTTCTGTTTTTTGTTGTCACTATCCATCCGTTTTTTTTTATTAAATCTTAAAAAAAATTGGAAATTAAAGCTTGTGATAGTCTATCTGAAATTAAATAGCGGATTGCTCGCTACCAAATATTCTTCGCACGCATTTTAGTTATTAATGTTAGGTGATAGGTGATAGAGTGAAGAATCTGTTCATTAAGTTAAATAAGGAGATTAAAGACATAAGAAAACTTAGAGTTTGTCCAGAGCCCGTAAGTCATTGATCGGTCTTTATTTATTTTCTTTTTTGTTAGGTGAGGAAATCTGTGGGATTTCCATATATCATGACAAGAAATCATGTTCTAAAATCCCTTTTATAAAATTGAAATTTAATTTCCATGATCATCCCTCTGATCGATAGTGTTTGAAGTTGTTTCTGTTTTGTTAATTAAAAAAAGCATGAAGTTTGAATAGGATGGCATGTGTGTTATTAGTTTATGATTGGTGGTGTTATGATGTTGTATTGTTTCCAGGACCAAGAAATTTGATTTTTTGATTGAACGAAGCATTGTTGATTAGATGGATGGTTTTATGGGTAGTTCACGGAACTCTACTATTAATGACAGTTTTGTGGAGGTATCGTTACCCCTTTCATTAGACTTATGACCAAGAGTCAGTACGTTTTTGTGATTCTGTGATGTTGATTTGTTTTATACTTTGTAGGGATCACAAAGAACCGTACTAGCAAATGAGGAAAATGCTAACACTGGTGAAGGGACAGATGCTTTATTTGAAGATGAAGGAGATGAGTCAAATGTAGTGTCTACTGATGAGGAACCTAGAGATATTTACAAAATTGATGATGAATCTGATATGAAGAAAGTTGACTTTATGGGTTTAACTGAAGATGTCATGAGGATGTATCATTTTCGCACTCGTGTGGTGGCATTCAACTTCTACAATACTTATGCTGAAAAGAAAGGATTTGCAGCCAGAAGGTCTAATACTGTTTTAAATAAGAGACGCGAGGTCACTCAACAAACATTTGTCTGCTTCAAGCAAGGATATCGTGAGAAGAAACATTTGGAGAGGCGTATACGAAAAAGGGAACCGAGGTCAATGACTCGGTGTGGTTGTTTTGCTTTCTTTCGAGTAAGGTTTGTAGCAGATACTGGGTGTTGGCATGTAAAAGCAGTTTGTGATGAACACAACCATGAAATGTTGGCGCAGAGATTTGTTGGAATGTTGCCTGCACATCGAAAGATGGATGATTGTGAAGTAATGCAGATGAATAGTATGAGAGATGTTGGTATTGGAGTGACACAGATTTATGGTTTAGCTGCAAACCAATCTGGTGGTTTTGAGAGGTTGGGGTTTAGGAAAAGAGATATGTATAATGAAGTAGAAAAACAAAGGCGTATGCAAGTTAGTGATGTCAGATCTGCTTTTGCTTATCTCCGAGAACTGCGATCAGGTGACCCCGACATGTTTTGGAGACGCACTATTGATGGAGAAGGTAGACTTGAGCATTTATTTTGGTGTGATGGTAGGAGTCGGGAAGATTACAATGTTTTTGGTGATGTTGTTGCGTTTGATGAAACATACAGGAGAAACAAATATATGTCCCCGTTGGTTGTATTTGCTGGTGTTAACCATCATAATCAAACTATTGTGTTTGGTAGTGCTTTAGTTGCTAATGAAACGGAAGAGACTTATGTTTGGTTACTAAAGCAATTTGCAGAAGCAATGAATGGAAAGTTACCAACGTCAATAATCACTGGTGGAGACCTTGCAATGCGGAATGCTATTAGATCTGTGTTTCCAAATGCACATCATAGATTATGTGCATGGCACCTATTAAGGAATGCCACGAAAAACATTAGTAATCCACAGTTCACAATGAAGTTCAGGCGCTGCATGCTTGGTGACTATGATGTTGGTAGGTTTCGGTTGAAATGGGAGGAGTTAGTTTCGGAGTTTGATTTGCAGTCCAACCAATGGGTCACAGAATTGTATGAGAAGCGGAAAATGTGGGCTGCAATACACATTCGTGGTAATTTCTTTGCTGGTTTTCGTACAACATCAAGGTGTGAGGGAATGCACTCTCAGGTTGGGAGGTATGTCCACTATCGTAATAACTTGACTGAATTTCTTAAACATTTCTCTTGGTATTTGGCTTATATTAGGCAAAAGGAAGTGGAGGGTGATTTTGAATCAATAATTGGTGAGCCTGTGTTACAAACTTCATTTCAAGACATTGAGAGATGTGCAGCCAGTTACTATACGAAGAAGGTATTCTTGTTATTTAGGCCGATATTGGATAGGGCACGTGGACTAAAGGTGGTTGAGTGTGCATTGATGGTTGTGCATCTAGTACAATTAGAACAAGAAATTAAGCTGAAATACAACATTGAAGGGAAATTAACACCATTACATAAAATCATAACGACATAGGGAAATGAACATTGACAACGAAATTTAAACTAATTAACAAAACAACAACATAACATAAACCATTAAAAACGACTAATATGGTCTTAGGGTGGTTATTATAATTAATGGGATCCCTCTTTCTCTTTCTCGTTCTGAATCATGCCTTGATAATGACGCATGCATGCAAATTCCCATGCAAAGATTCACACGTTAGACATGCAACGTCAACCACCTACCCTTATAAGGTATACTTAGGGTTAGGGTATATAGTCTTCTACCACCACCTCTAGTAGACCACCCACCCCAACCTTTCATCTCGCCCCGCCACTCTAACACCATCATCACCCACCCAAATAATACACAAACACTATTTTTCCAAATTTTTTATCCAACCCCTACTAATTTCCAATGATTTTCCTTTGTTTTTTGATAAATAATTCACTATAATTAGTGGGAGATTTAAAAAATCACCAAAATTCACCATGGTGCACCACCACACCATAGAAGCATGCATGCAAATTCCCATGTAAATATTCACACGTTAGACATGCAACGTCAACCACCTACCCTTATAAGGTATACTTAGGGTTAGGGTATATAGTCTTCTACCACCACCTCTAGTAGACCACCCACCCCAACCTTTCATCTCGCCCCGCCACTCTAACACCATCATCACCCACCCAAAATCTGATACACCCTACAAACCATAAACCAAAATAATATTTTCATCTTTTAACTCAACTTCAATTATAGCAAATCTAAACATAATACAACATTAATGGCAAAAAATACAGAAATTCTATATAATTTCAATAAAATCCAATTAACCACACTCAACTAATGTTCATACTACAAAATACAAATTATTAAATATTTAAACAACTACATTACATAAAAAGCGATATTGTGGCAATAGTGCCAACAAATATAACAAACGACATTTCAATTATTTTTTTTGCATAATCCTCATCTCTGCAACTAATGAGGCATTAACCATAATCAGCTCTTCAATTTCAACTTCAAGCTTGTGAATATAGTCCTGCATCCACAAGACATTATGATAATTAAAGTCTACAACCTTCATTCCAGTTGCGGCTTCAATTCTATGCAACAAACACAATGCCACATCTTCTCGTGCATCATTTTCGTCCAATGCATACCTACCCAACGACACTGGGGGGATCCCTATCACCTGTGTTTGTAACGACGCCATATAGCGGTAATATGTTTTCCCCTCAACAATCTTCACTCCTTGACGTGTGTAGTTAGGGTCCCCAATTCGAAGTATGTGACATGCTTGACGAAGACAAAGTTGCATATTCCACCTAGCAATCGATCCCACCTCCATACCATATTCTGTGACAAACTCACTTGCTACATTTGAAATGGATACATAAAGTAGTTTTTAGGAAAAAATTAAATTATCTAAATAAATCACAATTTATATAAACTACTTACAATATCTCATTGTACCAATCATTGTAGTCATCCTTGCACTACACTCCTGCTCCAAATTAGCTGCACGTATCATCTCCCTCCTAGCATTGTAACATGATTTGGAATATGCTTCCCATGCAGTGGTGGCCTCCCCATGATTATTGAATATATCACATGCTCTCCCCTTAAACCTGTCAACTTGTACAAAGCAATCAATCCAGGATGAATAAATCCCTGGCCTTCTACCACTATACACAACATACATCTTTCTTGAATCAAACGGACACATTCTCAAAAAATGCTAGAGACAATATCACAAAACTACTAACACGTTACTTGTATCTTCAACCTACAAAATTTTTGATCGTATATATGCTGTTGTGAGTTCATCTCCATTTAATACTCCCACCTACCAACATGACAACAACCTTCTTAATTGCATCCACCTAAATTGCTTCTGTTAGGCCTACTTCATTTCATAGCCAACCCATACAACAATCAATTTTATTAAATAGTTCACCATACCCTTGCAGACAATCAATATCACCTGCGCGTACACATGCATTAGCCATCCGATAGATATCACAACACATTAACCCAATTAAATGCCTGCTCCAATATCCATCCTAACAACACCGTAACCACAAAATCATTAAATACCCTACTTTCTACAACTACCGACCCTAAACTCATGGCCCGTAATAAAGACAAAAATTTTAAAATAAAATACACCCGAGAATCTACCTTCAGCTTATGTTCTCGCTTTTATCGTAGGCTACAACCCTTTTCAAAGTGTGTTTTTTTTTCGCTAAATTGGGCCAAGTATCTTCTGTCCTCTGCGCGTCTTATTTGGAGGATACGTCTTCAACGTGACCAAAAAAAATGAGACCAAAAAAGAGAAATAAAATAATAAACATAAAATTAAAAAAACCACGACCATTGGATGTGCTCAGGCCGCCTCCGAAAACCACCACAGTCCACAACGCAACGTACTAAGCATATTCAGCGACAGAGACCAACGACGCGATAATCCAGCAATGAACCACAATACAACCTACTGGACATGACAACCGGATTTCCACAAACATCCCTCCGCCATGAATAATTAAGTACAGGCACAAACTATTATCCACCTTAACATGCTAAACTCATCTCTATTAGGGAAACTAAGGATAATAAAAAACTCATTTACCACCAATTAGCATTTCACGGAGATACCCAGGGACAATAATCACAACAATAAGCAAAGTACTAACCCAATAAATTAAGCGAACAAGATACCCCCCTTGTAACAATACAAATTACAAGGTTACGTTTGCAAATCTACATAAATATCCCCCAGGGACTATGACTTAAAAACAATAAAATACAAGTGACCCATGACACCAAGTATCACTTGAACAATCTCAGTCGTTCATTATTCATAAGGATGCATCAATGGTCACTACTACTTGTGCACCGGTGCAAGTTCCCACGTTTTGTGCACCGTAAATTTATCCGGTGAAACTTGTTGGTGAGGGAGGGGCAAGGGAAATGCGAGGGAAGCCTCACAAATCCTTCGCTAATTTGTAAAATATGTAATTTTAATTTAGTGAGGAAATTTTTTCCTCACAAATCCCTCACTAATATATAAAAATGTAATTATAATCTAGAGAGGGAATTTTTCCATCGCAGTTCACATTAGCAAAGGATTGACGAGGGAGTTGTGGGGGATTAATTATTCCCTCTCTAATATGTTTTTTTCCTTGTAGTGGGCGATTATAGTGGCAATGAAAGGAGCTGGGCAGTAAAATATTGTTAGTAATTGGTACTGGGTGGTGACGTCAGTGGAGGGTGCTAGGGGTGTCGGGTCGTGATCGCTAATTAAGGGTGTCAAAATCAGTTACTCGTCCTGTTTTGGCGCTCCGCCATATTTAAGAGTGGACACTCGGGCTGACGAGTTGGTCTACCCAAAAAATAGAAAAGAATGAAAAATAAAAAATAGGGAAAATAATAAGGAATTGAAATTTTAAAAAACTTATAAAAGCTAAAATATTTAAAAGGGATTAAATTTGGAATTTCTCGTTCTGAAAATCTGAACGATGCTACTCTAGCTATGACCAAAGACAACCACAGTAGACCCACATGCAGTCTTCGCTCTTCTCCGGTGAGACTTTTTCGGCAATATCCTAAACAAAGTTAAGCTACAACGACTCAGCGACTGAGAGATTATTTGCTTTCTACAACCACTTCGACTCGCAAAGGCCCTTGTCCTATCACGAATAAATGTTATTGCGAGTTGTGCATGGTTTGATTGTTTTAAAAAACCAAGCTAAACCAGATTATACCACTTTTATAGTTCAATTTGTAACCCAAACCACTTTATTTTTTCATCAAACCAGTTTAGTTTTGAGTAAACTAGTTTTAAACCAGTTCTAAACCGGTTTGAGAACATAACTAGTTTTAAACCAGTTTGAGTCCAATTTTTTTAAAAAGGTTTGAGCCAAAACCCGTTTTAAACTGGTTTGAGTAAAAAATAGTTTTAAATCAGTTTTTCAAAAGTGGTTCATATCATAACTGGACTTCAAACATAAATTTTTAAACTGTTTTTAAACTGAAAAAGATTATTTTAACCACTTTGAATATTTTAATAGTGGTTCTAAATAGTTTCAAACATCTAGTAGTGATTTTAAACCAGTTTGCAGCTAAGGCCTTTCTCCATTTTCTTTGATAAATATAACTTCTCCACACTCTAATAACTTTAAACCTCCCTCCCATGATCTTTTTGCAATTGCAATCACCTCAACTTGCTTTGTACTTTCCTGAACATCAAGGTGGTAATTAATAAATAAAAGTTAAAATGACATGCAATCATATAGATATGTGATATCAATTAACCATTTTTTACAACACAAAGACATGTAAGACTATGAACAAACGAGGTACAATTTGGGAAAGAGTATATAGATAAACTTTTTTACATTTCTAATCTTACTTTGTTAAGCTCTAAGTTAAATGCTAATTGTCATTTTTTGGTTATAAAAGTAGCAAAAATGTTTCCTTAACTCAGTATAAAACTCCTACTTTGCCAATCTCATTTTATCTATATATACATATTACACAACAGAGATATCTCTTAAATCATTTTGAAACTTTCATCAAAGAATCTAATAAATGTTAAAGTAAAATTCAACCTTCCTCTCTTGTGGTCTTGTCCTTGTAATGTAGGTGAATTCTTCTAGGTAATTTATAACCAAATCCAGATGTCACCATCACCTCCTGGCACACAACACATTTTAAAACGGCCATAGAAAAATTAAATTAGCAGTAAAAAGAAGAGTTATTTACCTTTCGTCTTTCAGCTTGTAAAATCTTGTCAACTACAAATTGAAGATTCACCTTGTCCCCATTTTCAACTTTACAAGTGCAAAAAATTACAAACTCTCATGGCTAACCAAGATCATAATGTTAAACTGATTAAGGGGATCCTCATATTCAAACCACCATATGCAGAGTTTGAAGATTAATATTCATCAGTATGGATGGGATAAGTCCACCATCTGCACTCTCAACCAAGTATAAAGAATTTCATCATAACTTTCTCAACCAATCTCACCTCAAATCCTTGCAAACATCCTAATTCCCACATACAGTTTTGCAAAAGCATTTCTACTTTCCATAAACATAATGATATTAAATAGGGGTTGTAATAAAAATAAAGCAAAATAATCTCAAATAAATGAAAAAATAGTAGAGAAAGCAAAACTGAAACACAAAATTACATTTGAATTGAATAAACCAATCCCAAAAACTAAAAACAATAAACAACGAGAAAAATAAGGAAGACGCGAGAAGAAGAATGACTTGAACTGAAATTGAAAGAATTTACCAAATGGGAAAAGGAAAAAATGCAAACATATATAAGAATGCTCTTCAAACAAGATATTAGAATAAAGGCAACCGAAACAGTTTCCAAATTAAATGCAACCACAAACTCCTACTATTAAAGAATAATGTAACCACAACTAGGTTCTAAATACTTGTCTCCTTATAACTAGGAAAATAGAGCATGTCTACTTAGAAAAATCATATAAAATCACATACGTGGC
The DNA here is from genome assembly GCA_026901365.1 of Sesbania bispinosa. Lineage (NCBI taxonomy): Eukaryota > Viridiplantae > Streptophyta > Magnoliopsida > Fabales > Fabaceae > Sesbania > Sesbania bispinosa. Next base: position 246,486 of record QLOH01000842.1, read on the forward strand.
CAGAAGAGATGAACTCTATTTAGGAAGAAACTAGACATAAAAATGGACTTAATTGACAATTTCCCACTCACAAGACCAATGTTATAGGGGTTTAGAAAAAAGGCCTAAAATCATGGATCAAAACAAAGATTAAGAAATTTGTCTTGGCTGAATTATTGAGAAAAAATGTTTTAGAAAATCCAAACTAAATTGGTTTGTGCCCAAACTTTCCAATTCACTCATTCCATATTTAAGGTATTCAAACGTATTTTTCCTCAATTTTTAGACTGCCATAACATGCCATTTCAAGGGATTTTTTCACATAATACAGATTCTAGTACAACTTCATAAATTCATATAAAATTGAAAATGGGGCCAATGTTCACAAATATTTATGAGCCTACTCGTGACTCATGTCCCTTACACCCTACAAAATTTCATAGCCAAATTCTTTTTCATGAAGGAGAAATTCTCCATGCAATTACAAGGTATATATTCAAATAAAATCTAAATAAAATTCTCACATCAAGAACACATACAACCTATCTAACCCTAAAACTTCCTACTCCCTAAATAACTTGAATCCACATAATTTTCATCAATTTTCTAACATGAAATAGTCACCCAGGGATTCTTAAGGAGGGAAAATTTTGGTTACCTTAGCTCATATGCTTCAAACCCTAACCTTCGAAAAGCTTGAACCAAAATCTTCAAATTTCATTCTTCCCCTTCTCGTCTTTGGGCCTTTTTTCAAATCCATTTTCCTGAGAAGCCCTTTCTTCCCTTGCTTCCCTTGCTCTAATTTTGAAGCACAACAACACAAGATCAAGAGATTAGGTCATGGTGATGATAGATGGGTAGATGAATAAACTTGAATGTGACTTAGGGTGTCATTGATTTTGCAAAAGAATTGTATGAAAACGATAGGGTTTGAAGAAATTTAGGGAGTGTATGTTGGTAGAGAAGGTCGAGAGAATTGGGAGAGTGAAAGGGAAAGAGTTGCAAAAATGTGGGCGTGTATGGTTGTATGTCGTGATTTTGAGAAAAAGAGTGAGGGGGTGGCTATTTACTTACCCCTTATCCCTTAAGAAGTAAATTTAATGATTGAAAAGAAACTGATCTATCTAATTAATTCTTAATTCAATTAAATATATAAAAATATGTTTATTTGTGATGTTACATTTCTTCCCCCTTAAATAAATTTTTCCCTCAAAATTTAGGCTTACCTATGATTGAAATAACTATAGGTACATGAGTTGCATCTATTGTTCCATCTCCCAAGTGGCCTCTCTATGTTATAGGCCTTGCCAAATCACCTTCACTAAAGGAATAATTTTATTCCTTAGGGCCTTGACACTGCGGTCTACAATCTGAACCAGTCTTACTTGATAAGTCTAGTTCGATCTTAATTGTGTTGTTTTGGTGCTTGTGACATGAGAAGGATCGAGGAAATACTTATGGAGTTTGGAGACATGGAAAACATCATGAACATTTACAAGTTGAGGCGGTAATATTAATTGATAGGCAACAAAACCAATTCTCTTTTAAAATTTGAAAAGCACCAAGGAAATTTAGATTTTTTCTAAGTAGACCTGCTCTATTTTTCTAGTTATAAGGAAACAAGTATTTAGAACCTGGTTATGGTTACATTATTCTTTAATCGTAGGAGTTTGTGGTTGCATTTAATTTAGACACTATTTCTGTTGCCTTTGTTCTAACATCTTGTTTGAAGAGCATTCTTATGTGTTTACAACCATGATTTTTGGCGCCTACGCTGGTAGTAGGACAGACCTTTAAGAACACATAATCCCCTTCACTAAACTCAAAAGGCTTCTGCCTCTTGTTTGAATAGCGCTTTTGTCAACTTTGAGTAACCAAAAGCTTATCCCTGATCATCCTTACTTTTCTGTAGTCTCGTGGACTAAATTTGAACCTAATAAAGTCTTTTATCCTACCTCAAACAACCATAAAGGAGACCTAAACTTCCTACAATAAAGATCTTCATAGGGTGTCGTCCCTATACTAGAATGGTAGCTATTATTGTAGGCAAACTCTATCAAAGGTAGGAACTTACCCTAATCTCCACCATCTTCTAACACACGCATTCTAAGCATGTCCTCTAAAGTTTGGATGGTTCTCTCAAATCAGCCACCCTTCTGAGGATGGTAAGATATGCTAAGGTTTAACCTAGTCCCAAAGGCTTGCTAGAGGGTTCTCGAAAACTTAAAGGTAAACCTAGGATCTCTGTCTAAAACTATGCTAAAAGGGGCTCCATGCAACCTTACAAGAGACTAGGTCATGGTGATGATAGATGGGTAGATGAATAAGCTTGAATGTGACTAAGGTTGTAATGGATTTTGCAAAAGAATTGTATGAGAAAGGTGGGGCTTGAAGAAATTTAGGGAGTGTGAATTGGAAGAGGAGGTCAAGAGAATTGGGATAGTGAAATAGAAAGAGTTGCAACGATGTGTGTGTGTTGGGATGTTACAGAAAACATTGCAAAGTGAGCTAGAAACATGTTTCACACCTTTTTTTCCTCGCGTGAACATACTTTATGCTCCTTGGACTCCATATGCTAAGAGACGAATATGATCAAGAGTTTGGTACTTATTTGCTTCTTTTGGAAAGCTATACATCATAGATGTCATATAAGAAGCATCTCCATCAATCAATACCTCCATTGAAATATGATTTTGTGAAAAAAGAGACAAATCCATCAAGTCAGTCCAACATAAAGCCAAACCTCCTACTCTACCTTTATCACATCTTACACATCCAACAACCACTATATTCTTCATTCTAATTCTCCTTCTAACAAACTCCATTTCAAATTCTGTTCTTCGAGTTCAAAATCAGAGAAAGTAAAGGAAATTCTGACAACAGAATTAGTTCACACTTCAATAATTTATTGATTTGTTGAAGAATACAGATAGGGAGACTTGATAGAAGTTCGAAATAAGTACTGAATCCATTTGATGTTAGAATTCGAAATCTATCATATAAGCGTTGTTTAAGAATATAGGTGCAGATCGAAAGAAAAGAATGTTGTATTTATAAGAGTACAAAGATTATTCGAATTACATTGATATTCGAAGGAAAATAAAAGGAAGAGAATACAGAAGAAAATAAATACAAAGACTCTTATTTTCTTCGAAAATATTAATCGATCTTCTCCGGGTTCTTCTTTTTTTACTCCCGCCTCTTCCTCTTCCTTCTTCCCAAGCTTGATTGGACTTATAATCATGAATGTCTTCCTAGATTATTAGGAAAAAGTGTGAGTGGTCCACTTGGGGTAGAAATAGAGATAAAGTATTAGGAACAAAGGCCTAATAACTTTTTGTTTTGGCTACAACATTCGACCTAAAAGGTCAATAAAAAAGATTGAAAAAGATTATAATGTTGGGTACTCCGTCGACCTGATCAACAATAAAACTAATGAAAATTAGGTTGAACAAAGTAGCCAAATTCAGAAACTTTTTCCAATGTTAAGAGGAAGGAATGAAGAAGAAATGGGATGAGAACCTCTATTTATAGGGAGGTTGATGGACGGTGGAATTAATTCGCCTTTGAAATTGACCAATGGCTAAAAAGGTCAATAATAAAAATGGTTGAATGGTCGGTGGTAAAAAGGCACATGTGAATTGACCAAGAGAAGAGGTTTGACACCTGGAAAGAGCATAACGAAGACACAAAAAATCGGAATCGAAGTCAAGTCACAACACTTCTTAAACTTTTCTAAGTATGAGAAATGTTCGAGAAAGCTAGTTGGAAGAAATTGAAGGTGATGAAGAATTCAAAGGAAGATTGTGACAAAAGAAGACTTAGAAGAAATTTTGAAGGTTGAATATCAGGAGCAAATTCAAATGACGGTTATCACGAATTCAAAATCAGCGGTTAATGAAAGTTTCATTCAAAGACAGATGTAAAGATTTTAGATAGGAAGTTGTAGAAATAAAATGACCACTTTTATTTAACATACGTGTCACGTAGATAGAATGACATCTCAATTAAATTGTAAACGCGTCAAAATCACATTAGTTAGCTGTTAGAATAAGAATCTATCAATAGTAGAATCAATGATGTAATTGAGGTTGGGTTTCATTTTCTGAAACCTCTCAAAACACCAAACACGTCTATTCATACATAAAGACATTCTGGTTCTCTAAGAGATCAAGCATGCAGTCCACCAGTGGCAGAACTTGGATAAAAACATTGGGGGCGCCAAATTAAAATTTTGTCATCTTTCTCACAAGCCTTCCTATTGAAAAAAGAATAAACTTTTTTTTTACTATTTATCATATTTTTCAAATATAAATTTATCACATCACCTACATAGGAAACTAGAAATTAAAAACAATATTCACATTCATCACAATTCAAACATACCAAAACTCATGTAACAATAATTAAATGAGTTTAATTACTGTATACTGTCAATGTAAAAAAAATTTACACAGAGATCCTATTATGTATTGTTGCATCATTTAATGAGCATGATACCTTATATGTGTGTGTGTGTGTATATATATATATCATTAAAATCATTAATTGATGTGATAACACATCATTGGATGTCGGTGTAAAACTTTTTTACATTGACAGTGTATAATTATTAAATTCTAATTAAATAGCTAGGCAACACAAGAGAGAGTGGCCGATGTTTTAAATTCTTAGTCAAACAATAATACTCACTCAATTCCTATTTATAAGGCACATTTTAGAAACTTTTTGTGTTCCTTTTATAAGTCACTTTATAATTTCAAGGAAGCGTTTATTACCATTTTTCTTATTTATCCTTATTAACTTTAATGTTTTTCCAACTACTTTCTCCGTTCCTATTTATAAGACATCGTTGACCAAATTACACAAACCAATGAAAATGGTTAAAACTAATTAATTTTATTTAAAAACAGTTTAACTTTCTAGTTTTACCCTTATTTAATATCATTAACTAACTTCACTATCATTTGATAGTTTAAAAGATATTAAAGTTAATAAGGGTAAATAAGGCAAATAGTGATAAATGTTTCCTTTAAATTTTGTAAAATGACTGATAAAAAGGAACACAAGAAACTTTTAAAATATGTCTTATAAATAGGAACGAGGGAGTATCAAATGATAGTGGAGTCCGTTAATGATATTAAATAAGCGTAAAACTAGAAAGTTAAATTATAGTACTCCTTTCGTTCCTATTTATAAGGCACCATTTAGAAGTTTGTTATGTTCCTTTTTATAAGTCACTTTACAATTTCAATAAAGCATTTATTATCATTATACTTATTTACCTTTATTAACTTTAGTCTCTTTCTAACTATTAACTGATAGTAAAAGTAGTGAAAGACATTAAGGGGTAAAACTAGAAAGTTAAACTATTTTTTAAAACTCCAAAAAAATTAATTAATATATATATATACATACATTAGTTTATATATAAAAATTGAATAAACGAGTACTTTTATCCTCGAAGTATCACTCTCACTCCTAATTAGTCTCTAAAGTAAACAAAAATAAAAGTTAGTTCTCTGACTTTCAAATATTCATCACATTAGTCCTCCAATAGGGATCAATGTGACAGAAATTGTGAAAGTTCGAGCACCAATGTGATGAATATTTGAAAATTTGAGGACTATTTATGCAATTAATTTAGTTTAGGGGCTAATTAAAAAAAGATGACTAGTTTAGGGACAAATTTGAGGGTTTATTCTATAAAAATTTGACAAAAGTTTGGGGGAGCCATGACTCTCCTCTGTCAAAGCTAAGGTCCGCCACTGCAGTCCACCATTGCTGTTTGATTTTAATCTTTCGTTCATTTTACTCTTTTGTTTTTGCTTTCTTTACTTTTCTTTTATCAGTTCATTTACCTTTTCCTTTCTTTCATTTTATTTTCTTTCATTTGATTTATATTCTTTGGAATTGTTTCTATTTTTCATTACATTCTGAAACTTTGAATAATCTTTCTAAAATGAACTGTTTTAAGTTAGAATAAAGACTCAGGATTCTATTGAAATTAACAAAAATATTTGAGTTCCTTGTAAGTAATCCTATTTCTTTAAAAGAACCCTGAGGAGGATTTGGATTCTAGTCCCATATTGAACATTAGAATCAAAGTAATGTTTTCTAAGTTAATTACGAAAAGTTAATGTTTTCGTAGTCACTTACAGAAAGTTAAAGTTTTCGTAGTTATTTCTGAAAATTTTCACCACAAACATAATATATCATTATTTGACATATTTTCTATCATGACATAATCATTTATTTTGTTTACGAATATAATATTTCAAGTATGTGATTAAAAACTTTAAATCAAAACTTTTAAGGGAAAAAATCTATTGCCGCTTAGAGCTTATAATTCTTCTATTCGCAATAATATTCGACTTTCTTCTTCTTTTTTTAACATGAATGTGTAGTCATGGGTAAAGGGGTTGGTCGAGAGAGATCCTTTAGTTTTCCTCACCATTCTCTAGTGGCAATGGAAATGGAGGAATAATATAGTGTATGAGCCTTTAATTTGGAGTTTTGATTATGTTTGGTGTCAGATCTCAATCTCTATGGATGATTTTTTCACATGTGCCTAGTTGAATAATCTCTTTCTAGAATCAGATAGATTGTCAACATGGTGCCCCTGATAATTACTGGATTAAAAGTAATGTAGATGGTAGTTTTTTTACCATCTACTCCTGATATGGGAGTTGGAGGTGTGTTATGGAATTCCTCGATCTGGTAGTTGGGTTTTGGAATTTAGCAGTTTTTAAAATAGTGGCGATGTGTTATTGGTGGAAATTATTGCTATGGCTTGGAAACTGCTATGACTTTGGGGTACACTAAAATTATATGAGTTCGATTCGGTTTCAGCTATTGCTGTTGTTCAGCATGAAAGAGGTGCTCCTCTGACCTTCTATGTGCCTGCTATTTCTCGTTTGGATGATCTTCACAGTGCGTTCAAGGAGTGCATTTTTCGGGTTGTCTCTCATTGTTGTAATATTCCAGCTGACAATCTAGCTAGATGGGCTCATGGTCATTGAACCTATATGCATGTTTGGAGTATCCCACCTGCTGAGATTAAGCATCTCTTGTATTTAGACCTCCACGATTATGTTCATTAGTTGGCTTTGTTTTTCCTTTTCTATTTTTTCTTTTCTTTTCCCATTCACCAAAAAAAATACTAACATATACATTTCCAACTAAGACAACCATTTTGCCACATGTCAAAGCAGAGAATTAAAACGGTAAGCAAGTAATTATGGTATAATCATATAAATTTACATTTGCATGATAAAATTGAAATCAATATAAATCTCAAACAAAATTAAAAATAATAATTAGCTATGTATTATTGCATTCCTAATATAGTAGTACCTAAAAGCAGAATAAATAAGCAACACCAAAACTAGAAAATAAAAAAAAACAAAGGAAGATATCTTACACTACACTTTTGTTGTGCAAAACCTTCAACTGGTGACCTTTGTTCTTTGTTATTCTTTCACTTTTAGATCCTTTCTATATTTTTGTTCCCTCTCACTATTCTTGTCGGTCATGTATTGTGATATTGTTTACTGATATTCTAACAATTTCCTTTTTTTTGTGGTTACATATCCCACATTTTTGGATTTTAAATTTGGGAAATTCTACGGTACCCTCTAGTGAGAGAGGGTTTTGATACCTTTTTTAATCATTTAATCAACTTCTCTCCCCTTTCTTAAATGGTCTTAGTATTTTTACAGTTACGGGATAATTTTAATTATTAGAATTTGTATTTTTAATTTTTAAAAACACTTTTGACCTCCTATAACCATTATCCTGTATTTTTTTATTGTATTCCCCTATTTTTTTCACATTCTCATTTGCAATACACATGTGTCTTAGTTAAAATTTACTTTATGTCTTTGAAATAATTTATGACGGAGTACACGACTTGTTCCTATGTAGTTTTGGCCTTTATGCCTCCATTCAATTGAAAAAAAACAACAAGAAGGTACCAAAACCCTCTCTGGCTAGAGGGAACCAAATTGCGACCCTTTAAAATTTATAGAAATAGTTCTTATTTGCAGTTTTTGTTTTGGACTTATAATATTGCTCATCGTACTGCCCATGGAACATATGAATACAATAGTGCAACTTTCTTACCTCTTCTATTTGGTTGGTGTTTTGGGAAAGTGGAGGAATTTAGAAAATGAAAAGGCAATACAGAGTTTAGTGTTGCATTTGTTGTTGTTGACTATAGAATTTGAATTTTCATCAGACAATCTGTTGTTACCCCACAATTCAAAGCAAAACCAACCAACTGTCAAATATCCATCTCCTTATTATATATTATATGTTGAATTTGCTTATTTTTTATGTGGTTCTTGCAGGGAAAAATCAAGAATATGAAAACACAATATCCCTTTCACAAGAAATATGAACTCAAGATTCTTTTGCCCATGCTTTGTTCGGAGGTTAGGATTAGGTCCGTACATGTCCATCCCAAGTATTCGGTCAACCCTCTCATTCTATATTATAGTGGGATGACCTCATCTTCTCCTTCTTGTAGAGACTTGCAAAATCAAGTTATTATATTGCAAACACAAATGGATGAACAAAATATAAGTTTGATGCAATGATGAGTTTTCTTATGCAGAATTTCCAAGGTCAACTTCCTCCAGACTTAACTATATGTTTCAAACTACATTGGTAATATTTATAAGGTGAATTATATTAATATTTCATAATTATTTTCCGATTTCTAACTGTGTTTTATAATATATTTTAGGAGTCTGATGAAGGAAGTGCACATCTAATAAATCTTGAACTTGAAGAATAGTTCATTGAGAGATGCAGAGCTAAAAACTAGATATTAGCTATTAGCTTTGTTGTTTAGTGTTGAAATGTTAAGAATGTTTATCGAATGTATACATACATTTTATAGCTTCAAATCTAACTACTACAATTGTGATGTTTGATATTTAGTTAACTGCTTATTAGTTCTTTTGGGTGAACAGTTTGAGGTTTTAAGTTGTATTAATGCTTGATTTCTTAGTTTGTCATGATTGCCAATTTGTTATCCTTATTTGGTTTGATCTATTTTTAATTCAAGAATTTAAGATTGGTCAGGTAGACATCTATTAAAATGTGCAAGTTAAAAATAACTTTAATCTAGAAAAAAATCAGGTTAAACTAATAATTTAAAAAATTGGGTGGCATGAGCTTCAGTTATAACCTCAAGTAATGGTCAAACTTTAAAAAGAAATTCTGGTATTACCTACGGTTAGGAACCCCAGGTACTTAGCTGCGATTAAGGAACCTTAGGTATTTACCTACGATTAAGAATCTCGGGTAATCACCAGCGGTTTAGTAACCCCAGCTAAAGTCCACCTTTATACCAACGGTAACCATGAACCGCGGGTAACCATGCTCGAATTTCCCGTGGTTCCACACCAACTGCGGAAAAAGCATCTAGTAGGGGTTTAAACCGCAAGAACAGACAGATTTTACCTCAACTAAATCCCGTGTTTTTTGCAGTGTAAGAATCAAGTGAAGTAAAACTTTTTTATTCTTTTAATCGAAAATTTTCACCACAAATATTACATATACCATTTGCTCTATATAGGTTATGGAATATGTCATAGAATATTTACAATTTTTTTAGTTCTTTTAACTCTAAAGTTTCTTTTTAAAATTTTCATAAAAATATAAAATATATTGTCTATTTGATGGAGTTGATTCACCAAGTAGAAACCCTTGTGTCTTTGTGAAGGATTCTAATAAATTTATGAGTTTCACTCACATTTTTTATACTTTCTTTTACATTTTTATCTTTCTCTTTATTTTTCATCATATCATATTATTGTATTTTTTATTTTTCTTCACATCCTTTTTATTTTTCCTACATTTCCTACAAAAAGCATATATGTATAACTCAACCTTATCAAGTTTAGGAATGATTCAAATAATATCTTCCATCTCTCCATGTTAGGTCGAAAGAAGAAAAGCAAATTAAATACCAGTTGGTGACATATGCCATGCATGATCAAGGATTATATGTTTCAAAAAGTATCCACAGTTGTAAATATTGACTTGCTCTCGTTCTTATATACTGAAATAAAGTTACTTTGGCGGTTGAGGAGTCAATACATTAATTTGTTTCTCCAACATATAAATGGACGACATTATTCAAACATTATGTGTGTGAAAATTACAATTTCTTTGGGCCTTTGAATAAATCTTGATTGTCTCATCAAAACTCAACACTTGACAAATAAGATCATGGGATGCACAAAGAAAACACGAGAAAACACATATTTTTAGCGTGTTTGATTTAATTACACTAAAATTACTTTTGGAACGTGGATTGGAATGTGGATCTAAACAAATTCCATAAAAAATAATGTTAACCTAAATTTATGTTTGAAACGTAATTTTTGTGTAATCAAAACACCAACTTTATCGATTATATAATGCTCGGTGTAAGGATTGAACTTATTAGCCTTGAAACAGAAAATTTCCTACTACTTAATTAGCCATTCTTAGTAACAAAGTAAAGTAACTTATTTTTCTTTTTCCCTTTCTATTTTCAGTAGCAATCGAATTGGTCTCTTTAATTGAAATTAATTAGGAAGGAGTAGTTATAGTATTTATGAGCCCCTTTGTAGTGGACGACTTGTGAAAGCTTATAATAGTGATTAAATAGGATAAATTGAATGTCGGCATCAAATTCTTGCCGGCCATTACTCCATAACCAAATTGTGTCAAACATTTTTTCTTTACGTCTATCATATTTTTATTATATATATATATATATATATTTCTTTATGATATATTTTTTTTGGTACTTGACCAGGGTATCCACCGCCGACAGCAGTGACTAATCGCTCGCCGGTTTGTAGGCACCTCGATGAGTGGGACAGCTGGCCCTGGAATTTCTTTATTTCCATATCTAGTTTTAAATTTATTTTTCAATGAAACTCCTTAAATTTTTTTAGAGAGACATATATTAATTTTTTTATTTTTCTCCCATCACTTTTTCAACTTCTTCGTCTTTTATCCATCTTTTTAAAAGAACCATAAACACGAACTTATAATATAATTAAGAAAAATAAAATATCAAAATTCTCCCATCACATAAGTCACAAAGCTTGCATTCATTCGCCACAAAAGTGTTAACATTTTTGAATGATAGAGGTTTAAACAACCACAAGAACAGATAGAAATTATCTAGCTTGAGTTCATATGTTAATTTTAAAATGCTTTATTACAAGCTAAGAAAAATATCATTGTCAGAACGTGTCTTACTTGTACGACTTTGTACAATTTAAAATTTACATACGCCATTGATGACAAAAAGAACAAGTTATTTTTTTTTGGTCGAAAAAAGAACATCACCATCATGCATGGTCAATGGTCATAACTCATGAGTTATTGAGTTAGCAAGAAAAGAATGCCAGCGCAGTCACATGATCAAGTTAAAACAAAATCTTCCCGGTCCCACCAATAATAATTTAATAAAAATTTTATTTATCTTTACTATACTCATACATAAAAAATCAAAACTGAAAACTTATTTATCTTTACTATACTTATGCATAAAAATTTTAAAAAAAAATCTGTAATTTACTATCAACAATAAAATTTTGAAATAAAATTAGAAAATTTACTTCCAAGGTTTTAATGATCCACTTGCATTTAGGCCTAGTCCAAGGTTTTAATTCATGTTGCACCAAATTGCACGCTTTGTAGATCTCATTAGATTGTGTGTTGAAAATCCACAATAACCTACTTCCTCATTTCCTTTTTAACAAAAGGAAGTTCGCTTCACCTAAATCACCTTTATTATTTTTCATCCTTTATCTTTTATTAATTAATCTTCAAAATTTGATTTTTTTTCAATTTTATCTAATTTTAAACTAACATTAATTATAAATAATTATGCAACAATATATTAAGATGAAACTTTATAATTGTAACCACGCCTACTATATATATATATTAACTCGGCTTCATCCATACCGTAAAATATATATATGATAAAAAAAACAAATAGGAATTTAAAATGTGTAAATAGTAATAACTTTGCCAGGAAAAAAGACTACCTTAAATTTGATGCTCTTTACAAATAGCCCATTTGAATTCTCATTTTATCCGAATTAAAATCTTAAACTTTTAATAATATTTATATAACCAACTTCATCCATGTGAATGGAAAAAATACTGTTGGGAGGAGTCCCCACTTTGCGCCTGACAGTACCCCGAGAGATTAGTCTCTTACCTACCGGGTGGGAGGATACTCTGGGAAACAAAAAAAATATAACAAACTTCTCATTAACACAGAGTTAAAAGTTACTGGTATAAAATAAAAACCTTTTATTTTTTTTTCTTAAAAGGTACATATTATCACTCTTAACTTTTTTTTTTGTAAATAGACATTTTTTAAGATTTTATATTTTATCTCAATTAATCTTTAAACTTCTATTAATGATAAACAAAAGGGTTCATCAGAACAATAGGTTAAAGATTCACGAGGATTAAAAAAATTTAAAGTGACCAGTTGCAAAAAGTTCAAGTTTGTAATTGTATGCAATGTTATAAAACTCGAATAGATGAGCGACTTAGTTAGGGTACTAAGTTTAATAGGTTATTGATCGAACTAGTGAGTCACTGGTCAAACCGATTAAACTGGTAATAATTTAATATTATATAAAAAATATTTGATACTTTGATATATATATATATATATATATAGGGTGGGTATCAAGTTACTCTGCTTAATAATGTTTATAGAATAAGAATTTAATAAATCTAACCGTTGAATAATGTAATATTAACATAATAATCATGCATGCTAAATTTTAGATAAATTGGACAATTATAGGTATGTAATTGTATAGTTAGTATTTACTTATATTATGAAAAGTATATTATATGTTAGATTGAAGTTATTTGATAAAATATCAAATGCCTTTCAAATTTTATGAAACTTTGTAGACTTGATCTACTTAATGAGAACTATCAATTCAACGGTTGGATTAATGAATATCAACATTCATAAAACGTTATTAAGCGGGTGTGACTCCTCCTAAGTTAACCCTATAGTCATGTTTGGCTAAATACTTGGTTTTTCCCCTTCTCGATTCCCTTAAAACTCACAACTCTTAACTGATTTCCTAACTATTTTCTTATTTTCCCTACAAACCCCTAAGTCCTCAGTTTACTTCTAACTTCCCTTCTTGCAGTGGGATTCACAGCCTAAGGCTTCCACATAATTTTTAGATTCTAATTTCTGGGGTGTTACAATTCTACCCCTCTTAAATAAATTGTCCTTAAAATTTTCTCCAACCCTCAAACGCTCCAATTACCCTCGAACTCTCTACTTCATCCTCCTGGGTCTCTTATGGTTCTATGCTAGTCTAGTGTTCCTATCCTCCTCTTGCTAGAGTTTCCTAACAAACCCGACTCTGGGTTCTCGTGTGAAACGCCACATGTTCTATGACACAAGTACTCCGTGACCTCTACCCGGCTAAACCGTGTCTTAAATTTTTTTAGATCTAATATGATCTCATCTGTTCCGAGGCATTCAGAATGGGAACTAAAGGATATAGGTTTTCGGTGCAACAATGAGTCATGAAACATGAAAGTTGTGAGGATAAATGGTGGGCGAAAACGTGATTTGACCTCCGAATTCGGTGGGTTGGTCTTGCACCAAATAGAGTGAAGTGGCAAAAGAATGCATGTCGGAAAGACAAGCGTGTGATTCACTAACTGACATAGATTGTCGTTCAAGAAGTTGAAGCTAGGCACAAACCATAGCTTCGAGTCGTAGGGGCAGGGAACAATACTTGGGTATGTAACGGGAAAAAATGAGTAATAAATGTTGATTCTCTACCCTCGGTTTCTATCAAGAATGATTCCCTTGAGGAAGTCACTGCCCTTGCCACCCCACCCAGATACTAGAAGGGAAAGCACTCCAAACTCTGAGTCATGGTCCTAACACACCTGTCTATAGTTGAATCTGTACGCTACAATGAGTGCAATCGAGTTTGGACAGCAACCACCAAGAACAAGGCTGGTGATAGACGAAATGTAACTTGTGTGTGCAATGCACAGTAACAGTGTTGTTGAAGCTTTCTGCGTTGTGCTTGCGATACAAAGTTGTATGCGTGGTTGAAGGTGGAAGAAACAAAGTGATCACTCCTTCTTAGAGAGAAACGGATCAGCAAACGGTGAGATACTATGCTAGGTCCTAACACCGGGTCCCTAGAGACCTCCTCTCAAAACTCAAACTTCCCCTGGTTACCCCCCTTCCTTGGGTTTTCTGAGTTTATTGGGAATTGGTGGAGGTTTCTGCTGCGCACTATGACCCTCCTAACTCGGTGGTATCTCACATCATGAGTGTATCCTATCTGGTTTCTTCTCATATACCTTTCCATAAATTCGAGTCTACAGTTTGTGTCTCTCTTGACACTCTCTACCTCTTAGTCCTATGGGGTTCTTCTTCTTGGCATCCTATGGAACCTCAAAGTTTTCCTAAATTGGCCCTATAAAATTTTAACCTAATAGGAGGGGTTTGCTAAACCAGCTATCATAATTGTTCAATCTTGTTCCTTACCCCAGTCCTTAGCATCCTGAGTTCTCTTTTACACACTCACGGTCCCTCTAATCCTATCAATGCTGAGCCCCGGTACTTGAACTACAAGTTTGGTTCCGAACTGTACTCTATTTCCCGCTCACTGCCTAGAGCTACAACGATACAATGAAGACATGAAAAGGTTTGAACAAGGAAGTCCCCTTCCTTGTTTGAAAGTGAGGAACAAAAAGGATTTAACTAATTAGAATCGGTACGCCTGATGCGGTTCGTGACTCCATCAAACTTTCCCGGAGGAAGACTCGGGTTACAAGGAAACAGGACGAATCAGGTCGACATCAGAGACCTTCCTCGGATTAATTGGAAGAGTGCCAACAAGGAAAATGGAATTATGAAATTATGAGCATCCAGGTAAACCATCCGTAGTGTAGGAAACTAACTTGGGATATGTAACATTTAGATGAATTGGCAGGGAGAGGAACTTCAAGAACAAAATAAAGCACTCATCCATAAACCGTAATTACTAAGTCTAATGTAAAGAAAACTAAATGGTTACTCAATAATTATAATGGAAGCATAACAATAAGAAAAGTATATTGTAATTATAATAGGCATATAAAAAACCAAATTAATTGGTATGATTCTTCAAGGCTTCAATTTCATTTCCCAAGTCTGAAGTTTTTCCTTTTAGATAATCAAATATTGGTTAAAAGTTCATCGTATAAGTGCCTTAAATATTCTATGGAAACAAAACCTCTGAGGTTAAAAGAAAATCATTAACCAATAGAAAGTAAAGTATAGTCTAAAGAAAGGATTAAATAGTTATCTTAATATATATATAGTAATAAACTTGAGAAGTTAATTTTGCAGAGAAAACATAGATAAAGTTTAGAAAGTAAATCCTCTAGCCAAATTAAGCCCGCCAAGAAAGATTCTAACTTGTGTTTTAAAATGTCAAAGTTCACTCACCGAGGCTAAATCTTAAAAGAAGATGAAAAGGCCATGAATCAAAATCTTTCCTTAACTGTTCCAATCATCTCATTCGGATAAGAGACGTGTCAACAACAAGTTTAAGCATAAGTCTAGCTCTATCACTACAAGGTAAGCATGGTTAGTGAAAACAATGTGGTCCTTGACTACTAGCCACCAAAAACGAAATTAGGGGTGAAGTTAGGATAAATTCTCCAACCATTTTCAAAATACTTAGAGCATTTTAAAGCAATAGGAAAAATTGTAATATCTGTAATAAGTACGGATGAGGGAGATAGAGAAATGAAAAATGAAGGAATAAGATTCAAGGCCACAACTCAAGAATTTTCGGGTTGTAACTAGATTACACCTATCCAAACACAAATAAACAATAGTAAGGAGTTAGGGTTATTCCCACACTTAAGGGAAGCTATATCTCCCCTAGCCTTCCAAGAAAAATCAAATCCCCCTACACCCTAAGCAAATCAACCAATTCTCTCATCTTTCATTAGGCAAATTACTTAGATCGATCCCTCTAAATGATTCTTATGCTCACTAGGCTCCAAAGATGACACATTCCCAGATGCCTAGGCTAGGTAGTATGGCTCTAGGAGATAGGTATGTGTTATCCTTCCTTCCTAACATGTGGTTGACACTAACCTTGCTAGGGAAACATTCTAAACTTCTTGACCAAGGCATCCTATTTAAGTTACTAACCATAATCTTGCATACAACGCACACAATATAGGGGTCATCAGTCCCAATAAGGCATACGACGCACTAAAGGAATACAGGAAGTCACTGGCAACTAACCTAACCACAGTCCAATTGGATTAAACTACTCTGATACCATAATGTAACATCCTAATTTCCTTTAATTCGAAAATAATGCCTGTTGGAAGAACTATTTCCAAATCCGTGAAATTATTTTGCTCATTATTGATATCCATATACATTATAGTACAATGCTTAGGTAATCCAACAATTACTTAAGCGAAAAATACACAAGTCAATACAAACACAATCTACCTAGGCTATTGCCAACAAATGCTCAATTATATATTATCCATAAATAGGCATAATGGGTTATGATGATACATATGTCATGGAATAATCAATAATATTCCCGAGAGCCCCACATGTACTACCCTGTCCCATCAGAGCACAGAATATTATGCCTATACAAAATATCAACACTCAAAAGGGTTGGACCACCATAAGGCCCAACCTACAGCTCGCATCTTTCGGTCAAGCATATATACGGGGACCCTGCACATCTGAGTGTAAATTCCCACATCGTGGGGTGAGACTAACGTCCCAGTGAGCATGGTAAAAGGACACAGTGTAAGGAATCAGGCAAATGAAGTGCAACACACATACATCATACTTAATCCCATCAAGAACACAAATACATGAAAGTAAGTAAGTAAACCAAATAGAACATGACCGTGATGTGTTTTTACCCGACACCCGGGGTCTTTTCTCTAGCTGTGACTATGATTGAGCGCTCGACCATGTGACCAAGGACCGTCATCCAGGGCCACCTAAGATTAAGTTTTATTATTAATCAATGAACAATTCATGTTGTCATTTTTAGCTTGAGGACCCCCTATCTCCCTCTTGGCCGAGAGTTCGATGTGGTTACCTCGTCTTTTTATAACTGATTGGACAAGGGTCTGTGGTGGTCTAAAGACCCTATGATGGTTCGAAGACCCTGTGATAGTCCGAAGACTCTATGATATATTCTTGATGGCCATTGGCCCATGAATGCTTGAAGGTATCATAAATATATTTATCAATGAGCATGAATGAAATAGGATGCACAAATAGCTAGTCCATAGAGATTTACAACCCTAAACACTAAGTATGACCTAGGGTTTTAGGGCATTTACATATACCATTCAAGCAACCAATACAAATTCAAAGAATCAACCAATAACACTCACAATCAAGTAAATAAGCAAGGGGAGAGAAGAATAGGGAGCATACAATAGAGCAATCAAAATGGATGTGAGTGGGTGACCACACTCACCTCAAAGTAGGGAACAAATGATGTGATGGAGTGGTGGAAGAGGATGAATCCAAGCTTGTGGATGATGATCTCCAAGGGTAGGGTTGCAGCTCCACTTCTCTCTTTCTCTCTCTAAGTTCCTCTCTCTAAAAGTGTATAAATGGGAGATAATGAGGAAGAAATGATGATCTCCAAGGGTAGGCGCACTCGAGCGAGGCTGAGCGAGAGTCTCTTCTCGCTCAGGCGTGCCCGGGCGAGAGTGGGCGAAATTTCCATTCTAGAAAGCCCTTTCTAACACTGGTTTTCTCGCTCAGTCTCGTCCAAGCGAGCCTGAGCGTGAAAACCATATCATAATTCCCCCATTTTGCTGACATCCTCGCTCAGGCGCGCTCAAGCAAGGCTGGGCAAAAATTCCAAACAGAAACACCCATTTTCTGTCCGATACTCTCTCTCAGGCTCGCTCAAACGAGCCTAGGCAAAATTACCAGACAGAAACACCCTGATTTATGTTGATTTCCTCGCTCAAGCGAGAGCTTTCTCGCTTGAGCGAGAATAAGCCTGTTTGGAGGTTCAAAAGGGATCGGAATACTATTGTATTATATATTAAACTGAAGCCCCAGATCTTAGCTTTCTAATGCAGGTGAAATCACCTCAATTTAACACATACAACTCTAGATATTATTGAATTAATGCACCAGTGTCATTAGGCTTAAAACCCAAAGTTAAGCAACAACCTTGATTAAAGCCCAAAAGGGTACGCTTCACATGAGCCATGATATAAATCATCAATTCGCTTCAATAAAGCTAAGGTTAGGGTTCTAAGTGTCCATGAGACAATGCTCCTCTAATCCCTTGTTCCTTTCCACAAAATCACCTTTCTACCCCGGTTCCTTGAGTCTACGCCTCTCCTCTTCCTTCCCACCAATTTGTTTAAGCTAAGTTCCTTGCGTCTCAATCTAATTCCCTAGTTCAATGTCTCTACTTTCTTCTTCACCCCTTCACCATGCTAGCCTTTCCACCACCGGGTGTGACTCCTCCTAAGTTAACCCTACAGTCATGTTTGGCTAAATACTTGGTTTTTCCCCTTCTCGATTCTCTTAAAACTCACAACTCTTAAACGATTTCCTAACTCTTATCTTATTTTCCCTGCAAACCCCTAAGTCCTCATTTTACTTCTAATTTCCCTTCTTGCAGTGGGATTCACAGCCTAAGGCTTCCACAATATTTCTAGATTCTAATTTCTGGGATGTTACACATTGTAACCTTATTAACAACACAATTAATTAATATTTGGGCTAAATTATACAAATTTTATTGACATGGATCTTGATTGGGCTTAATTTTTTATTTTGGTTAAATCGGATACTTTGGCTTGATGAATTTTGTCTACTTTTCAGATCATATCTTGAGTTATAGGCCGAATTTTCAAGTGCTTCCGGTTGAGTTTTGAAGCTGACATTCGGGGCTGACTTTTCAAATTTATAGGTCGACTTTTCAAATTTCTCAACTTCCATATGTTCCATAAAGTACATCCTATTAATGCTTTACTCATGTCACCCTTGTTCGAAATTTCCTGTAATTCTCTGAATTTAGAATAAATCCAATCTAGAAGGGATCTGATTTCTCCTGGGGTTAGCACACACCGTAACTAAATAGCAAACCATATTGCCCTAGTCCAATCACATAGGAGTAGTGCATGTTCCAGTGATTCCATTTCCTCTTATCAAATAGGACATATTACTTCCTGTGCCAATTTTCTTCGAAATAATTCCTCTTTGACATGTAGGATTCAGTGACAAACTTCCCATATAAACAATTTAATCTTCTGGGGTGTTTTTATATTTCATATTAGTGTCCACAACTCCTTAGGAAATTATGTAGAGGTGGAAGTTTCTTAAGGGGGGTTCTAAACTCTCCTCTTTAAGTCTGTAGTAACCAAATTTTACCAAGTAGATACCATTGTAAGAGTATGGCCAAATGGAGGTATCCTACTTTGAACTCCAATTTAGTGATGTTTGTTGTACCGTACCCCCTATAACTTGTAAGGGATTAATGAACCTTCTGAATGGAAATATATCCCAGCTTCCATTTGTGTGGTCTATTATCTCATGCACTTGAAAGTTACCTAACCCTTCCTCTAGTTCCACTTTTTCTCCGGACCATAACTAGTTATCGTCCTTAACATCCACCAGTTCACCATTAGATATTAGCTACCTTCTTTTTTTTAAGAATCTTCTTCCCAAAAAGTAGAATAGCCCATGAACTTTCTCTCATTTTCCTCGCTTGCATGAAATTCGAGTTTGGGAAGTAAAGCCTTTTAAGAACCTAAACCCAAAAGAATCTAGGTTTCGGTAAGCTCTCATACGCCTAGCTTGATAGTAGTGCAACATTCATGAGATTAAACTTCTGAAAACCCATCCCTCTTCTTTTTTAATTTGTATAAATGGCTTCCAACTCTTCCAATGCATCCCCTTACTCCTGCCACTAGATTTCTACCAAAATTGAGAAACATAGGCACATATTTTATCACAAAGTCGTTCTGAGAATTTGACAATAGACATCACATAAGTTGGTATGGCCTGTAAAACAATTTTAATGAAAACTTCTTTCTCAGTCTAATTTATCAAGTTCTCTTTCCATCCCTCAATTTTGCTAAGTACCCTTTCGTTTATTCAATTTAGGTTGTTGACCTTGGATTCACCCATTCAGCTGGTAATCTTAGATACTTCTGTGGGTTAGACCATTCCTTGATCTCAATGATACTCTACACATGATATTTTGTAGCTTGAGACACTGAGCACTATTATGAGTTTTATCTTCGGGCAAGTGCACTCGTCGGTTAAAGTAAAGTGGAGTATTTTAAACCCCAAGCATCGTCTCACGCATATTAATTAACAATATTAAATTAAATTAAATCCTTATTAATGAGATAAGGGAGAATGATTATGATTTGATTTGTTGGTTGAGATTAATAATAATTAATTGGGGGGAGAGAGAGAGAAAGTTAAACAAGGTAGAAAGAAAATATAATTAAGATTCAATCATGGAAGTGCCTAGGGTGTCTGGTTTCACTTAGGGCATGTTTGGTTTGCCCATTTTCTGTTTTCATTTCCACTAAAAATAGGAAATGGTCATGAAAATATGTTTGGTTGCATTTTTGGAAATGTTTTCTTTAAAAACGTTTTCAAAATATTGCTGAAAAGTGAAAACAAAAAAAAACATTTCCATTGTTTTCACTAAAAAATCGGAAACGGAAAGCGAAAATAGCGAAAACGCAGTGGCACAATTGTAATTATAATAACAATGACTCAACCCTCTTTCAATTACTTTACGCGTTGCATCAGAGTGTCTGATTTGTGTATCTACTTCACACGACTTCTTCTTCATTGTGTACCCTAGGTATGCCCATCCCCCATCTCCTCTTCCTTCTCATCTTTTCATCCTTCTCTTTACTCCATCAACATTTTTTTGTCTCTGAAACAGAGTATGAACAAGTGAAGAGGCGTCCCAAATTTACACTGTTTTTTGTCTCCATCAACATTTTTAAGGTCAGATTTAATCTCTTTTTGTTTATACTCTTCTTCAATCATTGTTGATCTGTTCTGTCTATGAATAATTGTTAGTTTGTTGCTGGTCTGTTTGATTTACTTCTCACAATCAATTTTTTTTTGGCAAATTAATTAAAGAATGAAACCCAAGTTGCCCTGTTCGATTTATGCTTCAATTTAGGGATAATTTTTATTTTGATTATTTTGTTTCAAATAAAATCGTGATATATAAAGCTATTGATTTAAATAGCGTGATTGTTGCTGGTTGAAAACGATTTGGCTAATAACTATGTATAAAGCTATTTAAAGCTTCTGATTTATAAAGCTATTGTATAAAGTTATTTAACTATGTTTAACGTGATTGATTTATATAAAGCTATTGATTTATAAAGCTATTGTATAACTTTATTTGATTAAAAAAATCTGCGATGGGTTCACAGTACCACTAAAGCAATCATGCAAATTCCCAAAATAAGTTAATGGTTGCATAGTATGCATACTGATATTTTTTTTCTGATTAAATGACATTGCAGTTGGTTTCATTCTAATACAAGTTAACTTAAAAGAATTGAATGTGTAAGAAAGATTAAAAAAGAAAGAAATGAAAGATCCAGTTGGTTTCATTCTTTCAAATGATAATGGAACTTTCTCTGATTTGTGTGAATTGTGATTTGTGTGAATTGTGAGATGTGGTACTCATTGGCTTTCTCTGCCTATATATATATATATATATATATATATATAAAATAGAAATAATGATATGATGAAGTGCATTGCATGTATTGAAGTTGAATTGAAAGTTGAATGTTTTTTGGTGAATCCAAGTGGCTTGTATGAAAGAAGGTGTAGGAGAGTAGATATGAGTCAGGGATGACTTGCCGGCATCCTTTGGTGTTGGTGTTGGTGTTGCTGGCAGTTGTCCTTGGTTCATGTTTGCTCCCTTTCCTCTCATATGAGACTCCAAAAAAATGCTTCTTCAGTGCACCCATTGAATGCTTCACTTGTCCTATATGCATGTTGTTTATATATGAACTGCATATAGTCTAAAACAAATTAACACACACAAAAATTGAGCAGGTTTGGTTTTTGTGTTGGTGCCAGATTACTTTTCAGAAAATTTTCTGAGCTAACAAGTTAATAAAAAGAACCACTTTTACTCTGTCTCCCCTGCCCCTCTTTCTCTTTCACCTTCCGTAGCAAAATTTGATATGCTCATTTACTTTACTTTGAGTGATAGTTCCACTTTAGTGATATTATTTTTAAACCAACATTGTGTAGAAATTTTTTTTATTTAATTCATTTGTCTTTGACATACCTGCTTGACATGAAGTTATTAGCATAAAATGGGAGGAAAAAGTGAGAAGGGAGAAATCATGGAATGGACAACCCAAAACACAAAAGCTTTCATTGAAAAAATTTATGACCGACTGAAAAAGGGGCAGTTGCAAGGGTCAACGTTTAAGATAACAATTTTAGCAGTATGTGATTTTGATATGCTATTTACATTTGTTTATTCTGGTTGGGAAGGGACAGCAAATGATTCAAGGGTGTTTTTAGATGCTTTAACTCCTGAAAATAATTTCCCATAGCCTCATGGAGGTTAGTATGTTAATGGTTTGTTCACTATAATATGTTTTTAGTTGTTTCATACTTTTGAGTTATTCAATGGGTACATGGTTTATTTTGCAGATCAATTTTATCTTGTTGATTCTGGATTTCCTAATATGTCTGGCTATCTTGCCCCATTTCGAAGGCAGAGATATCATTTACGTGATTTTCGCGATGGAGGAGGAAGACCACGGGGAAAACATGAATTGTTTAATTACAGGCACTCTTCATTAAGAAACATCATTGAAAGATGTTTTGGAGTATTAAAAGCAAGGTTCCCAATTTTGAAAATGATGCGAAATTATCCTGTAAGAAGACAGAGATTAATTCCCATTGCTTGTTGCACTATACATAACTTTATTAGAATGCAACATACCACAGATAGACTCTTTGACCAATTGCTGTAAACGACTTGGTTATGGATGAGCAAGGCTTAAGGGTAGACCAACAAGGTGTTAATGTAGACGCTAATCAAGCTGCTGAAATGGCACAAGTTCGAGAGGCTATTGCAAATCAAATGTGGGAAAGTTACCACAGATCTTGAGAAAGTTGATATGTTTTTTTAGATATCCAATGTCATAATATTTATATTACGCTTTTGTTATTTTTGAGACCTAGTGACATAGTAATTGTTGTATTTCAACACATGATACTTCTTACTTCGTTATTTTATTAGCTATAATTAACACATCGAAATCTTTAGGGCCTCATTTATTTTTGGTCCCTCATTTATTTTTTCGTTGGTTTAGATCCTCCATCTTTTTATTTACATAAAAATGCTGCTATAAATTTTATTTACTTTCTTGTAGACAAATCTAAAGTAACTTTCACGCAAATTTTAGAATCAGAACAATGAAAAATCATGTGATTTAAAAAAATTGAGGACCAACATCAATGGAAAAAATTATGAAAAAAAAAATTTGAGGGACAAAAAACATATTTAATCCTTAAGTTTATTTAATTATTAAATAATACAATTAATTGAGTATTATGAAAAAAAATTACAATTTATTATTTATAAATGAAATCCCAAAAAAGAAAAATATGCTTATTATTTCAAAATTAAAATTTCTAACTTCATTTAAAATATATTAATTGAAAACAGTCCAACAAAACACATTTTCAGTATTTTCAGTTTTTGGAAATAGAAAACAGAAAGTCAAAACAAACACCTTTTTTCAATTTTCAAAATTTGAAAATGAAAACAATTTTCAGAAAATGAAAACATGAAATGAAAACAGAAAACGTTTCCTCAAACCAAACAGGCCCCAAGTGTTGAGTCTCAAAAATATCATAAGTAAATTATGATATTTTAAGACAATATAATTCCCAAGTTTTAATGACTAACAAATTTGGGTTAAAACAATATATCATAGATACACATATGCTTTTAATGATTTATCTATGATTTCAGCAAGCCACCAAGACCCTACAGAAAGACCTTGAAGTATTTCAACCTATCTGAGGGATCAAAGCCTTCTGAAGGTTCAACCCGTCTGAAGTGCCCATTCCATCCGAAGAGTTGAAGTTGTCTGAAGTCTCAATAATGACGTGGCATCCTTGCTGAAGCTTTGTGAAGACGTTTTTTGAGTCTCTGCTGCACGTACCTTTTCAAGCACATTTATGGCAAGAAACACAGAGGTCTTTCCTAATGCTTTTGAATTTCATACACCACTGAGGAAATCTCTGCAACGCAGCATTCGCAGCAACAACGGTGACAGCTTTATAGCAGCACCTACATTGTACTATGTCAGACATGTCAGAGCCCTCAGAGGCGTGTGTCACAACGGATTAAAGAGGATTCAATGCTATCTCTAAACGATAGTATTTCAACGGTGATTTTTCAACGGACTGAAATCCGGGTATAAATACCCCTTATGAAGACCATCAAGACAGAGTGATTGAATATACAAGAAAGTCTTAGAGAATATCACGCTGCAAGTTCTTACTCTTTAAAAACACTCTAATTCTTTGTACACACATTTGAATATCCTGAGCATACCTCAGTTATCTATTTGAGCTTAAAAACTGGTTTAGTTTAAAAGCTTAAACTTATCCTTCTTTGTAAAATTGTTGTTGAGCCTGGAGAGGCTTGTCTGTAAAAGAACACTTGGTTGTTGTTGTTGAGCCTGGAGAGGCTTGTCTGTAAAAGAATACTTGGTTGTTGTTGTTGAGCCTGGAGAGGCTTGTCTGTAAAAGAATACTTATAATCTTAGTTAAGATTAAGAGAAAATTCAAGTGCTAGTTGGCATTGGGACTGGACGTAGCTCACAGTGGTAGTGAGTGAACCAGGATAAATTTCTTGGCTAAGTTTTCTTACCCTTATCTCTAGTTAATTTATTTATTCAAATCAAAGGGTGTCGAAAAAACCGTTCAGATATTTTAAAAGCAAGAAACCTTTCAAAAGACATTTTCAGAAAGTTGTCTTAAGAAACTTCAGACAACACCTTAAACCTGTTTGAAACGGTTTTAAAACTCACTGTTTGCGAAAAGCTTCCATAAAATATTAAGAAACACTATTCAACCCTCCTTCTAGTGTTTCTCTGTGTTTCTACACTAATTGCTTACTAGATTCCCCCCATTCCCCTTACAAATTATGTCAAGCCAATTGTCAATCACTTATTCTTATACTATCAATACCCAATGATCATGCAATGTTGATAATATTTTCTCTTAAAACACTATCCTAAATGTTGATGCAAGATAATGGATCAAGAAATGCATAAAGAACCAATAAGCTTGTTAATCTAATAACTAATTGGAAACCTAGGATTAAGATTACAAAACCCCAGATTCAGCTTATCTTATAGATTCGTTAATTGGGAATGGTATGATCACCTGTTACCCAACCAACTAAGATTTACCAAGGTGATCAAATCTTGATATAATAAAACAATAAGGTAAACACAGTTAAAAAGAGAAGACAGTGATTTACAAAGGGAAAAAGGGTTCAAATCAAGTCCACAACTTAAGATCCACCATAGCCCTTTAGCTATGTAATTTGTTTCTCATGCTAAAACATAAAATCAATCAAAATTATAAATCCTAACTCCATAACTACTAGAAAAACTAGAAAAGAAAACACATGTGACATTATTACTTCACTACAGGAGTTGTCCAAATTCTATTGTAAAATGTTACCGTGCTCATGAAGAACCTTAAGAAGATGGGGGAGTAGAAGATAATATATTATTGAGATGATTAAGATTATATCTTCTTTCTCATAGTTGGTTTACTTTTAAAAGAGTATAGAGTTGCAAGTATCCCAATTTGACTCACTTGATTTCCTCCCCAAAAATCACAACCAAATCTCTTTCTTTGTTAAAATCTTGTTAAATATTATTCTTATATTTCATCAAATATTCTTTTTCCTGACCAAAATCTCATTAAAGATTCTCCTTTTATTTCTTTGAAAAAATAAGGGAAAATATGTGAGGCATCAAATAAAAATAATGATCATAAATGCCAGACAACCCACTTAAAAACCCAAAACCCACTTAAAAACCCAAAAAAAATCTATAAAATAGTGATTTTCTAGCAATAGTTGAACATAGATTATCGTAGATTTTCCCAAATTAATTTTGTCTTGAAGCTATAGAAAAAAGTATTTAGGGATTTTGGCAATGAGATAAAATTCCTCCGTTGAAGCTTTAATAAAAAGTATTGCATCATCTACAAAAAAAAAAAGATGGGTTAGTGGTGGGGCAAGGGATACCAAGGAAATCCCAACAATTGCCCCCTGTCCCCTAGTTGATATAAAAAGGAGAGATAGTGAAGCACATAGGTAAAACACAAGAAGGGGGGTTGAATTGTTTTTCCTTTAAAATTTACAAAATTTTCGCTGAACACTTACAAAAAAAGTTTTAATCAAAACTTTAGACCGAGTCTAAAGTTGTTGCTTTAATTTTGAAATTTTCAGAATCACAGAAAATTAGTTTTTGAAATAGATTTTCAAAAGAAACTTTAAGATAACACATATTTAATCTTTGTTAGTTAACGAAAATAAAGCCAAGATAAGAGATCAGGAGATCACCCAAGATATTTATACTGGTTTACACCAAACCACAATTGCTACACCCAATCCCTAACATTGTTAATATTTTTCACTGATCAAGGTACCTTACAAGTATTCTTGTTGATGTGGATTTGGCAAGTGTACCAATTGTATCAAGTAGACAAGTGATAAGTAGAGTATCTCTCCATAGGGATTGAGAATTCAAGTACAAAATGCAGAGAATTTGGCTAGTTGAAATAAAGAGTCACAAATATACCAATGTAACAAAATATAATGCAGAAAATAAAACTAGGAACTTTAAATCAAGATGTTTAGAATACAAGGGAAAAGACAAAGATTGTGAAAGCAATATAAAAAATGATTTGGGGTTGGTTCCTCTTAATTCTCCCTCTATGGAATTCAATAGCATATTCAATCCAGTGGTTATGATTCAATTCATGATCCAATTCACAAATATAGTTAAGTCCCAATTCTTTGGTGAATTAACCTTATATCATCAACTAAGAACCCTAATTCCTTAGGTGAACTCAATGGAGACATGCATTAATATCAAGAATTGATAAAGATCACACAAGAATCAATTCCTATCCCTAGGTAATTAACTTCTTATGTTGTTTGCTTTAGATCCAAGTTTTTATTCAATTTTCCAATTGTGAGAATCACTCTAAGTTCATGCAATTGAGCGGTCAAATCAATTAAAACATGAAGGGTAGAAGAAAATAATGTAATTGGATCATAATACTTTGAATTAAAATAGAAAATAGAATTCACATAGAGTTTGAAATAAGATTCCCCAATCCCTAACCTAAAGGATTTAGAAATCCATTACAATTGAAAAGCAAGGAGCGAAAAGAGAGACAAATTCTAAAGAAGACCTCATTCTAAAGAGATTTGAAACCCTGATCTCCAAAAGAGAAAACTCTATGTTTTCCAATCCTAATCTATGAGAAAGAATCCTAAAAGTCCTCTTTTAAAAGGATAAAAGAGCCTATTTATATATTGCCAGCGCGTGTGGTCGTGAATTTACTTTCTTGTCCCCACAAGCTCATCCAAAGGCATTCTCCTTTCATCCTTTTGCTTCACTTAATCAAATACCTACAAAAACACAAAATTAATAACTAATTAAAGCATACTTACTCAAATTTAATTACTACCACCTAAATAACACAAATATGTATTCCTAAATATTTTTAATTAATTTTTCACCTACTTTAATAACCTAAATGACAAAAATTACCTAAAACTAACCTATAAATCCACTAATATTGTGGATTTATCAAATGTCAGCCTCTTCAGGCCTTACAAGATATTTTTCCACAGCCTTCTTAGGCCTTACAAAATATTCTTTTACAGGCAAGCCTCCTCAGACTTAAAACAACAATTATGAAAAGAAAGATAAAAGCTCTGGTCTAACACACTGAGTATGGATACAAAATGAACTAAGAAATAGAGATTTTATCCAAGTTATTTCAAATCAAAACATGTTTAAAATGATTAGCTCAAACAAAGAATAAAAGAATCAAAACTTGAGCAATAACAATATGTGCGTTTATCTTAGAGTTCTCTCGTGATTTTTTTCAATCTTCATTCTTCTATATATAGGCTTTAAGAGATATAGTTGTTGTGAGCGAGCGAGATTGCATTATCTCTTGGCATTTAATGCATGGAGTCGTTGGATGTCCTTCTACATCCGCAACAAAGTGCTTTTGATAGACCATTCTTGTTTTGTGCATAGCATATGTCCTTTTTTTCAACATTCTTCCTACTTTAGTGTAGTTGTGCCATTAATTTCTGCCTTAATCTACCCATTGTTGAAAAAAAATCTTGAATAATGCCAAATACATCATCTCTGACAACATCCTAGTGTTTTTGAAAAAATAATCCATTAGAACCATTTGGTCAAGGAGTTGTAAGGGTTCCTATATCATTAACAATTTTTTTATTTCATCCAAAGTGATTGGGCTGAGCAAACTATCATTCAATTCTTCACTTACCAGCTCTGGAATTGCCTTTAGGTAGTCTTGGGGCATGACTAGATTTTCAGACTTGAATATTTCCCCAAAGTTCTACAAAATCATATGAGAGATTTCACCTTGGCCTTCCATCCATACACCAGCAATGTCCTTCAGCCTAAACAACTTATTTTTGTTCCTATGTTGGATAGTGGTGGCATGAAAGAATTTTGAGTTCCTATCACAATATTTTAACCATTTTAATCTTGATCTTTGCCCCCATAACATTTCCTCTCGAGCTCACTGTTTCTCTTTTTTCATCTCTTTTGTCCTTTCCCAATCCACTTCATCTTTTGGAATGTTCTACAGATCTTTAGTCCTAAACCCAATCCATACTTGAATGATTGGTCGTTTTTTAGATTGGTTTTGGGCCAAAAGACAATGGGGGAATGGTATGAACTTATTACTGGTAGTGTTGTATTCATTACATGTTGAAAACAAACCCTCACTAAAAGAAAAATAGATTTTAACAACAGTTAGTAGAAGCGCCTTCTATCCATTGCTTTTATCTCGTCGCCTT
The DNA here is from genome assembly GCA_026901365.1 of Sesbania bispinosa. NCBI lineage: Eukaryota > Viridiplantae > Streptophyta > Magnoliopsida > Fabales > Fabaceae > Sesbania > Sesbania bispinosa. The sequence continues at coordinate 275,702 of QLOH01000842.1, forward strand.
CGATAGCTCCGCCTCCTATCATCGTCGCATAAACTCCATCGCCTCCCAAGACTCCACCATATATCGCTAGTAGAAGCGCCTTCTATTTAGGAGTTTCTTCAATCTTTCACCTATAATGTGAGTTTGATTTTGTATTTTTGTAAATCTAAATTTTTGTAAATTTGCTTTTTCTATTTTCGGATTGGTATCAATTTTTGAAATGTTGAATCTCCTATATGAGTATCAATTTTCACCTGCATGTGCTCTAACTATGCTTTGCCTTACAAATACCAAAACCTAAACATGAAAATTACAACTATAGCTAGAAAATAGAGAAACAACTTGCTTAGCTTAACAAGTATATTCGATTACAAATATACTAAAATCTTAAAGTTATTTGATTACAACTACATTCCAGTAGTATTTTACATTGTAATTGAATTGTTACGTTTTCTAGTTGAAACTCCTGCAAGAGTTATAGTGCTCTGTTTGCTTATGCCATTTCCATAGTTCTAAATGTCTTGCATGCGAATTGTGTTGCTAGAAGCAGTTAGGAATAAACCTTATCAAATAGGAAAAGGCAAAAGAGAGAGAAAAGAATGCAATTGCATGCTCAAGAGAACAAGGATATGTTTTTCAGAGATTAATTAGAAACCAATAATTTGAACCTTTATTTTAGGATGAAGACTAATTCCCAATGACTTTGAATATAATCACACCTTTACAATAAGTTAACATGGTCTATCCCTCCTTCCTTAGGTTACTGCCCTTTGCTTAAATCTCTTGACCTTAGTAACAATTTGCACACAAGAATAATCTCTGATAGCATTGCCTTCCACTAAACTTTATTGGCTTAACTTAAGCTTTAATTCCTTCTCTGGTTCAATACCAGCCAGCCTAACTCGGTTTCTATCACATTCCTTTCCTTTCAACACAATAATCTTTCTGGCTCCCTTCCTAACTCATGAAAGTGTTATTTCTGTTGATAGATAAGGGCCTAAAGCTCCTCCCACTTTTTTTTTATTTTTTTGGTCATGTTCTATTTAGGGTTCCAGAGATATGCCCGATAAGTACCTCACTTCCGCTTGGAGTGGTGTGCAACATTATCTATGTTTTCTTCATTAAAAAAATTACTTGTTCCATTGTGCTCATTTATTTGATTAGTTTATATATAAACACCCAGTATAGTTTTTTTCCCACCTAAATATTATCTCCAAACACACTTACTGAATACCAACATGTATTGGTCCGGTGGAAGGGGTTCGGGTCCCTTAAGTATGTGGTCCTGGGTTCGACCCTTGGATCCATGTGTATGGAAAAAAATACTGTTGGGAGGGGTCCCTGCTTTGCGCCTAACAGTACCTCGAGAAATTAGTTTCTTACCTATCAGGTAGGAGGATACTCTGGGAAACCAAAAAACACACTTACTGAATAGATTGTTGTTGTTGTTGTTGTTATTATTCTAGGTCAGCTTAGTGTATAGAATTTCAAAAGTGATGATAGAATTGTATGTTTAATTTAAAATTTAATTTGGTGAGTGATGAGAAAATTGTGCTTAAATGCTGCAAACTATTTATTTGTTTGTTTTTCTAAAATAATTATATTAATACTACTTGACTAAAGTCATGATCTTAAATTTATTAGCTTGCTTGTTATTTGGTTGTTTATAAATTTATTTACACCCCCGGAAATTAGTTTCCGCAAGCTTTCAGAAATTAATTTCTGGACATGGATGGAGAGTATTTTCAGAAAAGAAAAATTAAATCAGTAAGGGGTGCAAAAAGTAGAAGAGGGTGCAAAAAGAAAAAATCCAATTACTTTTAATTCCCTAGTCTTTCATCCCAAGCCTGTTTACTTCGTTTGAAACTAGGCCCAGAATTTAAGTGCACAAGGACCTTTCGGCTAATGCTCCCGAATCACTGACTTTTGCTAAATTTCTGTAAGACATAAAAAGTATAAATGAAAACCATAGAACATAATATAATTTGCGAATAATTAACATTTTATTTCTCACCATTTTCATTGTTAATAATTGATCAAACAAAATTTTTTATAAAATTTGAACTAATTTTTCATTGTAATAGTTTTTTAATTAATTAATTTTAAATTTTATAAATATAATAATTATGAATTATATTTCCAAATTTTTAATAAAAACATAAAGTGTTCTTTTTACCCAAACATGTTTCTCATGGAGCAACTTTTTATGTACTTTATCTTAATTATATAAGAAAAAAATGTACTTTTACGTTGTTATATTCAAATAATCTAAAATTATTTTTATAAATACAAATATTTTAATAATTGTAATAAGTTCAAAATAAATCTCATTTTATATGAATTTTTAAAAAATAAATTATTTTTTAAATAATCTTAAATCACTTTATCTTTTTTGTCAAACATTTCACTCATAAGGGCCTTAAAGAAATTTTGGATCTATGAAATGTGATTTAAGTTTTTCTTTTCATACCATCCCAAATTTCTCGCACAACACCCTTTCCTATTTTTTAAGTCATTATACCTCAATATTATTATCCTCATAATGTATGGAAACTAATTTTAAATTAGTAGCTACTTTTCTTCTACTATCAGAAATTAGTTTTTGAAACATTTTTTAGGTTAATTCCGAAAACTAATTTCTAGAGAGAGAAATATAGATATCAAAATATTATTTTAGGAATTGACCTAGTAAAAAATATAGCTACCATAAGTTAATTTCTGGAACACATTTTTAGGTTAGTTTCGAAAATAAATGTCTGGTAATAGAAAAAGTATAGCTACCGTAAATTGTTTCCGAAATTACCCGACCAAAAAAATATATAGCTACCGGAATTTAGTTTCTAAAACATTTTTTAGGTTAATTCCATAAACAAATTTTCGGTAACTATATTTTTTCAACCTTCCAAAATCAATTCCCAATATAATTTTTTATTGAAAATAATTTTCGAAAGCAGAAAAAATACAACTTTCAAAAATTAGTTTTCGGAAGACTGAAATGTATCGATAAAAATATAGTTAGGATAAGGGTATTTTAAAAATTAAAAGAGGAGGTTGGTTTGGAAGAAAAAAATAGTGGCATTAAAAGAAGACAAAAGAATATATAACCATCATGAATTTTTGTCCTTTTTCAAATAGGCATTATAACTTTTAGGTATTTCAATTAATCTTTAAGCTCTAATTATTATTACAATAGATTTTTTATTGACATAAAATTAAATAATTAACCAAACCATTCTCAACTCTTTAAAATTTTGCATTTAAAATATTAAAATTATATTAAATAAAGTTTTAAAATATTCAGAAAAAAAAACTAAACTAAAATAACACACCATCATGTTCAATTTTTAATTTTATGTATACTTTTAATTTGATAAAAATTCAAGAATAAAAATGTACATAACTTTTACTATTTATTTTTTATGTGATGTATTTTTAATATTTAAAATACAAAATCATGAAAGATTGACTTCTAGTTAAAAAAAGACCTCTTACAAATATTATAAGTGTTTAAGCAAGAATTAGGTTAAAGTAAAAGTTAATAATATCTATTCATAAAAAGATACAATTTTAGAATAATTTTATACACTATTCTCATAAAAGAAAATATTTGTGACTTAGTGTGTACATGGGCCGTTCACTAAGTATCGAGGTTTACATGGTCCAAAAGGGTGAAATCATAGTAATCTCGGGATGTTTGTTTGATTTCATATTAGTATATGTTCTGAAGGTTGATTAAAAAAATTTGGAAGAAGAAAAACTCAATATTACGAATGATGAATAGTAATAGTAGAAGGTCTAGAGTATAATATATTAATATTATTATAATAACTAATAGGTCCAAATATTGCGTATAATGACATAATACATACATATCATGCCAATTTCTTTTACAAAAATAATGGCAAAATTTAATTTACAATCTCATGCAGATTACTTATACCTATCAAATAATGGTTAGTCACAGTGAAAGTGGATTATGACTCCGGATGGATTTCACTTGCAAGATTAGGGGTTAGAATCCTAAGATCGCCAATCATAAAAGTGTTTTATCTAATACCATTCTCGACTCGAGGGTTAAATCCACACTTATAATTGTGGGGGATTTTTTATCAAAGAAAAAATTATTTAAACCTCTCACCACTGGCTTGTTCAATCTTAATAGCTTATACATATCACTCCATTTAATATAAGACTAATAATTTGAGGTTTAAAAAAGTAAATCTTTAATTGGAAGAAAATTCTCACCTCAATAAATCAATTTGAATGTCGCATGGGTTCTTTACAATTTTCACTTCTCAGTATAGTAATTTAGTTTGAAAAGAAAAAAATGTATTATGATTTGTTGGATATGTGTGTTTTTTTTATGAGTAAACCTTCAATTTAGTCTCTGAACTTGTCATCTCTCTCCTCATTAGTTCTTAAACTAAACTAATTGTATAAATAGTCCTCTAACTTTCATAATATTCGTCAAATTGGTCATTGTGAGGTACCAATGTAATGGGATAATGTGAAAGTCCAAGGACTAAATATAAAATATTTTGAGGACTATTTATGCAATTAATTTAGTTTGGGAACTAACGAGGAAGAGATGACAATAAGTTCAAGGACGAATTTGAGGGTTTACTTGTTTGTTTAGTGGAAGAAATTAACTTTTGTAATGCATATATAACATATGGTTTTCTGTGTTTTTAGGAGTCGTATATCTAAAGCTTACATCTTAAAATTTTCTTTTTTTTATATTAACAAAAAGTATCCTCCAGCCGATAGCTAGAGACTAATCCCTTCGAGGCGTAGAGATCACCGAAATGGGCTTTGTGACTCCCAACAAATTCTTTTCCATACACACCGCAAGGGATCGAACCCCTGTTAAGATGTTTAAGGGACTCAACTATCTACAAATTGTGCTAGACTTTGTTGGTACATCTTAAAACTTTCTATAACTACTTTCTTTTTCCAATATCAAGCGGCGGCCTGTGATGGAGGTATAATCCCAGCAAAGTCTGAAATATGAGTGCTTATGATTCTTTCACATAACCTTTTGAGTGTATTAGTTCACCTGACTATTTATGAGTGCCCCTCTCTCCTCTTTGACTTATTCAAAGCACTTTAATGCATAAAAATGTCCAAGTTCAATAGCCATATTGTTGACATCACTATTATTTTGATTATGTCTCAAAATAATTTTAATTTGTCTTCCACACATTTCAAAAACAAGATTTAAGGATTAAAAATAAGTCAAGAATATGAAGGGTAAGGACGACCCTAAGGTGATTATGAGAAGTTACCAAAGAAATTATGGGATGTTATCATTAAAGAGGCCTTCGGGAATTTTAAAAAACAAATAAGAAGCTTCATAGAAGATAGAAATGACTTTTAGGGCAAGAATTAAAAGAGAGGAGAGATTTTCAAGCCGTAAAAAATTGTGAAAAATTAGATCTGCTAAAAATTATATATAAAGGAGGGTTCTTCGAAATAAAAATCTTTGAAATTTGATTGTCATAAAAGGTCTTTGAAGTATTATTGACTAAAAATAAAGTTTTTGATTTCCATTTTAAATATTACAAGGAAGACTTAGATCTCTAGTGTTAGATTTAGAAACTCTTCCAAAGCAACTCATCTTGAGATTTCCTAATATCATGGATGCACACAAATTGTTGGGTAACGTTATGTCCTTATCTCGATCATGTCTTGGAATCTAATGAGTTATTTGTTCCATTAAGGCATCACTTTCTGATCGATGATTGTAGCATATCATGCATGTTTGGAATATAAGATTTTAAAATGTGAAAAATGGGCTTAAATTGTTGGGAGCATTATTACATTATTTAATTTAAATGTCCACGCGAGATCTGGTGGGGTCCCTTAGAACAACAACTTCGATAACACTGAATAGAATGACTTGAACTGTATAAAATTGAAAAAAAATTAAGTTGAAATCAAAATGCATTTGGTTTGTTTTAAAGTGCATTAGGTCGTAGGGTTTTGATTTTCCTATAATGTTTTCAAAAGCAAAATCTAAGTAAACCACATGTTGTTAAAGGGAATGGAAAATATCATGGAAAATGAATAAAGAAGGCTCTTAGGAGTGTAACATTTGTGGATTAGGAATAAAGAGCTTATCTTCAAAATTTATATTCAAAATATCACTGAGTGTATGCTATCGACTAATGGAAAAGGTGAAGTTTTTTTATGTCAAATATTGTATTTACAATTCAAGATATATATATATATATATGACCATAGTAAAAAGATTGTGTTTCGAAATTGTTCTTTGCAATTTGAAATATGACCTTTAAAAAATTTCAATTCAAAATAGTTATTTTATTTTTAAATTTATCTTTATAAAGGCAATATTTTAGTATTTTATCTTTCTTCTAAATAGTCAAAAAATAAAATACTGGGGGTCTGTATTAACATCACAATTATTTTGACTAGGTGCATGTTGAAATAATTTTATTTTCGATAATGAGACATTTCAAGAACAAGATTTGAGGATTGGAAGCAAGTCAAAAGCATGAAAGGTGTGACGGTCCCAAGGTGGTTGTGAAAAGTTACCAAATGGCAGTTATTGGAAGTTATCACTAGTTTAGGCCCTGTTCGGAGGTGGTTGCGAGTTTTCAGTTTTTGGTTTTTAAAAACTTTGAATTAAGTTTTCACAACTCAAAACCAAAAATTGAAAACCACTTATTGGGGTTTTCAAAATGTCTGTTTTGAAAACCACAAAAACAAGTTTTCAGTTTTGAATTGTAAAAAACCTGATTGAAAATTTTTAAAAATAAAAAACTTAAAACTCACAACCACCCGAACGGGCCCTTAGTTTTTTTCCATTGAATAAATGTGTTAAAATGTAAAATTGACACATGTCCATATGGTGGAAAAGTTGTAAAGATTAGTAGTTTGAAATTTTGTATATAAATAGGTATTTATACATTGTAAAAGGGATTGGATTCCATTTACTGAAAACCTCTAAAAGTCTAACATGTCCATCCATAAGAATTAACTCAATGTCTTTTATTTACTCTTTTAAATCGATCCTTTATATATATATATATATATTTGTGCATCTCCTCTCTTAGTTTTTCTCTATGAAAGGAAAAGGAAACATAATAGCGATAATGAACATGGAAATACAAGACTTTTCTGTATATCAGAGAGAGAAAAACAACTATTTGATTCAATCAACAAAGAGAGTGAGTTGTCTTTATATAGCTACAATTGGATGCAAATAAAATAAATCTGTACTAGGCCACATTGTATCATATAGCCTAAAGCTAATTAGTTGTTTTCTGGCATAAAATCGTAACAGAATTATTCCTAAATTGGTGATTCCTTCAGCTGGTATGAGTTGGCATATTGTGTGCACTAGAATATTGTGTAACCCCCGCAAGATGGAGGTGCATGAAATATATCTACTATCCCTGGCTTGGAGAGAAAACGTGAGAAAGTTGGACTGGGAAAAGCCTTGGTAAATATGTCAGCAACCTGTGCATCCTTGCTAAACGACAATAAGCACATGAGACCATTTTGGGGACATTCCCGGATAATGTGACATCAATGTCCAAGTATTTTGTGCGCTCTTGGAACACAGGATTGGCAGCTATGTGCAAAGCACTTTGGTTGTCATATTATAGAACAGAACCTCGACAACAAAAAATGTTCAAATCATTGAGTAATAAATGGAGCCATTGGAGTTCATAAGTGGTTATAGCCAATACCCTATATTTTGCTTCTGAGGAAGAATGTGAATTGTGGCTTGCTTCTTGCTCTTCTAAGACACCAAAGAAGATCCAATAAAAAATAGTAGCCTGAAACTGATCGTCATGCATGTAGACATCCACCCGAGTGTGCATCAGAGTAGCCAAGAAGTTGAACCTCTGAATATTGAGAAAAGAAAATGCCACGGCCTGGATTAATTTTCACGTATCTTATTACACGTAAGGCAGCATTGTAGTGCAGTGTAGTGGGGGCTAAAAGATACTAACTTAGTTGTTGTGCTGCAAAAACAATGCCTGGTTGGGTAGTGGTTAGATATAAGAGTCGTCCCACCAAACATCTATACCCTGTCACATCATAATAAGGATCTCCGGAAGTAGCATGTAACCGGGGTAGCAACATCCAAAGGCTTGGAGCCAAGTAAACAATTCCAAACAATACTTTTTCTGGAAAAGTGAGATTCCACGAGCTGAATGTGCCACCTATAGTCCAAAAAACTACTTGAGAATGCCAAGATCCTTAATCTGAAATGCATGGTGGAGAGAATCCTTGATGAATTGAAATTCACTCGAAGAGTTTCCAACCAATAAAATTTCGTCCACATAAATCAATAGTGCAGTAAAGTTGGATGGTGAATAGTTGATAAACAAATTATGATATGAGGTGGCTTGAATTCAAATTGGGAAAAGTCATCCACATGATCCTTTTTTTAAATGGCTATTGATCTTATCTTTATTTTGTCATCATTTAAACTTCAAATCTGCAAACAATCTCCCCATTTAATGTTGTTTTCTCTTCTATTTCAAATCTTCCATAAATCTGCATAAATTAACAGATTTCTAATCAAAATAGCATCAAATTCAAATTCAAACCAAATAATTACATTTATCACAATATTTCACAAAAAGGGATTATTTTGGAACATAAATTAATATTTTAGGCTTGATAAGTGTAATAAAAACATAGGAAAATAACACATAATTTACACTTATCAGTTCTCCACCGTGAACGGAGGTCTTGCTTCTGGAGTTGTGTGTCATAGAAGTTTAGTGGCAGAGCTTGAGATCGAGCTCTGATACCATCTCAGATTTTCTCTATGAAAGAAAAATGAAACATAAAAGTTGTAATGAACATGAATTAGAAGACTTTTCTGTATATTAGAGAAAGAAAAATACAGTTATTTGATTCAATCAACAAGGAGAGTGAATTGTCTTTATATAGTTACAATTGGATGCCAATAAAATAAATCTGCACTAGGCCACACTGTATCATAAAGCTTAACACTAATTACTTGTGTGTTAGCATAAAATCGTAACAGAATGATTTCCTAAATTGGTGAGTTCTTCGGCTAGTATGAACTGGCATATTGTGCGCACTAGAATATTTTGTCATCATTTCTTCCTCCTCTTCTTCCCCTTCTTCTTCTTCTTCTCCCTCCTCTTCCTCCCCATCCCCTGAATTTCCTTCTTCTTCTATTTTTTTTCTTTATCCTACCTCTAAAAAGAATCGTTAATAGGATTTTTTATCTTGTCCCCAAATTGTACTTAAGATAAATTTTGTTACAAGAAATCAGGATAAACACATAAATGTAATTTATTGAAATAGAAAGTAGATAATACAAAACACACACACACAGACACATATAATGAAATTTTATTTTGGTGATTATGACCTTAATTACATTCTTCTGACAAACCTGATGACCACAAGTTGATTTATTTGTTAAAGTTTAGTAAACTAAATTTTCTTGTTTTACTAACATTTTTTGAAATACATAAGATACAAATTAAACCATAGAAACAAGATTCATATTATGTACTTGTTGGTATAAAAAAGTATTAAGTTGCACTATTTTCGGAAAGAAAGTACACTCGAAGTGAAAGAAGGCCTTCGAGAAAGAAAAGCTTCCGAGTAAGAATGTTCTAGACTCGAAAAGAAGAAACCATCTCAAGATTTGGTGTTTCGAATTTGTTTAGGGTGGGGGACAAGGATTTGAAGTAAAACCATTTAAAAATAATAAGGTTGACGACATGATTTGGAGTCGAGCTCTAGGGGATCAACTCAAAGAGAGATACTCGAAACAGCAGAAGTCAACATGGTTCACAGTTAGATTTCGGGTGATGTTGACTCAAAGAAGCTAATTCAAAGAGCTCAAAACGGGGATGCCAAAGTGAGGCAGTTAAGACTTAGTCATTTCAAGGAAGTTATAGATGTTGAACATGGAGGTGGTTACTTCATGGTGTGGCTAATTGTAGAACGTGGATGAAGACCATAGTTGAAGTCCTAGATCTATGAATAGCAAAAACAAAAACGACACACAGATTGACAAACTGAATACTTAAGAGCTCTAAGTCCCACATTGTCTTCACTTCATTCTGAATTTTCCATTCCCGTTTTCCCTTTTCTTGGAGACTCTATCTCTCCAACTAGTTTATGTATTTTGGTTTATGTTGTATTGTATGTTAATTTTGTTTATTGGACCATACATTGTATCAAATTCGTTTATGTTTAATGTGCATTTCCGTTCATGTTAAAAAGAAGCAAGCTTTAAAGGACCTTTAAGGACTTGTATCTTGTTCCAAATTGTTCATAAGATACTTATTATTTAATTCCAAAATTGAGGATAAAGAGTACTATGTTTAAGATTTTCAATTTTACTACAGCCAAATAGAATTTCAAATTTTCCACCACTTAAGCATTGGAACTTTACATCAAATATTCTAGAATACCTTATTTGGCCACACTTTGGTAGCTGCCTTGACCACCCAGGCCAACTGCATTTTGAAGTTTTTGCATATCTTTCATGTTTGATTACCATAAAGTAATGGTGACATGGTTTACACTTTTACATTGTTGCAGGGCCAACCCAATAAATATTTAGGCCTAAAGCGAACTATAAAGTCAAATATATATGTTTAGGAGATAAAAGCCTATTTTTTTAAGGATATGAGGCACTTATCTTTTGATCGAAAAGGATATAGTAACATCAGACTCCCATTTTAAAGAGAAAATATTTACTCTTAATTACTACCAATCAATTAATTAATAACTTCCTTTTAATTTTAAAAGAGAAATATTAAGAATTAACAATATTTTTAGACTCATAATAAGTATTTTATCAATCTTATATTTGAACTACATTTTTTATATAATATTTAAATAAAATTGAGGCCTCGTAGAAGAGGGGGCATAAAGTGTACATGTGCTTTACCGACCTTATCCCCGAGCCATCCATTCATTGTCCTTATTATAAATGAAAGCAACCATTTGTTTTTTTTAAATGAGAGTTGATTTTTTTATCAGCAAAGAAATATATTGAAATGGGTACAAGAGGTTCTCAAACCTATAATACATCCATATTTTGTCTTGGAAAATTAGGAAGATATCATACAAGTCTTAAGCTTCCTAGCACAATCAATATATGAAACACTTGTTGTTATTTTACCCTTAAACCAAAACCCATACTATATATAATGTGCAACACCTGCCAAATGAAACAGAGTGTAGATTGAACTCGTTATTTTATTAAGGAAAAAGAATATAAAACCACTCATAACTTTTACCTTTTATAAATATATATCGTAAACTTTAAATTTGTCGCACTTAATCCTTAAGCTATTATCATTGTTGTAATAGGTATTTTCATTAATATTAACCTGAAATTGAATAATTAACTGAACCGATCTCAATCTTTTAACATTTTTCATTTTAAGTATTAAAAACACATAAAATAAGGAATAAGGAATAAAATTTATATTCTTTATTCTTGAATTCTGTTAGATTCAAAGCGTACTTAAAATTTTAAAAGTGAAGCGCATATTGTGTGTTCTTTTAGCTTATAGATTTTTCTATTTTTTAAACATTATTTTGTATGATTTTAATATATTTTAAACATGAAATCTTGAAGGGTTGAGAATTTTTTTGTTAATTATTTAAGTTCATGTTAGTGAAAAGACCTATAATAATACTTAATTATAAGAGTTTAAGGATTAATTAATACAAACTGAAAATTCATTATACATATTTATAAAAGAATAAAAATTAAGGTTGTTATATATTCTTTTCTCTATTATTAATCTCAAAATATTTGAATATATAAAGAATAATAAATAACTTTAAGTTAATATTTTTTTGGTTACAAACTTTAAGTTAATATGTTAATATAGAAATCTATAGATCTAATTTATAGAGGAGAGTGAGGAGAGGAGAAGAGAGAGAGGAGAGGAGAGAGAAACAAGAGAGATAAGGGAGAGAACAACGGAGAGAGGGGAGAGAGAAATAGGAGAGAAATAGAGGAGAGAAGAACAAAGGAGAGAGACAAAGGAGAAAGTGGAGAGAGGGAGGGATGAGAGAGAAACAAGAGAGAAATAGAGGAGAGAGAGGAGAAAGAAACAAAGGAGAGAGAGGAGAGAGAATCTTAATAAATGAAAAATAGAGAGAGGAGAGGAGAGAGAAATAGAGGATAGAGGAAACAAGAGAGAGAGAAACAGAGGAGAGAGGAGAAAGGGATAAAAGAGAAATAGAGGAGAGAGAAACGAAGGAGAGAGAGGGAAGAGGGGGGAGAGAGAGAAACAGAGGAGAGAGGAGAGGAGAGAGAATCTTAATAAATGAAAAATAAAGAGAGGAGGGGAGAGATAAATAGAGGATAGAGAAACAAGAGAGAGATAGGAGAGAGAGAAATAGATAAGAGAAACAAAGGAGAGAAATATAGGAGAGAGAAACGAATGGGAGAGAGGAGGAGAAAGAAATAGGAGAGAGAATCAGGGGAGAGAGAGGAGAGAGAAATAAAGGAGAGAGGAGAAGGAGAGAGATAGGAGAGAGAGAGAAACAGAGGGGGGAGAGAGGAGAGGGAAATAGGAGAGAGAGCGGAGAGAGAAACAAACCTACTACTAATAACATATTAATAGGAGGACCACAATGTAAATTTTAAAAGTTCTATTTTACCCTAAAACTCACTAGACCACTGGTGCACCACTTTCATCCTAGTGCACCATAAAACAACCCCTCTTTCTTATATATAATATTAAGGGTTAAATATGTTTTTAGTCCCTGAAATATAATTAAGATTTGGTTTTAGTCCCTACAATTTAAAACCAGTGATTTTGGTCCTTAAAAAATTGAAAATACATCAATTTAATCCTTTTGAAAAGTTTAGCTACAGATTTTGCTGCGGATTAGCTACGAAAATTCATCAATAAGGACTAAAAATAGGTATTTTCACTTTTTGAGGGACCAATTCCACTGGTTTTGAATTACAGGGACTAAAACCAAATCTCAACTATATTTGAGGGACTAAAAACATATTTAACCCTAATATTAATAACACAATCTTTTTGTGTGAATGTTACTAAATAAACTTGTTTTTTTTAAATAAGATCACATAAAATTTATGTAATACTAATAATTAACTTGTTTAACCAATATTGAAAGGAAGAATCGTTCTGATTTTTTCACACTCATTTATATTATACTTCCTTTTATATATTTTTTTTTTGTTTTTCTATATCTCTCTTTCTTTTTCTTAATAACAATTATCACATCTCTTTTTTTCTATAACACCATATTTTTATACTAAAGAAAATGCCTTTTAGGGACATCTCGCTTCAATGTTAACATTATACACGTAGAAATAACCATATATGAGATGCAAACATACATTGATAAATGTTTCTTGATAAATTAATATCATTATTTCATCAATGTATGAGATGCAAACATACATTGATGAAATAATGATATTAATTTTTCATGCTTTTTTTGATAAATGTTTCTTATTATTTTACATCTTTGAATTGCAGAATTTGCCTGCAGAATTCTGTGAAGGAATTCCTGATGATGCAACCGTTATTGTTTTAAAAGATGAAGAGTCCCAAGAGTTTGAATGTGGGGTTAGAAGGTCAAAAAGAAGAAGGAATGAAGTATATGTCACCAAGGGCTGGAATAAATTCGGTAGGATTAAGGGTTTAAAGGGTGGTACTATGTTACGTTTTAGTGTCAATAGCAACTATAACAATATTGTTAATGTCAAAATGTTGACATGGTTGTTGGTTTATGTACTCAACCTTATTGTTTTTATTAATTAAGTTTCGATCTTGTTAACACAAATCTTTCAACTTCTCTGTATTTTTCTCTACCCCCAACAAGTTGACCCGTGAAACGATTTTCATGTCATGGGTTGTAACTTATTAAATACCAACTTTGCATTTATACTTTTCCAAAATGCCCAAAATACTCATTTCCTTACTTTTTTTTCTGTATTTTTAATTTTTTTTTGTATTTTAATATGTTTTATAAAAAAAAAAATCAATCAACCTACCTAAAACTATCATTCAAAGATAACAGTAACATTCTTATATATCATCAATATGAAAACAGATTAGTCTGCATGTGTTATACAAAAATATAAATGTGAAGAAAAAAGTTTCTGCATAATTGTTAATAAAACATATTAACTAATAATAATATTTACTGACTTATTTTTCTTCCCAGTGTTTACAATTTCTATAGAGAATCGCAATCGGTGCATTTATCTAAATTTTCGGGTGAATTTCTACCCAATATGCCAATATTAATGGTTTGCACATGTTTAATCAGAGTTTTAATTAGATATCAGGTATATAACTACTCAAAGTTTCTTGATAAAAGTGTTTATTATGGTGGCATGACATAGATAAACTCAACGGCTGTATATTTCTGAATTGTCGGGTGTGTTTATATCCAATATGCCAAGTTTTATGATTGCCAATTGTTATTTGGTGTTAGTTGTAATTTGCTTTTAATGTTTTGTCATTTGCCTTATACACGATTGGACATGCATATTTCAAGTTAGAAAGATTTTAGACAGATCCATAAAGAAACTCAAAGGTTTCATGGCTTTGTTTTTACAGATATATTTCAATAGAAACAATCTTTATTACTAGGGTTTAATGGTTTTTTATTAATGAAAAAGTAATTCTTTATAGTGTTCTGCACCTCCGCTATTTATATCAGTAGCTTCAAGTTTGCTTCTATGCAAAGTTAAAGAATTCAACTACTATTTAGAAAATTATATTGTCCTTCGTCTGTTATACAACACTATTTTTCAATGGCTAATCGTTATGATTTGATCAAAGATGTTAATGCTTGCTTCTGATCACAAAATTTGGAGAATCAAAGTTAGGGTGATTCGGCTTTGGAGATCTGCTAATTTTAGAGATTCCACCCATAAACCTATGATTGAAATGGTTGTATTGGATGAAGAGGTTTATTTTGTTTTGATGACTCCTTCTATTATATGTGTATTTATTGTGTATATCTATAGAAAATTATTAAAACTCAAATCTTTTCATAGTACATTTATATATCTTTTGTAGGGGAAATCGTATCCAGTGCACTGTGAAGAGCAATCATGTCTATTTGTTTGAGGGTGTGGTTTTGGAAGGCAATGTTTACATGTTAGAAAACGTTTCTGTTGAACTAAATACTGCAAAGTTCAAACCAACAATGCATGAATTTAGACGGAATTTCAAGAGAAAAACACAAGTTCGTTTGATTGACGATTCCAACATTCCAATGAATGGGTTTTCATTTGTCCCATTTTCTGATATTTTGAATAATCATTTATCGTTCATCAGTTTTAATTTAAAAAATGTTTATTTTTTTGAATTGGGTAATTGCAAATTAAAATATAACAATATCATGTGCCTTTCTTTAGGACCACAATTGACTACTATTTATTTATTTTCTAATTACATCGTGCATCGCACAGGTACATCACTAGTTCCCACTGAACGACAATGGTGGAACAAAAAAAAACAGAGGTCATGTTGAAATGGGAAAAAACCGTTAGTTTCTGACTTTAATTTTTCTTGGAAGTTGTTGAAATGGGAAAGAGGTTATGTTTATAAAAGGGTTGTTGGAATTTGCTAAATAAAGGGCATTTTTGGTATAATATCATTAATTAGGGTAAAGTTAGTTGAAATTTGTTTATATTTTGGACCAACAAAATGCAGATTTTTGTTGCTTATATTTGTGTCCAGAGGGAGTACATAAATTAGTTATATATTATTTGTAATATTTAAATATTTTGAATTTTTTATAAATTTTAAGAAAAATATTTATTTAGGAGTACTTTAATCTTTGTTAATTATACCTCTATTTCTTTTATACCAAACAACTATAATTTCTTATCTATTTTTCACCACCCTATTTCTTTCTATCATACCATTACCAAACATATTTAAAAAAATTTAATGGCTTGTTTGGTGAAGAAGAAATTAAGGGAGAGGGAAGAGAAATAGAGGAAAAAGAAATTGTTTATAGGTTTGGTAGAGTAGAAATGTGTAAGAAAGAAATTTACAGTGTGTGAGTCCCATAAGATAAAATTTCTCTGCATATATGGTGAGAAATAGTGAAGAAAGTCTGGCAATCTGGAGAGAGAATGAGGGCAACAAATTTCGGACAAGTATGCCCCAATTTCTTGTGCTGCAAAAGCTCTTGTGCTGAATAAAAAAAGTAAGGCTCTCGTGTTACTGTTGCAAAAAAAATTTTTCCCACGAGATAACGTTAGTTATATGGGTAATTATAGGGTGGACCCTTTGAGTTTGGGTCCACCATAGACCACTAACTTCTTTTACTATAAAAAGTAATTTTAATTTTATAATATGTATTAATAAATATTTTAATATTAAATTTATACTATTTATGATAAAGGTCTACCATGGACCCAAACTCAAAGGGTTCACCCTATAATTACCCTAGTTATATATTAGCAGTATTAGTTACTAGTATATAAATTATAAGTATTAATATTTTAATATTAACTATGAGGAGGGTTATAATTACACCGGTGTAAGTTACACCAAGTATTACACCGCTAATAACTACAAATCGAATATATTTTTTAGTAATCCAACCGTTGAATTATGTTTGTTCATCATCAATATTATATGTGCCAAGTTTCGTAAAAATTTGACACTAATAACTTGATAATCAAATGGTTGGATTTTTCATATATTTCAAATGTATATATAACGTTAATCTTGAGACATCTCAATGGCATATCAAATAATTTCGGATTAATGTAAAATTTTATATGTATGATCTATATGATAGTGACTTTCAATCCAACGGTGGATTATTAAATACAATGATCCGTTTAAAGATATTCAGCGGTTTAACTATATATAATTAGTCATATATTTTAAAAAATTACATAAATTAATTATAATGTTTAATCATTTTAAATTTTTATAATTTGTTAAAGAATATTTATTTCATGGGTATTTTAATCATTATATATTATATCTCTATTTCTCTCCATCTTATTTCTCTCCTACCAAATAAAAGGAGAGAGAAATATAATTATATTTTCACTCTATTTCACTTCTATTTCTTTTCTACCAAACAACTTTCTCTTCTATTTCTCTATTCCATATTTCTCTCTACTTTATTTCTTTCCACGTCATCAAACATATTATAAGTGTGAAAGAATGATTTTGCATTGGACAATTATTGGTCAAATGAAGACATGAAAGATGCGAACGTGATCATCAGTCACGTGATGGTGATGTTAGGGCCCACTAGGATTTTCTCCCTACGAACCCAACACATCAACATCACGCCGATTTCGCCCAGAACGTAGCCCACCATTCCCACCATCATTGTTATAAAGTAATAAAAACAATTCTTCTTTAGTGGGGATCTTCATCTGACTAATTTAATCAAAGGTAGGTACTTCCCTTTATAACTTTTAATTAATAATAATAATGAAAACATTTTTATAAGCTTAACTGACTTTAGTTTTCACCCTATTTTTTATACTTTTTTTTAAAAGCTGAACCTTTTCTCCAAGTCAGTTTGAAAAGAGGCCAGGAAAGGTTGCGTCATGCGTGACTTGTTTACCATCTCCCATGCAGCCGTAGTCGGTAACTATAACCGCCGGCGACAACATCCGGTCACGGGCCACACACCCTTTTATCATGTAATTAAGAAACCTGATCGAATTCCGGCGGCAATGACAACCTCCTCCGGCCAACCATGGCCGCCGGCGACCAAATAAGCAGGAACATTCACGGACAATTTTTTTTCATAATTAGAGATATATATATTTAAAGAGAAATAAACATGAATCACAACCGTGATTGTTTAGTGTAATATATTACATGTGGAGAATAAAACAGCAACATAATACAAAGATAGTGGTGCAAGACGGTGGTGAAGGAGAAGTGAAAAGGTGTCGTTTTGATGATGAAGATATATATGAAATTGCACTTTGGTTGTGGATCTGGTGGGATCATCCACTCCCAGTTGATCTGCGGGTAAACATTTCTGAATGGTGGACAACGGTGTTCCAGTGGAAGAGGTTGATGAAGGACCTTTGGTTGGTTGTGTATAATAGCAAACATCTTTCATCGTAATCAACCGTACAGCTGGCTTCTGCTTCATACTGCTTGAAGTTGCAGTTTGAGATTTGTTGGGCTTGGGCCCAAATATTTCTTCAAGTCCGCCATTAATATTGAATGAGTAACAAGAGTTGAACAGAGGAGGAGTGTAAGAGTTCGTTTGATGAGAAAAGGGAAGGGGGAGATGGGGGTATTTATAGGAAAGTTCTAAGAATATTCTAGAGTGTTGGTTAAATTGCACCGTGATTTAAATTCTGCATTAATTTCATTCCCATTACATTTTTACATTCCAATTAAATTCAAAGGAGTTAATTGCCAGATAGAGATAAGTATTCACTAATATTAACACGTAAGGTGTAGCTGTAGCTAGCTGGTGGAATTGTATATGTTTGCATGTGTTTTCCCTCCTTTGTTTTTTTATGCTTTTTCTTTCTTTCTTTCTTTTTTCCGTGGAATTTTGAGGACGCTGACGTCACGTGAAATCGCTTTTATATGCTACCAGCCTGTTTTGATTTTATTTTAATTTATTTTTTTTGCCGACCCTTAGTTCCTGACAGATATTGGTAATTGATGAACGCTGACACATCATTTGATTAGCGTACATATACGAAGCATTCCATTAGAGTTTAATTATTTTACACAGTTATTTAACAATATATTACCATATTATTTAATTAATAAGATATCTTATATATGTTATTAAACTTAATAAATAATTATAAAATTAAATCCATATAATTAAAGATACAATATGTTCAAACAATAAAATCACAAATAAAAAACATAACAAAGAAGTTTAGGATGAAATATATAAAGTGGAAATGTGCATAATGTGTTTTACTCTTTTCATTCCATTCTTTAATTTTATATTTATCATTCAAAAATTTTATTATTAAAAAATTTAAGGCTATATAATTAATATGTCTTACTTTTTCCTTATTTAATAATATAAATAATTAATTATTTATAATAAATAAAATATATAAAATAAATGAGGATATTTAAATAAAACTATAATAAAATTATATATGATTGAAACACACTCCGATTTTTTATACCTTTTTTTTAAAGAAGAGATGCATAAAGGTGAAAGCTACATAAGAACAAGTTGTGTACTCCCTGCTAAATCATTTCGAAGACCGTGTGTGGACTCTGAATGAGACACACATGTATTGCAAATGTGAATGCGAAAAAAATGAGGGAACATGTACAATTAAAAATACAGAACAATAGTTATAGAGGGTCACAAAGTCTTACAAAAGTTAAAAATGCAAATTCAAATAATTGTCCTGTAAAAAATATACTAGTGTAAAAATACTAGGATCATTCAAGAAATTAAAATAAGAGAAAAATGTCTTTATTGGTGAGTCAAATAAGGTAAACTATCTCTAACTTAAAAGTAGAGTAGAATTTCTTATTTTTTTAATCTACATACCATCAACTAATAAAAAAATAGAGAATGCAAAGTGTGACATCATAAAGGTTAAACAACCATGCACAGAATAGAAAATCTAGCATGATTTTATATTAATTTAGAAATATTTTATTACATGTTATAAAAAAATCGAGATAAATCATATAACAATTAATTCATATAACACATTTTTTATTTCTATTCATCATATCACTTATCATATTACCCATATTTTTCTATTTTTATATCTATTTATATGGTGTAAAATAATGCACCCAAAAAAAATATGGTAGAAAATAGGGTTTGTCTATGGTGGACCATGGTTCACATGGTCCAAATGTAAAAGTATAGTAATTTAAATCTCTAATCATCAAATTTAATGCCCATTTTTATTAATGATTGATATTAAAATAGTTTCAATTTACTTTTTATGAAATATCACTTTGAAAATAATAAAAACTCAATTCGATATTACCGTGCAATGTAAAGTTTTGCCCTTCAACTTTAAATTGATATATCCTCAACGAAATTAGCATACATTGTTTTATAAATTCATATTTTTCCTTAATTAAACTCAAATAGTAATATAAAGATTATTTAATAAAAAATAAATTTTTCATTCATCTTTTCTAAGGAAAAAATGGAAACTGGACTAGGTGGACCAGATTTTTTTTTATCCACCGTGGAATCGTCCGTAGAAAATATTGTATAAAATTGGTTGTACAGTTATGATTTATTTAAAATAGGGAAAAGAGCATATAACTACCCTAAACTCTTTAGCTTTTGTAAATAGACACCTTGAATTTTATTTTTCTTCCCAATTAGTCCTTAAACTATTATAATTGTTAAAATAAATCCTTCCGTTAAGTTGGAGTTAAATAGTTAACGGCCATCCTTCCGTTATATGAGTGACAAATAATAATCAAGATGTAAGGATCTAATCTAAGTAATCGACAGTAAGCAAAAAAGGCATAAACTTTTATCATTTATATGTTGTGATAATTCCCATATTTTACTTAATTCAATTACCCACCACTTCTCTACAAGAACATAGGACAAGAAAGGACCCCAAAACTTCCCGCTTATTTTTCACCAATATAACCATGTCATATTGCATGCTTTTTGAGCTTGTTGTGACTTAGTTAGACATTGATATGCATAAAAGCTTATTAATTACTTAAGTGCATGTTTAAATTAGCTTGTTCAGTGTGAAACCTTTGGATCAAAAATGAAAAACTATATTTTCCAAAAATGTAATAAAAACCAAAGTCTAAAACTTTAGTACCTATAAGTTAAGCTCATTTTCAACTTGGTCCCAACATGAGAAATGTTTCTAAACCGATCACAACAAGTGAATTGGCACTGAGAGTGTTGGTTCGCCTTCCTCTTAAGGGCTCCGGCACGGCGACACCATTATTGGCTTCGACTCCGGCAAATTGGCAGGCACGTTTTAACTTCTTAAGTATTTTTGTTGTACAAGAAACTAAATACAAGTGGGTATTGGCGGCATTTTCTTACCTTTAATCTTTTTTCTTTTTAATTTTTGAAATTTAAATACAGTTAATAAATGGCTGAGATTTAATTAAAATGAACGGTCCAGAATACATCCGTTAAAAATTTAACATTCACCTAACGGAAGGGTCTATTTTACTAATTATAATGGTTTAAGGATTAATTGGGATGAAATAGAAGTTGATGGTGTTTATTTGCAAAAGGGTAAAAGTTTAAGGGGTTTAAATACTCTTTTCCCTTTAAAATAATATAATTGTCACTATGCGATATAAGTACGTGTCTTACTTACGCGACTTTGTAGAATTTTCCATACGCCATTGATGACAAAAAGAAGAAGTTTAAAAATGGAAAATCACTGTCGTGCATGGTCATCAGAAGTAAGAATTAAGTAAAGGATGGCAGGCGGCAGTGCCGCAATCACGTTATTTTAATCTATTCTTTTTCGTTTGGCTAATTTGGTAGTATTATCAAGATCATGTCATGATGTGTTCCATCAAGAAAGTTGGAACGAAAATCATTCCAATGTCTAGTCCCACCTCAATAATAATTTGATAATTATTTTAATTTTATGTGAAAATATTTATATATATAGTACTATGCCTATACATAATTTTTTAAAAAACAAATCAGTAATTTAAGGTGAAGTTTATGGTACACAAGTTTAAAACTTGTGTACCGGTACACAAGTTTTTGTGGCCGTTGATTTAGTGTTATTCCTTGCTGGTACACAAGTTTAAAACTTGTGTACCATAAACTTCACCGTAATTTAATATCAAATAAAAAATTTTAAAATCAAATTAAAAAATTTATATACTTCCAAAAGTTTTAATTTCCCTTTTTGTCTGCTCCAAGGTTTTAACTCATTTTTTTTTTGTCAAAGGTTGTAACTCATATTGCACGCTTTGAGGTCTTATTAGTATTAAGACAAACTTACTTCTAGGTGTTTTAATGATAACAAACCATGTTAAGTAAGTAAAAATTATGGTTATGTCTAAGATTCATTTGTGTTACTAACTGTGCATTGAGTAGTGCAGATCTTACATTTTAAATTGTAGATTACAAGCCATGAGGGCCATAAGACACAAAGTTCACAAGCAAAGTATCAAGTTAAAATTCATCAAAGTCAAGTCAGATTAAAGAATAATCACAGTGCATATTAAGACCAACAAAATCTTAGATCCAAAATGATGCTAAAGGCAAAACAAATTCAGCGCAATCAATGAAAAGGATCATATGCATAAAGCCAAGACAGAGACAACCTGAGATTGGCTGTCAGAATCATAGTTAAGTCTGAGAGTCTTAATTGTACATGAGATCAAGTAGTTGAGACTGAGACTCATATGTAGGGACTAAAAGTCAACACAAGTGACTAACACAAATGACCGTTGGAATGAAGGAAAGGGCAATCTTCTCTCTCCTATAATGATCAAAATAACGGCTAGTTGTAGAAGCCTATAAAAGAAAGTCTCATAAATGCTGAAAGGAGATGCTGCTGCACAACTCTGATAAATCCAAGTCTCAGTGAATCTCAACTTATACGCATTTACTTGTATCTATATCTCAATCATCTCTTTCATTCTAAGTCTTTGATTGTAGCTCAAAAGAGTGGTTGTACCTAGCTCATTGTCTATCCGTACCGTGTATGTTATCTGAGCTAGACCAACCCAATCTTATCAAATCTTACCCAGTCTCAACTAAGTTAGAAGGTGCCTAAGCTTAGTGTGAATAAGTGTGAGCCTGGAGAGGCATTGTAATAAGAATACTCAAGGTGTAAGCCTGAAAAGCCAGAGGAAAGAATACTTGCACGTGACAGTTGTCATAGTGGAAAATCTCACAAGGTTGTGAGGACTGGACGTAACCCAAGGAGTGGGTGAATCATGATAAATCTTTGCGTACTCCTTCTTAATTATCCATATTGTTTATTTATCTTACTTGATCTGATCTCACTTAGACTTAATCTGACTTAGATAATATATATAAGCAACAGAGTAACATGTAAATCTGTTAATACTCAGTCTTATCTTAATTAACACATTTATTTTTATCTAATTGAGTTTGCATAAGATCCATTTCACAAGTCAATCTGAGATTCTATGTCGTCAAGTTTAAGAGATAAGCTCAAATTGATCTAAAGTTTTTCAGGAACAAATTTTCAAGTCTCTATTCAACCCATTTCCAAAGACATTCAACCAACTTCAATTAGATTGTGCATTAAAATTTTCTTCCTAAACTATCTAAAGTCTTAATGTTAGTAACAATAATGTGTTCCATAACCATATTTTATATTGCTGAGAGAAAGTGTTTGAACAAGAGAATGTGCTTCCACCCATTTGAATTCTCTGTAGCAACTTCTTCCCAACAATAGCAACAACTAGGGTTATAATCACTACAACAGAAAAGGGAAAAGACTGCGGTTAAAACCACAGTCTTTTTTTGGTGTTGTCCTTGTAAGCATTCACTTGGACTGCGATTGCATAACTGCACTCCAAGTGTTGATCTGCCACGCTGTAGTTCGCTGCCACACGGAAGAGCCACGTGGAAGAGCACTTGGAGTGCGGTTAAGCAACCGCTCTCTTAGTATTTTTTTTTATTTTCTGAAGGTATTAGCTACGGACTTTTCCATAGCTAATCTGTAGCTATAAATTTACATCCAAAGACTAGAACATGTAACAAGTAAGGATCGATAACAATGTTTTTTTTATAGAATTAATAATGAATCTCAAGATAGGGGAAATAAAAAACAACTCTTAAACCATCTTCAAATTCTCTCTAAATGCTTCATATCAAAATAGAAAATGAATATAAGCTAAATAAACAATGTTACCATAATAATACTAAGTAGAAATTTTCCGTGATTACCTGATAGAGGTTCTCCATGTCACAAGAGTCCAGTTGCTTAAAAAATATAGCATCTCAGAGACCAGTCAGAACATATAAATCTTAATCCAAAAGGTAAATAAATTATAAGATCATACAATCTTATCTCAAAATTAAAGCCAAATAAACAAAACTAAAAGGCCAAATACAACTACAATGCCAACATAAGCACAAATGAAAAATATAACCCAACCAAGACATAAACTTAAAACAAACTCAAACATAAAATTTATAACTGAAACAATTTAAAAAGATGGCCAATCAGAAAAATTAAGAGAAAGGAAAAAGGATGAAAACCTTGTATGAAAAACACAAGAGCTATCTTTTGCATGGAGACATAGGGGTCGTTGTAGTGTATGGTGTCTATTTGTAATCTTTTGTAGTGTCAGTTCCAATCTCTGCAATGAAACAAAATTTAATACACAAGTACTGTAACGTCCTAATTTCTCAACTCAAGAATAATGTCCGTTGGAAACACTATACCCGAATTTCTAAAATTATTTCGCTCCATTTTATATATATCGTCTTACAATTCACACAAGTGCTTAGGTAATCCAACGTTTGCTTAAGCTTTCACAAAATTCATACAACATTGCATTCAATACAACACCTTAATCAAACCTAGGGAACGAACCTGCACTTTGGGGTGTTATGGTTCATAAAACTATCCTACCAAAATTCCGGTAGAGTTTTCCCTAAAAACTGGATATTTCCCAATTTTCCAACTTAACCCGAAATCCAGAAAAGTCCACTAATACAATTTATAATAACACAATACCATTTAACTACAACTAAGCCTCCTTGGCCAATCTAAAGGTTCGACTTTACACTACAACATTTTTGGTCTTCGACAACAACAAAAAGCCGTTCCTGAAAGCAAAAAAACCGTTGCTGAAAGTTTAGGCAACGATTTTGCAGGCGTGGAATTATCTTCCGTTGCCTATTCCCCTTAGGCAACCGTTTTTTTACGTTTCCAACCATGATAAGCATAACAGTTGCTTAAAGCATGTTTAGGGAACGGTTTTCAAGCCTACTCCCAAGAGACCTTAGGCAACGGTCTATTAGCTTAGGCTACGTTTGTTTAAACATTGCTGATCATTATATACAACGGTTTTACTATAACCTTAAGGAACGTTTTTTAAGTCTTTAGCTACGGAAATGTCCATAGCTAATGCGTAGCTAGTTGAAAAAGTCTATTCTTCCATAGTCAACAACCTCCTCCCTGCAACCTAAATATTTTATTATAGAACCTGTATTTATTTTAAATTAGATAAAAAATAGAGAAAAATAAATAAATAACACCATTAAAATAGAAAATATAGATTTTGGTCCCTATAATTATTTTATTCAAATATAAAATTTTATATTTTCAATCAATTAAGTTTCAGTCCTACGTACTTCAATTATAAGGAACAATATCTTAATGAATAAAAATTATTGACTAAAACCCTGAATAAGTAAAAAAATTATAACAATTGAAATTCTTTTTTTTTTAAATACATTACCCGCTTTAAAATATTGAAATCCTAACGTATTATCATGAGACTTACAAATTAATGCTTCAAGCTTTCACAGTTTCATTGGTTGTCTCATTTCTTTAAACTAAAAACAATATTTTAAAACAAAAGGTCAAGCTTCATTTGCTTGGCACTGTGAAATTAATGTGAAATATTCAGCTTTAAATTTTAATCATACACGTGTTCAAAAGATCTTTAGTAAAGTATAATTTTTTAAAGTAATTAAGTTATAATCGGCAATTATATCAAAATAAGACAACAACTGAGTTGTTTGCACTTTACATGCAACAAATAACTTTCCATGTGATATTTTCAATAGTCATTTTCAAAATAAAGGAAAATATATGAATCAAAGTTCAAACATTATTCAAAGACACTAAAGCAAATTATGACAAAAAAATGAAGAGGAAGAGGAATGTTCTATAAAAAATTGTTAAATTATACAACAGGTGTGCTTCAATTCATGCAACACTGTAAGGGGGCAAGTAAAATCATCATAAAAACATTACCAACCAAACAGTTAAATAATTCAAATGAGAGAAACATAAGACTGGACATTGTTAAACAGATTTCTTACAAATTAATTTAAAGAATCAGTACACTGGAAAGGGAAGATACATCTGAAAAAGCACACTTACATTAATCAATTCTTTTCGAGCTTCTTGCAGCTTCTCATTACTCTTATGCTCTTTAACGATTAGTGTTTGGTTCAATGCATCTAAGTCTTGAAGTGACTGCTCCTTTTCTCTTAAATCCTTTTGTAAAGCATCTACCTTCTTCAGATAGGAAACACAAACCTTTTGATCATCAACCAGTTTCACAACATTTTCATCCGCTTCTGTTGCTCAAGAGTAGCCATCTGAAGAGAGCTATTTTTCATTGCATTCTTCAAAGACAATAAATGCCAAGAGTTAATCAAAGTTTGACATTAGCTCATCATGGTTGCTCACCACCTCACCTGCACATGAAGTACATGAATTTAAATTGCATGTCTCAAAACACAAAGAACCAAAATATAAAATTCAAACCAAGCACCATCCATGATAGAATTTGATCATGGAAATGGAGACATTACCTCTCAAGTAAACAGGTTGCTGACTTTTCACTACTCCAATAAAATCACAAGGAATAACATGCCCCTACAGATTAGGAGATGGAGATAAATGTATTATATAACGACAAATTGATGTTAGACTCTACTACAAGACTTTTTATCACTGTTACAGTAAAAACCATTCTTGGAATTTCCAGAAATAATTGTTTCTATATACATACTCCATCACTATGTAGACGTTATTGACATGCTCAAATGCATCACAAAACTTAACCAAATTCTTATGTCCATATTTCTAGTATTTACAATGCCAAGACTTAGAGTCTTCTTAGTTTTTTTACTCAATTGAAACACAGGGTGCCTGCATAGCTTGGGCACTCCTTTTCTCACTTCCTAGTAAAACCTCACACAGACACCTATCTTAGTTTTTCTATTAGGTGCCTTTGTATTATCAAACCATTTTTAAGGGGTTTGTTTGCCTGACTCCAATCTTTGGATATACAATAGATTTTCATATTTACTCAAGCCTCACATGATCATAAGAGTCAGTAACTAATAAAACTATACAAATCATGAAACATGTGGTCATAATATAGAATCTGAGGGTATGATTTTCACATTGGCTTAGTTCCCAGCAGGCAAGAAAATAGAGATAGTTGAACACAAATCCTTGATAGTTGAACACACTTTTCCTCAAACCCTTGATAGAACCTCACCTTCTACCATAGTTGAACACAAATGCAAACAGAGATAACGAATCAAAGCAAAGAGGGAGAGAAAGTACCTGAGATGAAGCAGATCCGAGCGGAGAAGAGGGGATTGCGCAGAAACGATCGGAGAAAGTACCTGAAATGATCGGCCTTGAGGAAGGTAACAGCGTCGACGACTGAGGCGGCCACGAACGACGACGGCAAGGGCAGGGAAAGCGACGCACAAGGGTGAGAGGGTGAGGGGACGAGAGAGGGAGAGAGCCCTAGGGTAACAAAACGAAAGAAATTGAAAAGTGAAACTGAAAGGAAAACACAGGGGGTTATTTTTGTTTTAGATATTTTATTGTTTTTAATTTTTAAGATTCAAATAATAAAACTTGCTTTAGTTATTGAAATGTTATTGTTAAAAGTGATTAATTTTTGGGCGGGTGTCTTAAAATTTTTGCTTCAATAAGCACCAATTTAAAGTATATATTGAGATTTTGGGTAAATAAAAGTAATTCAAAATTTTGTTTATCATGTTTAATTGTAGCTTATTGTATTTTCTGAGAACAATTTCTATTGTGTTGCATTAAAAAGAATTGAAAAGATGCCTATAGATGTTTAAAGAACGGTTTTTTAAATAATATTAAAGTGTTGTCTACAGATGGTTTCAGCAACGGTTTAATTATACTTGCCAGTGTTATTATATCTACGGTTAAAGAGTCATTGCATATTAAAGCTTTTGGCAACGTTTTGCAAATAAACTAGCAACTATTAATAACGTGTTGCCTATTATGGGTTCTAGAAACGGTTCTGGAATTGTTGACCAATAAATGGCCCACGGTCAGAAAAAGTGTTGTCTTTCTCATATTTCAGCTACGGTTTTATAAATGTTGCCTAAAAAAGCATTGCCTAAAGCCAAAAATGTTGTAGTGTTAATACAACATTAATCTTTTAATTACATTTAATTAACAACTAAGAAATTCTCTTGATCACTGGGAATGGGTGAATCCACTCCAAGAGCTTCCCTTCCCTTCTGAACAGGAAGCTGGAACGTCCTGCATAACTAAAATATATCCCTGCAACGTGGGGTGAGACTACAGTCCCAGTGAGCAAAGCATGCAGCAAGCAGTGTGGGGGAAAACACGCAATATGAAATGCAGCACTCAACACAATTCAATAGAACATACATAATTAGGCTAGTCACTTACTTCGTATCATAACTCAATGGAATTAACGGATAAATACAACATGATAATTAAGGTACTTCAATACTCAAATAGACTGTCATGCACACAAACTTAAATGAATGCATATGAACGACATAACCCAGTCGTCGGGTTCTTATCACTTAAATCTCGAATAACTGTGTGGCTAGACTTGAGCTCAGACTACAAGGAACGTCTTCCTTAGGCACTAATCACCACCACTGGGCACTAATCACCCCTTAAATCTCTGAGCACTAATCACCCTTATTAGCTGGGCACTAATCACCCAAATCATAAATTAATTTCTTAAATCAATCTTGTCACTTTAGGTTAACTTAGGCCGAAGCCAAAACTGAGTCGAAGCCATTTTCTATGGGCCAAATCCAAAAACCATTTTCTCAGTCTTCACTGAGCCAAAGGCCAAAACATGCGGTGGCTCAAACTTCACAAATAATACATGTCTCAAGATGAATCCAAGCATAAAACTACCATATGTACAGAGAACAAATATCATACAATGAGTCTAAGTTTTCTCATAATAATCATACCACCTCAAGCATGTGAATCTCAAAATACATTCTCAATTAGAAACCTTGAAAGCATATTCCATAATAAACCCTAACCTATAAACATACATCTCCTTACAACAAAATCGTCATGGAACACAAAGATTCTTCAGTAAAATCACCCAACAACAATCATTCCCACAAAATCCCCAAATCTTCAAAATCCCCTAACCTAAGGTTCCACATTCAAGCTCATACACAACTCAAGTCATGCATATTCTCTAATCCAACAATAAACCAACATCCATAAACTAGAGGGAAGAGGAATAGAAGGATGGGGGTCATAATGGAAGCATACACAAGATGAGGTGGAGGTGAAATTGATTTTAAAAATATGTAATATATATTTATTTTTGTGAATGAAACATATACTATGTTTACTTATCGTTCGTTTGGTTACCAGTTTACAATAATACCAAACCAGTTTACAATAGTGAGAATGAAATTGATTTTAAATAACTCCCATCCAATGTGTTTCGTAAATCATGCATTATTCATTTACATACATGGATTTTATAAATCTATCAAAGTCAATTCTACCCAATTATAAACCAAACATACCCTTAATTGGTGGAGAGGAGGGTGCAACTTTAATTAAGTAATATAAAGGGGCAACTTAATTTAATTAACGGTGTGTTTGGTAGATTGAAAAAAAAAGGTACTATTTTTTTTGTCCCTGAAATTTAAGACCACTGATTTTGATCCTTCAAAAATTGAAAATACATCAATGTAGTCCTTATTTCACCTATTTGCTACAAAATTAGCTATGGATTTTTATCAATAAGGAGTAAAAAGAGGTATTTTCCCTTTTTAATGGACCAAATCCACCGATTTTTATTTATAGTGACTAAAACCAAATCTCAACTAAATTTTAGGGACTAAAAATATATTTAACTCAAAAAATAAAGTAGAGAAAAAAGTAAGAGAGAAATAGTAAATTGTATCACAGTGAGAAATCAAGGGACGCCTTGCTTTGATGGCCAGAAATAGAATAACTTTGCGCGGAAAACTTTGTGTTTTTTCTTTTTGATCAATTATTTTAGGCTTAAATATGTTCTAGGTCCCTATAAATATGAGTCTTTTTGCGTTTAGTCCCTAGAATTTTTTTTTTGTTTTTTAGTCCCTATTAAATTTTCTGTCAAAGCAAATGGTCCCTGACGTTAAGTATGTGGTGATCTGGCAAACGGAATGCTGACGTGGCACTATCAGATTGTTTAATTTATTAATTTGTAGTTAATTAATTACATGTTAATTAAAATAAACTTAATTAATACACTAAATTCACTTAATCCCAATTGAAGCAGCATTTAAAACCCTAAAGCTACCGTGTTCTCCCACACTTTCCCTAATAGAGACATTTGAGCAAGAGCTTTTGCTGGTGTGTGCGAGCTTCGCTGCTGACTCAGTGCAACGTGTTCGTTTCTGTGGACGACGATCGAGCGTGAAGCTTTTTGTTTGTGAAGGGCGTGTGAGGTTGAAGGCGTCCCGAGGAATCACGCGGTTGAAGGTAAGTTTTCTATTGAAAACCCTAACATTATAATGTCTTGGCATGTGGGTGGGGATAACTTTTTATGGAATCTTACTGTGTTTTGTTTGGGGATGAGTAAAGAATTCTTTTGGTTTGGTGTGGGGACCGTTCACTTTGAATGTATATTAATGTATTGTATGATGTGAATTTACCTCTGTAGGCATGGGTTTCACAGTTGTGGTGCACCATGGGGGTTCTTTTGTGGGTGACCGTATGGTGAGGTATGAGGGTGGAGAGGTCCATGCTTTTCATAACTTAGATATTGACAACTGGAGCTACTTTGAAGCTTTAGGACTGATTAAGGAGTTAGGGTATCGCGAGGCAGTTAAGTTGTGGTGGAAAGGGGAAAGGGTAGAAAAGGAAAGAATTTAGGAGCATTACCTGGGACACCCATGCACTTGAAATGGGTAGTTATGTTGTGGACAATAACTGTGAGGTTGATATGTATGTTGAGCATACACAGATTTCTGAGCCTGTGTTGTTGGAAGATAGTACTTTATTAACCTATGACAAAGAGGGTGAGAAGGAAAAGGTAGCCGGAGAAGGGGACCAAAAAATAGATGAGGGAGAGGTTGAACAAGGTGAGGGGGGTAATAACTCAGAGGATGCAGGCAATAGGGATCAGGTTGATGATGGGGATGAGGTTGATGATGGAAATGATTCTGAGGATGGCAGTGATGATTTTCATTTTTCTTACAGTGAGGAAGAGAGAAACATGGGTTTGGATGATGGGTTTGAGGATGTAGTTCATGAAGAGAATGTGGTCAATCAAATGGCTGAAATGGCTGAGAATGTGATAAATGAAATGGCTGGCAATGTGATAAATGAAATGGCTGAGAATTTGGCAAAGGATAGGGCTGAAAAATTGACTCCAAAGAGAGGTAAGAAGAAAATGTCTGAGGGTCAATGTAGTGGTGTGAGATCAATTGATGTTGAGCCTGAGGTCTTCAGTGCACCCCATGTGGAAGGCATGGACAAGATTGATGAGGATTATGTGAGTGATGAATTGCATTCTGACCTAGATGAGGGTTATAACTCAGAGGCAAGTGACAAACCAAAGTACCCCACATTTCAGAAAGAGCAGATGTGTAAAGACTTTAAGTTTACCCTTGGGATGGAATTTAGGTCATTGAAAGAGTTCAAACAGGCCATTCTTGAACATTTGGTTTTAAATGGTAGGGAGGTGGTTTATGTAAAAAATGACAAAGTAAGGTGTAGGGTGAAATGCAAAAGGGATTGCGAATTCATGGCTTTTGTCAGTAAAGTTGGAAGGTCATCCACTTATAGACTGAAAACACTAGTTGAGAGGCATACCTGTGGGCGTGTATTTCATAACAAAAATGCATCATCTGAATGGGTTGCTAAGGTTATGGTTGGTAAACTAAAGAGCAACAATGGCTTGAGTTTGAAGGACATAGTGGAAGACATTAGGAGGAACTATTCGGCTGGTATTACTATTGATCGGGCATTCAAGGCAAGGAAGATTGCAAAGGATGTGGTTGAAGGTGATGCAATGAACCAATACTCACTCCTATGGAGGTACAGTGCTGAGCTTCATAGAGTAAGTAGGGGTAACACTTGCAAGATAGAATTGGACAGACCATCATTGGAGGTGACACCTAAATTTAGCAGATATTATATGTGCTTAGAGGGGAGTAAGAAAGGTTTTCTAGCTGCCTGTAGGCCATTTATAGGGGTAGATGGCTGCCACTTGAAGACAAAGTATGGGGGAATCTTGTTGGTTGTTGTTGGAAGGGATCCAAATGACCAGTATTACCCCCTTGCCTTTGCTGTGGTGGAAACAGAAACTAAGGACAGCTGGAGATGGTTTCTGACATTACTACTAGAGGATATTGGAGGGTTACGTCAAAAGAGATGGGTTTTCATCTCTGATCAACAAAAAGTAAGTTAAATTTCTCACATAAACTTAATGCTTTATTTGACATTTAATGCATAGTGTATGTCATTAACTTTTGCTTACATAAAATCCAGGGACTTGTACAAGTGTTTGAGGAAATGATGGGAGGTGTTGAGCATAGATTCTGTCTACAGCATTTATATGCAAATTTCAAAAAGAAATTTGGAGGAGGCACTCAGATGAGGGATTTAATTATGGCTGCTGCTAAGGCAACTTACCAAGAGGCATGGAGGCTGAAGATGGATGAATTGAAGGCTATCAACCAGCAGGCTCATGACTGGCTTGAAGCAGTACCAACAAAGGCATGGTGTAAACATGCTTTCACATTCTACCCAAGATGTGATGTGTTGATGAACAACCTATCTGAAGCTTTCAACAGTACCATCTTACTTGCAAGGGACAAGCCCATCATCACAATGTTCGAGTGGATAAGGACCTACCTCATGCAAAGGAATGCAAACTTGAATGAAAAACTACACAAGTATACTGGGAAGATAATGCCAAAGCCAAGGAGGAGACTTGATAGAGAAATTGAAATGAGTGGTCATTGGTTGGCTACCTGGGCTGGTGGCCTTAAATTTGAAGTTACTCATACAATGATGTTTGATAAATTCATTGTTGATTTGAGTTCACACAGCTGCAGTTGTAATTTTTGGGAGTTAGTGGGCATTCCCTGCAAGCATGCAGTGGCAACAATTTCTATGAAGGGGGACCACCCAGAAGACTATGTGCATAAGTACTACCTGAGGGAGACATATGCTGATTGTTATAGGCACACTATAAGCCCTATTAATGGAGTTAAACAGTGGCCTGTGGTTGATGCATGCAAGATTTTGCCCCCTGAGTACAAGAGAGCTCCTGGTAGGCCAAAGAAACTAAGAAGGAGAATGCCTGAAGAGGATGAAAACCCCACTAAGTTAAGGAGAACTCACACATCAAATAGATGCAAGAGATGTCACACCTATGGACATAACATTAGGAAATGTCCTGTACCCCCAACAGAACCTGATGGTGATGCTGAACAACCCAACCGGCCTGAAAATGCCAATGACAACTCATAGGTATAAAATATTACTTTTTGACTTAATACCTTAACATTCAACTCACATGTGCTAATCCATGTTTAATGAAATTTGCAGAGAAAGGACAAAGGGAAACAACCAATGGAGACCAACCAGGTAAAATAACTTGTACTGATTTCTTTTTAATGGTTTTCATGTTTGCATAACATTTAAATGTTTGTTGTGGCCATTTAATGTAGAGGACAAAGAAGGGAAAAGGGAAAAAGGGTGATGAGGGTGTTGTTGTTGATGCAACCCACAAGCAGAAAGGAAAACCAAAGCCCAACACCAGAAGACAGCACTTGAGGCCAAGAAAACTGCAAGTCAGGCCCAAACAGCAACAGCTCAAGGCCAAAAATCTGCACCTCAGGCCAAGAGAAATGCAAGTCAGGCCTAAACAGCACCACTTCAAAGCCAAAAATCTGCAACTCAGGCCCAAAAGGGAAAACTCAAGCAACAAAGGCTGCACCTAAGGCTCAACAAACTACACCTCAGAACCCAAATGCTTCATCATCTCAAGCCAAGAAACCTAGACTTTCACCCAAGGTCAGAGGTCTTAATATTTTTGTTTCTATTTTTAAGACTGAGCTTCTATAATGAACTTGAATTATATTCTGTTGCAGGGGAAAAAAATCCAGCAACCAAATTTGGCATCTGAAGGAGTGCACTTGGAAGTCCCTCCAATTCCAGACTATGCAAAAAACCTCACAGTGGCACAGCTGTTGGCACGCATGATGGCAGACAACTTCAAGTAATCCACAACTACTCCAACAAATTCACTTCCTAGTAACACACTACACAGCAAATAAAGAGCCACATTGGCATTTTATCAAACACCAACCGCACACAACACACAAAATGAGCCAAGTCAATAGTAGCAGTTCTTCTTCAATATGGAATTCTTCCTCTCGGTCTCCAACTTCATCTGCAGCTTCAAAACCTTCTCCTTGTAACTT
The DNA here is from genome assembly GCA_026901365.1 of Sesbania bispinosa. Classification (NCBI taxonomy): domain Eukaryota; kingdom Viridiplantae; phylum Streptophyta; class Magnoliopsida; order Fabales; family Fabaceae; genus Sesbania; species Sesbania bispinosa. The sequence goes on from QLOH01000842.1 coordinate 310,079, forward strand.
TTAATCAACAACTCAAATGCGTGGCAGCAACCTCCACCACAACTCAAGTCCACAAACCTCGAATCATCCTCCACCCATTCAAATAGACCACAGCTACGGTTAACGTCCTGCAATTGCCAACAATCATCACCACAATTCAGCCAAAGCACTTCAACGAAACAGAATTGAGAAGGGGAAGATCGAAACAATTACAGAGATTACTCGAAGCATACCTTCCAATTAGGGCACCTTCGAAACCTTTTCCCTGGGTTTTTCGCCCTGCTACCAGCTGTGAAGACCACAACCTCATCACCGCAGCCACATCGCTTACGTGAAAATGCAGAAGCGGAAGACGACCTCGAGCTACCACTCATCATCTTCAGGAACTAAGGAGGAAACAGGGGAAGAAGATACGAAAGGGGTGTTGCGAAATGGGGCTTCTCCCTTTTGTCAGCCAAGGTCAAAGTCAATGTCTGATGTGTACTGTGTAAAACTGTGTCAGCAAATAGTTAACAGTAAGTTAACGTCAGGGACCATTTGCTTTGACAGAAAATTTAATAGGGACTAAAAAATAAAAAAAATTCTAGGGACTAAACGCAAAAAGACCCATATTTATAGGGACCTAAAACATATTTAAACCATTATTTTAATTGTAGTACACAAGAAATATAACATAAACTAATGAATATAATTTTAGAGGGACATATAATGCAAATTCCGTTAAATTTTCTTTTCAAATAAAAAGTTAATAATAATTAATTGAGTTAAATATGTTTTTAGTCCTGAAATATAGTCGAGATTTAATTATAGTCACTGTAATTTAAATCGATGGATTCAGTCTCAAAAAGTGAAAATGTCTCTTCCCTAGTTCTTATTGATAAAATTAGCAGCTAATCCATAGCACTAAAACAAAATTGTGAAATTAATAAAGACTAAATTGATGTATTTTTAATTTTTAAAAGAACCAAAATCACTGATTTCAAATTATAGGAACTAAAATAAAATTTTGATTATATTTTAAAGACTAAAAATATTTTTAATTCTAATTAATTTAATAGTCATGATCAATATCTCATTATCATTTTACGAAGAGCACGTGCAGTCGTGCACTATGAGACCCCATCAAGTTTTGGAATTATTGGAATGGATGGTATCAAAGTTCAAACCCCACCACCCATTTAGAAGTTCACGACAATTGACCTGGTTGTTATGGAATAATTGTTAGGTAATCCATGATCGCAACATGCACACATGAAAAATTGAACAGATATAAGGAGTGCCGTGACAAAGGTATATAGCCCCTATTTAATTTCCACGTATACGCAAGTAACCAAATTAATTCTGCTGCTGGGGGATCTGGTCTAATCAAAAGTTGATAAATTTAAATATATCCTCTTTTTTATTGTGTCTACTTACAATGAACATAATTAATTTTCAACCATTGCGTTTTTTATAGTTTCATTCTGCCTTTTAACTAGTATTTTATAAAATGGAAAGAAAGAAGATAAAGTTAAACTGAACCTTAATTTCTCTAGGTTACTCCGAATATGCGCGCACAAAGATCTCGTAATTAATTAGAACCAATTGCCTCCAATTTGTCCATAAATAATTGATAAATCATGACAGATATATGGTGATAATGGTCAGTCATTTTAAAATTATTAAAAGAAGCTAAAGATTGCTTGTCTCTACATTAGAAAAAGTAAAAGGATCAAACATGTGAGAGAAGGAGAGGGGAAAGAGGGAGAAACCAAATGTAACATCAGGAAGATACAACGAGGACAATATTAATTTATATATAGCTAATTAAGTAAAATTAACATATTATATATATATATATATATATATATATATAGTAGAGCTTGCTTGATGAGAAAATTAAAATAAAAGGGAATGGGGATGAGTATTTATAAGAAAATTCGACGACAATTAGTGATTTAAATTTTGCATTTCACTCTCATTTAAATTTGCATTCCAACTAATTAAATTCAAAGGAGCAGATTAAGTTTTGGCTAAATGTCACATGCATATTCAATTCATGCCCATTAGTCATTGGCTCATTGCCATCATCGCATCAACTTTTCATCTCTATCTCATGGGGTTTTCAAGTTTCAACCAACCCCCTGACTGACGTGTACAATTACTTAAGACAAAGAAACCTATTATTTTTTCAATCCTGATTTTCCCACACCCAAACAATAAACACCTCTCACACACCTCACTTTTTCTTTTTTTTATATGTGAGCAGTACTTAAATTTCTTTTGCAAAAAGTCTTACTTTTTTTTTTAAAAAAAATAACATAGATAATCATCAACTTATATATCATTAACCATAAATTCATACTCCCTCACTTGTGTAATAATCCTTGTGATCAATTGAAATAAAAGTTAAATATTTTTCATTTTAAACAATTATTTAAAGCAACTTTGATATTAACCAAATTATTTTAAAAAAAAAATACTTCTAGTTAACCAGATTAATAACACAGATAACCACAAATTTATATAGCATTAACCACGTGTTCATTTGAAACAAAAGTTAAAGGTTTGTCATTTTGAACAGTTATCTGAAATGATTTCAATATTAACCACTTGAGCAACTCATTTAACTACATATTAACTCACACTTAACCACCTTTTGCCTCACTTGTAATTATCTGAAGTAATTTCAATATTAACCACCTGAGCAACTCATTTAACCACATACTACCTCACACTTAACCACCTTTTGCCTCACTTATAATTATTTGAAATGATTTCAATATTAACCACTTGAGCAACTCATTTAATCACATACTTAGCCACCTTTTGCCTCACTTGTGATTATCTGAAGTAATTTCAATATTAACCACTTGAGCAACCCATTTAACTACATGCTAACTCACGCTTAACAACATTTTGCCTCACTTGTAATTATCTGAAGTGATTTCAATATTAACCACGGGAGCAACTCATTTAACCATCAAATAACACATAATTAACCATAAGTTCATACTCTCCCACTTATGTAATGATCCTTATGTTCAATTGATCATAAGGAGTATTATACAAGTGATCAGTGAGTATGAATTTATAGCTAATACTATATAAGTTAGTGGTTATGTATTTATCAATTTGGTTAATTACACGTAAATTTTTAAAAAAAAATCAGATTTTTTGTTAAAAAAAATAAAAAGCGGTTACTGTTCATGAAAGAAAAAAAAGGGAGAGGTGTATGGGAAGTGTGGGGGAAGAGGTGTGGAAAAAACATTTTGCTATTTTTTTTATTCATTCTTTAAATAGTTAATGAAGTCATTTAATTTGATTAGCTAGCGTACATCTGAGAGCAATATAATTCTCCAAATGTTTACAGAACTTACGGCTATAGCTTGGTCAGAGTTTTGAACAAAAACCAGCCTAATTAAAATGGTATCGCCATTTAATAATATGGTTGAAAATGATCAAACTTCAAAGAACCGAACCTCATTGTAAATTTAATTATAATTAGTCCCAAATTTTATTCTTTCTCGCAACGTACGTTGATTTTTAGGACTGTTTCGTTGAATGTATAGTAATCCCTGTCCTGATGCATGAATGGCACTTTGATTATTTAATTCGTTGTTTTGCATCCAGTTTCCAATCAAATTCAAAGAGTAGAGAAAATTACAAGTAACGTACAGCTAGCAAGGCGGTCTGAATGAGTATGACTTTGCATATTGTTTCTCCCTTCTACATTGAGATATATTTTTTACACCTTTTACCCACCCTCTCAATCTCTCTTCTTTTTTTATCATATACTCCCTCCGGTCCTATTTATAAGAACCTTTTAACTACTTCACACGAATTAAGGAAGTTGGTTAATTTAGTTTATTACAATAAATTTGTCATGAATGTGTATCATATTTACTAAATCACCCTTGAATTTATTGAGACCCACCATCTTTCTCTTTCTATTTAACTACTCAATTGTGTCATACTCTCTCTACTAATTAATTACTCACCTACCTCCACTACTGGGGTATTTTTGTCAAATAATAATTAATGCATGAGACAATCTGAAAAAGTTCTTATAAAAAGGACCAAGACCCACTTTAAAAAGGTTCTTATAAATAGGACCGGAGGGAGTATATGACTCATTATATTTATTATTTTAATTTTCTTCCTATCACTCTTTTCATATTAGAGGTGGATATCGAAGTTGCACATTCATATTTATTCTTTGGTAAATAAATAGATTGAGCAGAATAATCCTGATTTGTTTCAATCTGATGAACTCAATGAACCGAATCGAACCAATTAGATTTGATTGGATTTTTTAGCACAATCAGATTGAGTCCGAACTAAACTAATCAAACTCGTAAATTATTGGTTCGAGTAACAGATCAAAGATACTGGACTTGTTACCCGAACCAAATTAACTATCCTAAATAAAAAAATTATACTAAAAATATTATGAGAGATTAAACACCAACATGATTTTTTTATCATAAAGTAGAAATTAAACATCAACATGATGTTTTATCATAGATTGTCTTTTTCTTAAATGAAATTTTCTATTATTTGCTAAAAAATATTCAAATTTTTTTTACTGTATGAATTAAAAATGATAAAATTTATGATCCAATTGAACCATCCCGTTCTTTCGGTTGGTTTGGTTCAGGTCACTTACAAAAAAATTAAAAAATTCGATCCAAATCGATCAGTTTTATTTGGTTAAAATTTGTTTTTCCTACATAAATACATAATCGAACCAAACCGATCAGTGAATGATATGTTATTTTGTAATTTCTTTAGTTTCAATTTTTAATATTATCTAATATTATTCGAAATTATTGTGTATCATGCATAAAATTGAACTCGTATGTGTTAACATCTCTTGTAGTGGTTATTATTATCTATTTATCAAATGCTTTCAATATATACTTTTCCTAAACTGTTATGATCCTTTCTATAGTATATATATTAATTTGAAGTGATGGCGAGGCTGATTACGTATATGATTGGTTTTAAAAAGTCCAGAATTGTTTCCATTTGCTCTCACAATTAAATATTTGTTAATATAAACTAGTTTATATGTTTGGTTGCAATGACACATAAGGGTGGCGTCAGGTGGAAAAATATTGGAAAGGATCTATATATGTCCATATTGACACGTTAAAACACAAGCAATATCTTTTTAAATTATTATTTGTGCCCTTGATTAATTTTTACATACTTATATTCAAGTACAACAAGAGGGATTCAAAATAAGAATATAATGTGGTGACACCTTGTATGCGTACATCAATCGATTCAATTTTATAAAAATAAAAAATGTTAATATAAAAAAATCAAAATATGAATAAATTGAACATCAAATATAAAAAATATATTTTATTAAATTAGACCAAATTTGAGATTCAATATTAAAAACTCATTCAATTCCATCCAAACAAAACTTTATATATATATGTTTATATATTTGAAAAACTATATACAATTCATACTTATATATTTATTTTTCTATAAGTCTATAAAAAGTTATCATATCACTTATTTATAAAAAATTTATTTACACAAAGATAGATTTTGTAATAAATATTTGAGTAAAATTACATTTAAGTGAATAAAGAAATTTTAAATTATAAATTTTTATTAATTTGCATTGAAAAACAAATGAAATTATGTACATCCTTTTTTAATATAACGGACTTGAAAATTTTTATTAATTTTAGTTATAAATATAACCAACGGGCGGTTGGTTTATATATATATATATATATATATATATATATATATATATATATATATATTAAAGTAGAAATGGGCCATACAATCAGCTAACGACAAGGGAATAGAGCTGTCAAAACGAGCCCAACCCGGTGAGCCAACCCGTGTAAACCCGGCTCACCAGTGGGTTGGGTTGAAAAGCTTTGGCTCACTAGACCCCGGGTAAATCTGACCCGGCTCACTTAACCCGTGAGCCAGGCCGGGTTAGGGTCGGGTTGAGCCGGGCCAACCCACTGTTTTTGTTAAAAAAAACACACCCCGTGCACGTGCAGCGTTCACTTTCCCCTTTCACTCACTCACAATCCTCACACTTAGCTGAAGTGAAACCCTAACCCGATTCTCTCCTATGTCATGTACCGCCTCCCTTCCTTCACAGCTAAACCCACCGCCACGCCTTCCGATTCCGACCAATTCGACATCGAACAGCCACGCGCTCCTCCGACCTCGGAAATCGTGGGCCAAATGCCTCACCTGGCAGAGATGGAAGCCCAACTTTCTCGACAGTTGGAAGAGATCGTGCTTCAGGCGAGGCCTCCGGAGATCGATATCCATGGGTAGCGTGCCCACCAGGCCGAGAAGGAGAAACAATGCAAGGAAGAAGCGGAAAAAAGGAGAAGCGCATTTGGAAATTGGTGATTCAACTTGACGAGATGCACGGGGGCTACGAGAAGCTTCTCAAGGACGCTGAGAAGCGCTTGGAAAAAAATGTATGAGTCTAAGGATGGCGACGATGATGGAGGAGACAGGGACGGTGGTGGTGATGAAGTGAACGAAGAGGTTGTGGGTATTCTTCAGGAAGCATATGGCAAAGGAATAGAGCGAATCAATCTTTCCGGCCAGAGATTGAAGCTCTTGCCAGAGGCATTTGGCTAGATTCATGGCTTGGGTGGTGCTTGATATTTCAAACAACGGGCTTTCGGTAAAGTTCTTTACAGTGATAAATGATGGGTTTTGGCAAGCGAACCACAAATCCAACAGTATAATAGTAAGTAAGATATCGTCTCCACAGGGAACGACAATTTATGTAAAGCGAAATCGTATTTTCAAGAGGAAACACTGTTTAGAGAGTATATAATTGCAGAATAACGAATATAGTATTCAGTGGGAATTAGAAAGGTAGAGTTAGAGACACTTTACTTGGATTAGGAATGAACTTTATCTCATCGCACCCCTCATGTATGTCGAGACTACCTACTATTTATAGGCTTTGAATTATAACGCTGTAGACAAACTATATAGCTTATGACCTCGAGTTACCAGGCGCCACTCACACTCAAAGGTAATCTATGCGGGCTCTCCCAGGCGACAGGCTTACCCTCGGCTTATTTTACTCTCTTCTATTCCGTTTGTAAAGAACTAATTGAAATACACGGCCTACTCCTCTAGATGCACCTTCGCTCAAGTACTGTCACTACCCTCACTCATTAGAATACATCTACGTTATCGCTTCCGGGATTGACATTCAATTAACCCTTTTCTATCGGTTTATCAATACCAAGCCTAATGGTCGGATGCCCCTTCATTAGAGTACTCACACTACCGATCAATCATTAGTAAACACCCCTTTTCGGAACAGTGGTTAACCGAGTATTCTCATTCCATCAGAGGTTGAGTTTCCTATGTCTAGGCTCCCCCAAACTCAATCCTAGTCATAACGTTAATTACTAACTAGCCTATAACTCCGGCGCAAGCGCGGAAGTTAGGAATACGCATAGAACGAGATTACCAGCATTATAATTAGGGAACTGCATAAATAAAATAAATAGAGTTCTACATACACTTGGGAATGGAATCGATTACATTCAATCCTACTGGAGAGTTAACTACGCGAGGTAGCCATACAAACCACTGAAGATGCTGTCACCATCTTCAACCCTCATGAAGCGCTTCTCCTCTCCTACTCTAAATTTAGTTACAATACATAATCAATAGATGAGATTACAATACTATTCCACACTGTCTAACTCGCTCCCCTCTTGGACTGACGCAAGAGGTTCCTATTTATAGATTAGGAAAGACAAATCAAATTTGGGAAGAGATCCTCTTAAAAACGGCATCTGGGAAGCAATCCGCGTGTTCTGCGCTTCAAGCTGCGCTACAGCCAGGTTCCAGAGAGTTGCGCTTCACCTGCGCTATAGAGCGGGGTGAAGCGCAGCTAGCATCCTGCAGCTTCAACTTTCCTATTTTATTTCTTGATCTCTCCCCGAGACTGGTTTTCCGCGCGTTTGTCCTTCCTTGTTTCCCTTTATTTTCTGATATATTTGTATTTATTGTGCAATCCTTGTTTATTTGGGAAGCTTGTCTGCAATATCTTTGATTAATTGGCTCTGATCTCGTCATTAATGATTCAAATCTGCTTCAAATCTTTAATTAATTATCTTCAATCAATCTACAATCTTGCATAAATCCTCCTCATTTAATGTCATTTAATCTCTGAATTAAATCTTTGCAAGAATCCTGCAAAAATCAGCAATAAATCTATTAAAATAGCATCAAATTCAAAACTAGGATTAATAAATACAAATTATTAAATATTAAATAAAAAGGGATAAAAATGGGGTAAAATTATCATTTGTCCTTGATAAGTGAAATAAAATATATACTAATTTATCAACTATTTTTCACTTATCAATAAATTGATTTAGTTTTTGGTCAAAAGCTGTCAAAAGATTTTGACTTCGAACTAACTAAATTAGTAAATCTAAATATGCACAAATTCACTCTAATTTTAGTTATTTGTTTGTTAACTTCTAAATTCATACATCTTGTGCACTTTAGAGATAGGCTTTTTTCAGATCAAGATTGCTCCTTGTGTATTTTGGTTAAGTTCAATGTTGGTGTTGTTGATGTGTATTTTGGATTGCTTAAATTGTGATTTTTTTTGGATTGGGAATCTTGCATATTGTTTATGTAATTTGACAGGTTGTGAAATTTTCTTTTGCCATTTTTTTCATTTTTTTTGTAATTTTTCTTAATTTTATTACATTTTTGTTGTTTTTAAATTTTTTTAAAAATAAGTGAGCCAACCCATGTAACCCACCAATCCGTGGTGGGTCGAGCCGGGTTGGTATTTTTTCAGCTCACCAAAAAAGTGAGCCAGCCCGGCCCGACCCACTTTTTGCGCAACCCGTGGTGGGCCAGCCCACATGAGCCGGGCTGGCCCGTTTTGACAGCTCTACAAGGGAAGTAACTTGCTGTATTCTTCCGTTTTTCCATGTTTGACCAATTGTTGACATTTACTCCATAGGATATTTACAGCTCATATTTTGAGTTTATTTTTCTAATTTTTCTTTTTTAAATCTTAGAAAAAAAAATCCAATTAGCTATTTGATATATATATGAGATTTATAATTATACGAAGATACTAAACACCAGGTAGAAACCGGACGGGTATACAAATTTAAAACTGTTCCTTCATATAAAACTACGTTTTCCGTCTCATTTGAGTAGTGCAAATTATTTAATATAGTGTAGTAAAATAACTTAAAAAATAAGTGATAAAGGGTGTATAATAAAAATTAATTAAAACTTTTTTGAAATAAGAGAATTAATTATATATTTTAATTGCTATGTGTTAGGCATTCAATTAAATTCGAAATAAAGATGCAAAGGCATTGGCCATTTTGATTCGAAGTAAGGAGAATAGAAACGAGCAATTACAAAGATCGAAGTGGTTTAAACGATAAGCCAGATGGTATTGCTTGTTTTTTATGTGATGTCTTGTTGGTATTATTTGAGTCGAGAAAGATTCGATTAATTGACCAATCGAAGTGGTCATAACAAACAATACATTATTATGAAAATATAACTCTTTACAAGAAATAAACTTAAACGTTTAAACTATGGCCTAAAATCCAAGTTATTTTGGCAGGTATTTACTTCGAATGGTTGAAGGTTTCAACCTGCAATGCTTCCTGCCAGTCTCATGCCTTCGAAGAAGAGAGAGAGCAAGTGATCAAAAGGGAAGGAAGAGGTGTTCGATGCTTGGATCTTCCAAATAATCCGACCTTTCCAGCTTTGCATCTCCATCATCCTCTTCTTTGTCCTTACTTCCTCAACACCTTCCTCCTCTGCTCCTTTCTCCATCTCCCAGGCTCAAAAGGTTGGAAGCAGAGCAGGCATGTGATTTCTTGCCTCATCTTCGAAGCTGGAACCAAGGAGGTGGGAGTAAGGACCGACCTTAAAATTGGTCAGGGCCTATTGCTTTGGTTGTTCTGCTCGACCTGAGGTGACTAATTCACTCGAAGTGACCTTTAATGTTGGACATCCTGACGGCCTGAGATCCAGGAGACCTGGGATTTTCAGGCCGTGCAGGACAGCCAATATTAAAAATCTCTCCATGGGAACGAAAAGTAATGCAGTCCCAGTAATGGTTTTCTACCTTCTTATAAGGTTTTAATTTCGATAACTCTTAGGAAGCCAACATGGAAGGCCAATAAGATCTAAGTCCAGACTACAAGTATCAAGGTGGACGGTGGAAAATCAGATCTAAATGGCCGGTGGTTCGAGAACCAAGAGGATTTGGGACTGTATTCGAAAGGAACTAATAGATGGTTACCAGTTCGATTGAACTTAAGATAGTCAATCGAAGGTAATAGGTCCTGAAAAGATCGAAGCTTCACCGTGGCAATTCGAACAAAGTTATGACTGAGATAACAAGATCGAAAGGGAAGTTTCTCTCAAGCATTCCTTTCTCAACCGTCATGCAGCCACGTCGACTAAAGCAGTTATCAGAGGGAAACACAACGTTCGTGCAACAGAACGTGGGATTGAGCACTCAACCCAGAAGTTGAAGACGGTTATCGGGCTATGGCTATAAATAGGAGGAATCTCCTCAGATCACAGGTCCGCAACCTGAATACTCACAGCACTCTGAAAAAAGCCGTAGCATCCACCATAGCGATCAAGGCAACACCAGAAAGCTTAGAGGAAGTAGGGGTTTCTTGTAGACCACCCTTTTTACGTTTCAGTTTTCATGCTTTTATTTTGTTTATGTCATCCCTCATGGTAAAATGCCTTAGGCGTTTTATAGATTAGGATTTACATGACTGAGTCAATTAGTTGGTTGTTACTTGTACGTTTCCTTCAAACCTTTAACGTAAGCCAAGGCCCTGTCAGGGGCCATTGTTGCACCATATTTTCTGTTCAACAGTGACGTAACTATTGGTTTAATTCGAACTGCTCTAAGATTTCACACGAAGGTAGAACCCACATAAAATAAAGAAGGATTCGTATCTCGTCCTAGACTGAGCAGAGATACATTTGTTTGTGCAAAATCCAAGGACAAACAAATTGGCACGCCCGGTGGGACCCTTTTACCAATAGTGTTGCATGAATCTTAAGAGTGGCAAGAGAACCATGACCAGTAAGAACAAGAATGGTTCTAGGCACTCTTCAGGGAGTTCCTCAACCAATGAAGCACCTGGAGATGGCCATAATGTTGGCCAAATTCCTCAGAAGGGTATAGGAAGATATGCAAATGATGAAATACCTGTAGGGATTCTCCCACAGCCTGATGAGCCTATGGTTAGCCAAATTAGGCCGTATGAACCCCTTAGGGCACAGGGACCACCCCCTGTTCCAAGCCCACACTGCAGTGGCAACCTTAGAGATGCCTCAGAGTGTATATACCAACCCATTAGCAACACGCATAGGCCTTAGAAATACCAGAGGCTCACCGGAGATGTGGTCCAATCAACTTGAACCTACTCCCTTCACCAACGTTGCCTTACAGTCCATGAGGCAACAAATGGATGAGAGTAACCATGACATGGTTAATATGCTAACCCACCAAATGGCCACTGTGATAACCCCGTTGGTCGATACAACCAACCAAAACTACCAATTGTTGGCTAGGCAAATGGGGAGAATTGCTGAAGTTTTTGGGACTGGCTCCGACGCAGATGGCTTTGAGAACCAAGAGATTAATCGAAGAGAGCCACAAGTCGGAGCAGACTTAAATGAAACTGGTCGAGCAAGACCAATAATAGTAGCTCGAAACCAAGACCCTGACTTGGTGGTTGAAAGGGTTAGACAGATGAATCTTGGGGGGCAACACAATGTTGCTAATGTGGTCGAACAGGTCCTAAATAGGCACGGTTTCAATGTAGGATATGCTAACCAGCCTTTCTTTGTTTCAGCCTTTCCCCAAGATGTACTAAGGGCAGAACTGCCTAGGGGGATTAAGGTCCCAAAATTTTCTAAATTCTCTGGGGATATAGGAGAATCAACTGTAGAGCACGTGGCTAGATACCAAATAGAATGTGGGGATTTAGCTAATGATGAACTGCTGAAAATGAAATATTTTCCCAGTTCTCTAACAAGAATGCATTTACTTGGTTCACAACCCTCACCCCAAACTCAATCCAAAACTGGATCCAGTTAGAAAAGACTTTCCACGAACAGTTCTTTAGAGGTGAGAGTAAAGTCAGCCTAATGGACTTAATGGGTATTAAAAGATCACCCAATGAGACCATAGAAGACTACTTGAATAGGTTCAGACAGTCTAAGGCTAGATGCTTCACTCCCGTTCCTGAACATGAGTTGGTTCAGATAGCAATAGGGGGCCTCGAGTTCTTCATCAGGAAGAAGCTTATTAACCTCCCAGTTCGAGACATGGCTCAGCTTGCTGATAGAGTAAGGAAAATAGAACAAATAAAAGCTGAAAAAGCCAAATACAAGAAGGTCGAGAAAATAGGGAGAAAAGACAAGATAGCCTATGTAGAGGCTTATAATAATGATAGTGACTCGAACAGTGATTTCGAAGAGAGTGAGATTAATGTGGCTGAGTTAAAACCTGGGCCTTCTTACATATGCCCCTCACGTAGACCTGCTAAAGAAGGGTCTACATCATCTTCGAATGATAAGTATAAGAAACCAGCATATGGTTTCGACGTAACTAAAGCTGACCAGATTTTTGATATTTTGTTAAACGATAAACAAATTGTCTTAAGTGATGATCACAAAATCCCTACACTCGAAACAGAGGAAGGGAAGAAAAATATTGCAAGTATCACAATGTTTATGGTCATTTAACTAATCACTGTGTTTGTTTCAGGGACTTGATTCAGAAAGCTATCGCTGAAGGGCGTCTGAAGTTCGAAGAAAAGTAGAAGGGAGTGAAGACCACAATAGCAGTTGCAAGCTAAAGAAGGAGATCCAGTTCGATTGGATTGCATTTATGATGAAGAGGACGTGAGAGTTGAATGCGGCTTTGAAAAAGTTCCTAGGTTCGAAGCCCAAGATCAACTCGAGAAGTAAACCTGGGAACAGCCGAAGCTCGAAGATCAACCTTCATCAGTATAAAGATGGATCCAGAAATAAAGCCTCACCTGATCGAGATCTTTAAGCAATACAAAGACTGTTTTGCTTCGGAATACGAGGAAATGCCTGGATTAGACCGTGCTTTGGTCGAACATAGACTACAAACCTTGCCTGAGAAGAAACCAGTAAAGCAACCTCCTCGAAGGTTTGCCCCAGAGGTGGTTCGAAAATAAAAGAAGAAATTGAAAGGCTTCTCAAAGCTAAGTTCATCAGAACCACCGAGATATGTGAATTGGCTCTCAAACATTGTGCTAGTGATTAAGAAAAAATGGCAAATTGAGGATCTGCATTGATTTTAGGAACCTTAACGAGGCAACCCCCAAAGATGAGTATCCAATGCCCATCGCTGATATGTTGATCAATTCGGCAGCAGGAAACGAAATGCTGAGCCTCCTGGATGGCTATTCTGGTTATAACCAGATTTTTATTGCATAAGAAGATATTTCTAAAACTGCATTTCATTGTCCGGGGGGCCCTAGTGTACTTTCGAAGGGGTTAATGATGCCTTTTGGTTTAAAAAAATGCTGCGGCCACGTATCAAAGGGCCATGAACCTAATATTTCACGATTTTATTGATGAATTCATGCAGGTTTTACATCGATGATGTGGTGGTCAAATCGAAGACCAAAGCACAACATTTGGAACACTTAAGATGTTCATTCGAGAGGATGAGGCGACACGGTTTAAAGATGAATCCTTTAAAATGCGCCTTTGGAGTCTCTGCAGGAAACGTTTTGGGTTTCCTAGTCCAACAACAAGGAATCGAAATGGACACAAATAAGGCTCAAGCGATTATCAACACGAAGCCTCCAACAAACAAGAAGCAGCTACAGAGCCTGTTAGGGAAGATTAATTACCTAAGGAGGTTCATTTCGAACCTGTCAGGCAAAACTAGAATTTTTTCCCCATTGGTTAAATTGAAAAGGGGAGAAGAATTCAAATGGAAAGAAGAACATCAAGTGGCTTTTGATTCGATCAAAGAGTATTTAGCCAAGCCTCCAGTGATGTCTCCACCTGTTCGAGGAAGGCCACTTCGATTGTATATTTCTGCATCAGAAGAAACCCTTGGTAGCATGTTAGCCCAAGAGGATGAGAGTGGCTTCGAAAGGGTGATATATTATCTTAGTAGGAGCCTTAGTGATGTAGAAAAAAGATATTCTCCTATAGAAAAGTTATGTTTATGCCTCTATTTTTCATGTACAAACTTAAATATTATTTAAAACCGGCAGAGGTTTTTGTAAGTTCTCATTTCGATGTAATTAAGTACATGTTAATTAAGCCAATACTTCATGGCAGAATTGGAAAGTGGGCATTAGCATTAACCGAATTTTCTTTAAAGTATTTACCTTTAAAAGTTGTTAAGGGGCAAGCCCTTGCAGATTTTTTAGCCGAACTTCCAACGGCGGAAATCGAGGAGGTAAACTTTATAGGATTTAAGCCTTGGAAATTATTCTTCGATGGTTCGAAGCATATTAATGGTAGCGGCATTGGCATGCTGATTATATCTCCCAAAGAGATAATAACCAAAGTAATGTTTAAAATCGAAGGTAATTGTTCAAACAACGAAGTCGAGTATGAAGCGTTAATTGCAGGGTTTAGAGTTATTACTAAACCTCGAAGCATCCCACATCCACGTTTTGGGGGATTCTCAATTGGTTATTAACCAATTGAAGGGGATTTATAAGTGTTCTAGCTCGAAATTAGCGAAATACTTTGCAAGGGCTAAGACCCTTTTAAATCAATTCGAAGAGGTAATCTTGGAACATGTTCCTCGAATCCAAAATGAAGTGGCTAACGAGCTGGCCCAAGTGGCCTCTGGATACAGAGTTAAGCCGGAACTCTTCGAAGACTTTATTAAAACCAACACCCCCTTGTCAAAAGAGGAGAGAGTGGTTGGAAATCTGGATATGCTCACTACATCAGACTGGAGGGAAACCATTAGTGGATTATTTGAGGGATCCAGCAGCACCAGTCGAAAGGAAAGTCAAGCTTAAAGCCCTGAATTACACACTTTTAGGAGGAGAATTGTACAAGAAGTCAAGTGGCGGACATCTGCTTAGATGTTTAGGAGAAGCAGAAGCTTATCTCGCCCTTGCTGAAGTCCATGAAGGTATATGTGGAGCACACCAAGCAGGAGAGAAAATGAGATGGACATTGCTAAGGTACTGCTACTTTTGGCCTTCAATGCTGAAAGATTGCCATGAATCTGCAAAAGGATGCGAAGATTGTCAGAAACATGGCAACTTACATCACACTCCTGCGGCAGAGCTCCATTCGATAATCAAGCCATGGCTGTTTCGAGGTTGGGCCCTTGACTTAATAGGTATGATTCATCCACTATCTTCGAAGGGGCATAAGTTTATTCTCGTAGGAGTAGATTATTTCACTAAATGGGTAGAAGCTGTTCCTTTAAAGGACGTAGGCCAGAGAGAAGTGATAGATTTTATAGAAGAGCATATAGTCCATAGGTTTGGCATCCCTGAAACCATAACCACGGATCAGGGAACTATGTTTATCGGAAAGAAGGTGGCTCAATATGCAGAATCTAGGAAGGTTTAAATTGCTTACTACTACCCCTTATTATGCACAAGCAAATGGCCAAGTCGAGGCCACTAATAAGATTTTGATAAGGTTGATCAGAAGGCACATTGGACACAAGCCCAGGAATTGGCATGAAACACTTAGCCAAGTATTATGGGCATATAGAAATTCCCCAAGAGATGCCACCATGACTTCCCCATATAAATTAGTATATGGACATGAGGCAGTTTTGCGTTTAGAGATCAACCTTGAATCTCTTCGAATCCAAAGGCAAAATGAACTGCCTATTCAGGATTATCTAAACTTAATGTTGATAAGTTAGACGTGCTCGATGAAGAAAGATTGGATTGCACTCGAGAACATAATCAAACAAAAAGAGAGAGTGGCTCGTTTTTATAATCGAAGAGTTAGCCATAAAAGCTTTTTACAAGGTGATTTAGTTTGGAAAGTTCAATTACCTTTAGGAAAAAAGCTGCCAAAATTTGGCAAATGGACCCCAAATTGGGAAGGGCCATTCGAAGTGGAAAAGGTGTTATCAAGTAATACCTATACTATTCGAGACGTAATTTCTGGTTGCGTAATTCGAGCCATAAATGGCAAACATTTAAAAAGATATAGACCCAGCATGCATGAAGTGAAAATACGTTTCGAATCATAAATTGAAAACAAAATATAGTTCGAGGCCAAACTTGGCCAGTACAAGTTAAAAAGCAAGAAACTAAGAGGTAAACAAGTTTTTGCTCTTGAAATCGAGGTAATCAACCTTGACCTTTTCGAGAGTTGCCTTGAGAGTGGCATGATCGTTCTGCATTTTGGTCAAACTCCTGAAGCAGTTGATCAGCTCAGTGGAATCCTCCTTGGTCTCTTTCTTCAAGGCCTCTTGCAGTTCCCTACCTCGTTCAACAGCTTCGGCAAGAGCCCTCCTCTCTTGAACCTTGAGGTCTAATTTCCTTTGGCATTTCCTCGATCTCTGTATCGAGCACCCCAAGCTGGATAGTGCCTTGCTCTAAAGTGACAGAAGAGGTTTCGAACTTAGTCTTCTGAGCAGTAAGTTTTTCTTGAAGAGCAGCTTCTTGACTAATGACCTCATCCTGTCTGGTCTCATTGGCATGGAGTTTATTGATTGGTTTCAATAAAAAGATTCATACCAAGCATAAAAGGCACCAATGGCTTCATCAAGTTCGACAGGGATGCTATCAGGCATCGACCTCAGTTCAGCAAAGACTTCTCTGATTTCTTTGTCAAGATCATCAGTGAGAGTTCGATAAGGTTTTGAGAAAAAAGCTAGATGTCGAAGCCTGCTCACCAATCCTTGAACTTTTGATGGGTGCTGGATTCTGAAGTCTTGGCACTACGGCTCGATGAAGCTATGGTAATGGAAACCTGCTAATAACTTGTTGATGATGTAGAAAGGATCATCCTCGAGTTTCTTAGTAAGGGCCTCAAGATCAGTCTGTGGGACAGGACCCTTAGGAGGAGGAGTAGTTTGGCTTCTCAGTTCGATCCAAAGCTAAGGTGAGGGTAGGCTCTGAAAGAACTATCGCTTTCGAAACCGGGTGCTCTTGCTGTTTTGGACTCGATACAGGGACGGTTTGAAGGTCTTCATTTGCTTTCGAACCTTGTTCCTGAGAACCATCACGTGGTGCAGAATCGAGCTTATCCTCAGCAGAATCGCGTGCATTAAAAGAGGGAGTCGAAGGCACCTCACTTTGGACATGGGTGTCAGCTTCTTTTCTTGGAGTTCTCGTTAGGCAAATCGTCGTTGGCCATTTGCTTGGAAGCTTAGAGCTTTGAGGGAGATCAACTGCAGTGAAGTTAGGAATATTCACAGTTGGATCAATTTCAGTCTGAGTTGGGAGCGGAAGAAGGTTCTTCAGAATGCATTTTCTTTTACCTTTTGTCGAGGCAGCCTCGATGATTTTTGTGATTGGCACATTGTCGTCATCAGTCAAAGACTCAGAGGCTTCCTCATCTTCATTTCCTCGATCAAAACCATCACAATCCCCTCCTTCTTCTCTGTTTTCGCCTTCTTCTTCTTCTTCCTTCTTCCTCTCTCTCTTCTCTCTCTCTTCTTCTTCTTCTTCTTCTCTTTTCTTCTTCTTTTCTTCTTCTTCTCTTCTTG